>WPIO01000441.1:0-45590 GCA_009760855.2 Cristatella mucedo
AAGGTTTTGTCGCTCACTTTTAGGTCCCTTCATTCTATGGCTCCAGCCTATCTTTATGATATACTACCCCATCAGGCCAAGCATCGTACCACCTGCTTTTCGGAATCCAACAGTCTAGAAATACCTCGTAGAAACCTTAAATCCTTTGGAGACCGTGCATTCAGTTCGTATGCTCCCAAAGCCTGGAACTCCCTCCCGACCTGCGTCAGAACATCCCCTGACCTGACCACATTTAAAAGGAGCTTAAAAACACCCCTATTTAGGACAGCACTTAGTGGGTCCCTGTGATTTGTCCTGGATGTGCTTATTCGTGCTGACACTGTGCATGCTGCCACTAACCACATTTGCATGCTGACCATGTGCATGTCACCCCTAGCCATATTATTCATTTTGCTTGTTTTTCAAGCATGATTTTACTTACCATTCAATTGCATTTCACTTTGCAGCAAACTTAAAACGCCTAGAAAGAGATTTAGTTCTCTGAGGGTGCTTTATCAAGCGCATTATCATAATTATTATTATTAATAATTGTTTCTACTAGTCCTTCTTTTTTTGCAAATTCAAGCTCTTCGTGTCACTCAAGTCGTTAATAACAAGCTAGGTTGTCGTTTAGATGCAGATGGTACAGTGCTTTAGACCTGTGTCAATAGCATTCTGTCTTTCAGCTCTTACAACTGTAGCTACCCTTGTAGCATGATCTGAAATCATTCTTGTACAGTAGTCGGGCTTCTTCATTTAAATAACGATTCTATCATGCTAGCAGTTAAGGCAGTATCACTCATAGGCAGAAAAGCGTAGTGCTCGAGATGGCTGTGCCAGCATGTCTACTGTATTATCAGCTTGACATCTGGATATCTTGTTCCACAATGACCTTTACCAGATGACGTCATCGTCTTTACAGTCTATTCTGCCTACTTTCAACCACTGCATCTGGTAAAATTCTGGCCCTAAAAGCTGGTCCGTGCCATTTTAAATCACATTTATGCTTAGTTAACTTCCTGCTTTCAGGCCTCTGTGCTTGTGCCATAAAACGCTTGCATCTAGTGCAATTTCGGCTTTTGTGTGCTTACAATTGAAAAAATTAGGCTTGCTGAGTCAATAATTACACGGCCAAGCTAATCCCTTCCTTTGGTGAAATCTAGTCTTGACATATTTAGCTCCTCACAGGTCCTCCGGGCCTGTAGCCCTGGAGATTAATGCATAGCAGTTTTCAGTTTCTGCAAAACTCTACAGCCAGGCTGATTTGTTTTGAATGTCGGATGCACTAAGTTTTACTTACACATGACCTGGAGTGGCTCACTATTAAGCAGAGTATCGACTTCTTGCTTGGAAGTTCCTCTATTATCTTGGTCTGGTATTCGATAAAGTGCATGTAACAGTTACTTGTCAGGCATTTAAAAGAAACTAAAAACACATCTATTTATGACAGCATTTAGTTAGTCCCTGTGATCCGTTCTTTATGTGCTTATGCGTGCTGATACTGTGCATGCTGCCACTAACCAAACTTGCTTGCTGACCCTATGCATGTCACCCCTAACCATGTTATTCTTGTCGTCTTCCGAGTATGCTACAACTAACCATTCAATCGTGCCTCCTTGGAAGCAATTGTAAAGCGCTTATAGAGACAATGAGTTCTCTGAGGGCATTTTATCAAATGTTTTAATAATATTATCATTATTATTATTGTTAGGCATCCCATGGAACCAGCCTCCCTCTGGTGCTCTCTTGTACAGCATACAACCAGCAGTATCCATGCTGCTGGTTGTATGCTACAGTGTATGCAGTGGACCCATTGAGCAGCAGCATTTCCTGTTGCTCTGCTCTTTTAACTTCTCTTCCTTAAACCTAAATCAAATCATTAAACCCAAAATCAGAGTAAAGATTAACGACTGACACTATGAAGTCGTCTGATACTATCAATTCGTCAGATTTAACATATATTAAGTAGTCTACGATCTACCTATTCCTCACAGTACTTGCTGTGTTCGTATGCTGAAAAGCTTGTGGCTCTGAATGGATCTTTGCCTGATGGCTTACACAAGGTGGTCAATTCATGGTCGGGAACTCCAGAGCTGACCTCAGGTAGCTTCTTGTAAAGCTCTGCAGCTCATACATGCCCTGGCTCGAAGTGCTGGCAGCCAATCTTGCTGAAGTGTGTCAGTTACATTCCATGAGGCCCTTTTCCTTGTAGACTGCCTTGACCGAATCCTAGCTGAAGCTAGCTCCGATAAGGATGATGCTGGTGGTAGTAACCTTGCAGGTGAGTTCACATTTTTGGAAGGCAACTTGCCAGCCCAACAGCTTTCAGATTCCTAGCTACTAGTTTGCTAGCCTGCACGGCTGTGATTAAAGGATTGCCAGGATTGCATGCATGGCTGCTTTTCCTCTCATTATTGACAATGCAGTAATTTCTAGGAGACCCTTTGCTGGATTCACTGCATTTGTACTTCAATGAAATCTGCCTAGTTTCATTTAGCTGTACCGTCAATTATAATGAATGCACAAAAGATGAGAATCCATTGACGTGCACTTGTGCATTTGTGCTTTCCACGATGTAGGTAAGAGATGCTTTGTCTTGGTAGAGAGGCTAGAGTTGACATAGGAGCATGGCAGGATTGCTAGTGCCAATAACTAATAGGTCAGTGCATCATAGATGGGTCTTGTGAAGTACCTTGTTAAGGCCTTGGCTGGCAGCAGTGGTCTCATTGCAGCAGCACGTTTGAGCCAATCATTTCTTATTTGGCAGTGTATATATATATATATATATATATATATATATAATTCATTTGTATAGCGCCCCAAGAGAACTAAATCTCTAGTCAGGCACTTCACATTTGCCTCAGGGCTCGAGCCCATGACCTCAGCCAGACCGTGGTCGGGGCGAGCACCTTTACCACTGGACCAACCCAGGTCGGCGCTGCCTGGATACCCCTTGCCAAAAGCTGAAGCATAATTTCCAAAGAAAGATAATTTAAATTCAGCAGGGAAATATTGCTGATTCCCTTCTGACTCTCAATTTGACTTCAAAATTTATTTGTCCATTCGAAAATGGTGTAATTGCATTTATGATCGAGTACTGTTAAATTGGCAGTATTACGACCTGTCTGTGCTGTGGTTAATTTTTTTTTAAATTGGGTTTAGGTTTTCCTTGCTGCCAGTATTCAAGCTCTCCTTTTGATTGACGGCTTGATCATCACACCCACGGTTCTGGTAGACACGTCAGTAGCATTCGAATCATTAGACTTTTCGAACGTTCTTGGACGTCACGATACCTTTGGTTTTGATGAGCCTCTTGGCGATTCGAATTATACTATTCTCGTTATCAGCAATTAACGGTCTAGTTGAGCTGCTGGGTCGTTTGGATCCCAGCACTCTAATCTTGCCCGTGCCTCAGCTGACTGCACACATTTTCCAAGCCATCCTGAGCTGTTGCTTCAGTACTGATTAGTTTTTCCTGGTTTCCAGATTCAACCTTACTGCTCTCTTTCCCATTCCTAATGCAAAATAGAGTCTACATTAAAAGCTTCAGGGGATTAAACGTGAGCTCATAAAACTATTGGACAGATTTCCATGTAAGTCTCCAGAGTTGTGCATTTAGAGGCTACTCTGGTCTGGTGATGCAACACCTCATGAATCAGTGGCAGGACTATGCATGAGTGGGCTGTGAATGGGCTGTGTTGCATACCGTTTTACTTACCGTTTTGCAGGCAAGCAATGAAAAACCATTTTAATATATAAACTTCATTTTATGAAATTAACAGCAAATATGTAAAGACGGTTATGCAAACGACGTGATGAGCCGTATATTTGTCAACCTTTTTTTTTTATTTTAACAGCAACCGAAATGTGATTGACATATGGTACTCATCATCATATAATCACTGAACATCTTCAAGTTCAATTGTTCCCTAACCTACCAGAGTGTGGAAGTGCAGCTTGTGCTTGCAGCCGATAGCAAATGTACGTTGAATGTACAGCATAGTAAATATTCTAATGAATAGGAGATATTCGTGCATTCTAGCTAGACTGCAGACACACTCTGCACAGACAGCTCTCTGTCGCTGCCTGCATGCACAAACCCGGCATTCTTCGTTGTAGCAGAGGAGCAGCCAGAGCTGCTGCACTTCCAGTCAGAGAAGCTGCTGCACTTCCGCCCTGCTTCCAGCAGCTTCCAACCGCCTGACCGGTGCTACGACCTGTCTGTGACGTCAGAGGGGCATCTGCTGCTGGCTGCAGGGAAGCACGGCCTGAAGGAATACAGTCAGAGCGGCAGAGAGCTGAGCGTCTGGGAACCTGCGAGGCTGAGCAACGGAGGGAAGGACTGGGTCATTGCAGTGCAGTCCCTGCAGGACGGACGTGCTGCTGTAGCCTTGCACTACTCAAAGCTCGTCCTGCTGCTCAGACGCAGCAGCTCTGCTGCAGCTGCTGCTGCTGCAGCTGCTGCAGGGGACTCGAAGAGAGCCTGGATCGAGGAACGACGTGTCGCTGTGATGCCCTGGTCTCCATGGAAGCTGTCCGTGCTCGGCGACCTGCTCGCTGTGACCGAGGGCGTGTATGGCCCAGGGCTGCAGCTGCTGCAGCTGAGCTCGGGGCAGCTGCTGTACAGCAGCGAGTACGAGTATGAGATAGAGAGTGTGGCTCTCACTGCTGCTGCTCTGGTCACTACGAGCTACAGCAAGGTGGAGCTGGACGATGGCAGAGAGCTGTACGTAGTGGACAGCTGCAGCCACCGAGGTGACAGACAATGGAGACACGAGCTGAGCAGCGAGGAGGAAGCGATGGGCGTCTGTGCTGCAGGCGGCATCGTGTACCTGGCTGTGCTAGGGCTGCAGGGAGACAGGAGCAGGGACTGTGTGAGGGCGCTCTGTGCTGTGACTGGGCGGGTGCTGCAGCAGGTGCTCTCATACAGCAGCCACGGACTGCTGCGGCCTGGGTGCCTGTCACTGGGGGGAGGACAGAGGATCGTGCTAGCCGTGCTGGACTGGGACGAGTATACTGTGAGAGTGTACCCTGCAGCAGCTGTTGCAGCTGAGAGCAGACGATGAAGGGAAGGCAGCTGCAGCATTGCAGCTCTGGGAGGCAGCTACCTAGCGCTGCATGTCACTCAGCTTCTTATGACTGCCTGTCACGTACCTGTACTCTTACCTTGTAGTGAATTAATAAAATAATCCATGATTTAGCGACTTGTAGCACGAGCTCCAAGCAGGAGCAGCTGTAGTCAGCTGCAGCAGCTTGTGGCACTGAGCTGCTGCCTGCGTTCGGTCGACGTGACGTCCTGGCAGACGCTGCCAGCTAACGTCACGAAATACCAGACGGCTAGCAACCAATCAGCTGGCTGACTGCTCCTTGCTAAGCACGTCGGGTGAATTTACAGCAGCTTCCCTGGCTAGCTCCCAAACTCTGGAGCTTCTGGTTTGCTCGCTGGCTGGCTTTCAGAGCCTGGAGCTTCCGGTGTGCTCGTTTGCTTGCTCTCAGAGTCTCGAGCTTCCGCTTCGCTTGCTCGCTGGCTCTCAGAGTCTCGACATTCGGCTTCTCTTGCTCGCTGGCTCTTTGACCCTTGAGCTTCCGGTTCGCTCGCTCGCAGGCTTCCAAACTAAAGAGCCTCCGGTTTGCTCGCTCGCTGCTTCCCAGACTCTGGAGCTTCCGGTTTGCTCGCTTGCTGGCTCTCAGAGTCTCGAGCTTCCGCTTCGCTAGCTCGCAGAGCGTAGAGCTTCCGGTTCGCTTGCTCCCTGGCTCTTCAAGCCTAAAGCTTCCGGTTCGCTCGCTCACCGGCACCTAGACTCTGGAGGTTTCGGTTCGCTCACTCGCTCGCTCTCAGACTCAAGAACTTCAGGTTTGCTCGCTCGCTGGCTCGCAGAGTCTGGAGCCACTGGTTTGCTCACTCGCTGCCTCTCAGACTGTGGAGCTTCCGGTTTGGTCGCTCGCTGGCTCTCAGAGCCTAGAGCTTCCGGTTCGCTCGCTCGCTTAATAAAATAAATAAATAAATTCTAGCTGATGAAACAACCTCTTTTTGTATTGCGACAGAAGAGCCTTTACTGCCATCACCACCGATTGCAGTGGCGATTAAGAATCGCCCACCGCAGGAATCGAACCAGCGACCTCGGGACCGAGGTCGTGAAAGCAACCGCCTTACCTAGTGTGCCATCACGGCTCACCATTGCTCCCACATTGCTCCCAGACTCTAGAGTTTCCGGTTAGCTCGCTCGCTTGCTCTCAGAGTCTCGAGCTTCCGCTTCGCTAGCTCGCTGGCTGTCAGAGCCAGGAGCTTCCGGTTCGGTCGCTGGCTGGCTCCCAGACTTTGGAGCTTCCGGTTCACTCGCTCGCTGGCTCTGGAACCCTGGAGTGTCCGGTTTGCTCGCTCGCTGTCTCTCAGATCCTAAAATTTTCGGTGCTCTCGGTAACTGTCTCCCAGATTCTAGAACTTGCACTTCGCTTGCTCGCTGGATCTCAGAATTTGGAGCTTCCACTTTGCTCGCTCGCTGGCTCTCAGAGTCTCAATCTTCCTGTTCAGTGGCTCGCTGGCTACCAGAGTCCGAAACTTCCGGTTCGGTCGCTCGCTGGCTCCTAAACTCTTGACTTTCCGGTTCGCTTGCTCGCAGGAAGTCAGAGCCTGGAGCTTCGGGTTTGCTCGCTTCCTGCTTCCCAGACTCCGGAGCTTCCGGTTCGCTTGCTCGCTGGCTCTCAGAGTCTCGAGCTTCCGCTTTGCTAGCTCGCTGGCTCTCATAGTCTCGAGCTTCCGCTTGGCTAGCTCGCTGGCTCTTGGAGCCGGCGGCTTCTGGTTTGCTTGCTCGCTGGCTCTTCAAGCCTGGAGCTTCCGCTCCGCTCGCTCGGTCGTGCCTAGACTCTGGTGCTTCTGGTTTGCTCGCTCGCTCTCAGACTCCGGAGCTTCCGCATTGCTCGCTTGCTGGCTCACAGGCTCTGGAGCTTCCGCTTCGCTCGCTTGCTGGCTCTGAGAGCCTAGAGCTTCCGGTCCGCTCGCTCGATGGCTTTCAAAGCCTGGAGCTTCCGGTACGCTCGTTTCCTGGCTCACTGACTCTGAAGCTTCCGGTTCGCTCGCTCGCTTGCTCACGGAGTCTCGAGCTTCTGCTTCGCTTGCTCGCTGGCTCTTTGAGCCTGAAGCTTCCGGTTCGCTCGCTCGCTGGCTCCCAGACTATAGAGCTTCCGGTTTGCTTTCGCGCTGGCTCTCAGGCTGTTGAGCTTCCGGTTCGCTCGTTCGCTGGCTCCTTGACACAGGAGCAACCGCTTCGCTTGCTCGCTGGCTCTCAGACTCTGGAACTTCCGGTTCGCTCGCTCGCTGGCTCTTAGAGCCTGGAGCTTCTGGTTTGCTTTCTTGCTGTCTCTCAGAGTCTGGAGCCTCCGGTTTTCTCGCTCGCTGCCTCCCGGACTCTGGAGCTTCCGGTTCGCTTGCTCGCTGGCTCTCAGAGTCTCGAGCTTCCGCTTCGCTAGCTCGCTGGCTCTCAGAGCCTAGAGCTTCCGCTTCGCTCGCTCGCTGGCTCTTAGAGCCTAGAGCTTCCGGTTCGCACGCTCGATGGCTCCCAGCTCTGGAGTTTCCAGTTTGCTCGCTCGCTGGCTCTCAGAGTCTCAAGCATCCGGTTCGCTCGCTCGCTGGCTCTCAGAGCCTAGAGCTTCCGTTTTTCTCGCTCGCTGGCTCTCAGAGCCAGGAGCTTCCGGTTCGGTTGCTTGCTGGCCGTTTCGCTTGCTCGCTTGCTCTCAGAACTTTGAGCTTCCGGTTCGCTCGCTCGCTGGCTCTCTGAGCCTGGAGCTTCTGGTTTGCTCGCTTGCTCGCTCTCAGAGCCGGGAGCTTCCGGTTCCCTGGCTTGCTGGCTCCCAGACTGGAGCTTCAGGTTCACTCGCTCGCTGGCTCTCAGGGTCTGGAGCTTACAGTTCACTTGCTCGTTTGCTCCCAGACTCTGGAGCTTCTGATGCGCTCGCTCTCTGGCTCACAGAGTGTGGAGCTTCCGCTTTGCTTGCTCGCTTACTCTCAGAGCCTGGAGCTTCCGGTTCGCTTGCTTGCTGGCTCCCAGAGCCTTGGAGCTTTCTGGTTCTGTTTCGGTTGCATGCTTGCTCCTAGTCTTTGAAGCTTCCGGTTTGTTCGCTCGCTGGCTGTCAGAGTGTCGAGCTTCCGGTTCGCTCGCTCGCTGGCTTCCAGCCTCTGGAGCTTCTAGTTCGATCGCTCGCTGGCTTTCAGAGCCGGGAGCTTCCGGTTTGCTCACTTGCTGCCTTCAGACTGGAGCTTCCGGTTCGCTCGCTCGCTCTCTCTCAGAGCCGGGAGCTTCCGGTTTGCTCGCTTGCTCGCTCCCAGGCTCTGGAGATTTCGGTTCACTCGCTCGATGGCTCCCAGACTCTGGAGCTTTCTGTTAGCTCTCAACAGCAGAACTAAAAAGTATGCATTAACATTATGTGTTCGTAAGTTATGTCTTATAAAGTTACATTTGTAATTGTTGAATTTATATTAGGAAATATGCTTCTTTTTGTCATATTGTATTCTAAGATGTAGTGGCCCTCGGCAGATATTTGTACATATATATATATATATATACGCGATTAATCTACGTTAAAAATAAATCAGCCTAAGTTAGCAATCAGAATCGGGTGAAATCAGTCCGAGCAGGGTGCAGTTTATGCGAGCCGTGCAAAGGTAATTGTATGAGGCATCTACTTTTTTGCGTATCAAAGCTAAAGTAGCAGGGAACGCTAAGCATATCCGGTTCATTTCGGGCGAGCGAGGCAAGAAAGTTTCGGGATGCTTGAAAATTTAGCCATTTGATCGCGCTCCATTTACAGCACTAATGAAGTGCCTAAAAACCATTCAGTTCTTTGAAGGCACTATTATTCGTATCTAAATCGTACTCTAAATCCTTTCGCGCAATTTTCGAAGAGAGAAGCCACGTCTTTTTTGGCGGAGCAAGGGTAATTTGGGCAGGACAAGGTGTCGGCTGGACTAAGCTTAAGCGAGCAAGGCGACGCGTCTTGGGGTTTAGCGAAGCTAGGCGATACCGTTTGAAGTTTCACTGGGCGCGTTACGGTTAAGCCCGCGAGACAAAGTTTTATTGAGCGAAGCAAAGCTACAGCGAGCCGAGAGCTGTGTCACTTGGCGGGAAGATGTCTGAGCAACACATCGTTAGGCTGAACGAAACTCAAGCAGGCCTGGCAAAAAATAAAGCTGAACCGAGTCATCGCATTTGTTAACGAGGAGAGAAGCTAAAGTGGAAAGGGTGGCATTTCAGCACCAGGGGATTTAACTTTAACTGACTGAGGTAAAGAATCTTCTGGCTTAGTGAAACTCAAGCGAGCAGGACTACAGTTATGCTGTGTGGTGCAGAATCGGCCAACTCGACGATGCTTTTTCGCATATAGCGAAGTTGCAGCAGGTCCGGTGTAGAGCATATATATTTAAGGCACTACCTGTCCTACGCGCCATTGGCTTCTTACACTTGACCTTGTTCTTCGTCTTTTTCGCGTGCTTAAGTTCTCATCCTATCCCAGCGTTCAGTTGTCACAATTCTTTTCCAATGTACCTACATTGCCTTGGAAGTGTTAATTCCACTCGGCTAACCAAACCAATTCTTAATAAAAATTATAATTTGATTAAAATACATTTGTTAAAGTGCCACCACAGATCTCAATTTTATCTAGGCAATTTACATTTGCTGTAAAGGAAGCATTATTGAATACTTAGCGGTAGCATGCTCAACGCACAACAAGCGTAACGTGGTTAGAGTTGACATGCACTGGCTATATAATATATATATATATATATATATATATAATAATAATAATATTGCACTTGATAAAGCGCCCTCAGAGAACTTAATCTCTTTCTAGGCGCTTTACATTTGCTGCAAAGTGATACGCAATAGAATAGTAAGTAAAATCATGCGTGAAAAACAAACAAAATGAATAACATGGTTAGGGGTTACATGCACTGGGTCAGCATGCAAATGTGGTTAGTGGCAGCATGAACAGTGTCAGCACGCATAAGCACATCGAGGACGAATCACAAGGACCCACTAAATGCTGTTTTAAATAGGTATGTTTTTAAGTTTCTTTTAAATGTGGTCAGGTCAGGGGATGTTCTGATGCAGGTCGGGAGGGAGTTCCAGGCTGTGGGAGCATACGAGCTAAATGCACGGTCTCCAAAGGATTTAAGGTTTGTACGAGGTATTTCTAGACTGTTGGATTCCGAAAAGCGAGTGGTACGATGCTTTGCCTGATGGCGTAGTATATCTGAAAGATAGGCTGGAGCCATAGAATGAAGAGACCTAAAAGTGAGCGACAAAACCTTGAAGTCAATCCGTTGCTTGACTGGTGGCCAGTGCAGGTCGGCGAGAAGTGGAGTAATGTGGCAACTGCGACGCTCACGACAGACAAGCCTAGCTGCAGAGTTTTGCACCAGCTGCAATCGCCTGATCGCACATGCTGGTAGGCCAGTAAGCAAATATCTCTGTCGATATATATATATATATATATATATATATATCGACAGAGCTCAGACCTATTTTTTTTAGACGAGATGCCAAAGGCCAGCAGCGGCAGCAGTAGACAGAGCAGCAGCAGCAGACCACTCCCGCCTGCGGAGGGAGGAGCGGCTACAGAGCTTTCAACCTTGACTTTGACCTGGTCTGGCCAAGGTCTGGCCACTAGCGTACCTGCGTAGCCGATCTGGATGGCCAGGCGCGTGAGTTTGGCTAGTTTGAGCCGGGAGCTTCGGGTTGGCTCGCTCACTGCCTCCCAGACTCTGGAGCTTCCGGTTCGCTTGCTCGCTAGCCCCCAGACTATAGAGTTTCCGGTTTGCTCGCTCGCTGGCCCTCAGAGCCTAGAGCTTCCGGTTCAATCGCTCGCTGGCTCCCAGACTCTGGAGTTTCCAGTTCGCTCGCTCGTTGCTCTCTGAGTCTCGAGCTTCCGCTTCGCTAGCTCGCTGGCTCTCAGAGCCAGGAGCTTCCGGCTCGGTCGCTGGCTGGCTCCCACATTTGAAGCTTCCGGTTCACTCTCGCTGGCTCTTAGAGCCAAGAGCTTCTGGTTCGCTCTCTCGTTGGCTCTGAGACTCTGGAGTTTCCGGTTTGCTCGCTCGCTGTCTCTCAGAGCCTAAAACTTCCGCTTCGCTTGCTCGCTGCCTCTCGGAATTTGGAGCTTCGGCTTTGCTCGCTCGCTGGCTCTCAGATTCTCAAACTTCCGGTTCGCTCGCTTGCTAGCTACTAGACTCGGGAACTTTAGGTTCGCTCGCTCGCTGGCTCCCATTCTCTTGAGCTTTTGATTCGCTCGCTCGCTGGTACTCAGACTGTGGAATATCCGGTTCGTTCGCTCGCTGGCTTTCAGAGTCTCGAGCTTCCGCATCGCTAGCTCGCTGGCACTCAGAGCTAGGAGCTCCTGGTTCGGTCGCTTGCTGGATCCCACATTTGAAGCTTCCGGTTTACTCGCTCGCTGGCTCTTAGAGCCTAGAGCTTCCGATTCGCTCTCTCGTTAGCTCCGAGACTCTGGAGATTCCGGTTTGCTCGTTGGCTGGCTCTCAGAGTCTCAAACTTCTGGTTCGCTCGCTTGCTGGCTACCAGACTCTGCAACTTCCGGCTCGCTCACTTGCTGGCTCCCATTCTCTTGAGTATTTGGATCGCTCGTTCGCTCGCACTCAGACTCTAGAATTTCCGGTTCGCTCGCTCGCTGGCTTTCAGAGCCAAGAGCTTCCGGTTCGCTCTCCCGTTGGCTCTGAGACTCAGGAGATTCCGGTTTGCTCGCTTGTTGCTTCCCAGATTTCGGAGCTTCCGGTTCGCTTGCTCGCTGTCTGTCAGAGTCTCAAGCTTCCACTTCGCTAGCTCGCTGGCTCTTAGAGCCGGGAGCTTCCGGTTCGCTCGCTCGCTGGCGCCTAGACTCTGGAGCTTCCGGTTCGCTCGCTCGCTTTCAAACTCTCGATCGTCCCGTTCGCTCGCTGGCTGGCTCTCAGAGTCTAGAACTTCCGGTGTGCTTACTCGCTGGCTCTCAAAGTCTGGTACCTCCGGTTCGCTCGCTCGCTGCCGTTCAGACTCTTGAGCTTCCGGTTTGCTAGCTCGCTGGCTCTCAGAGCCTAGAGCTTCCGGTTCGCTCGCTCGCTTGCTCTCAAAGTCTCAAGTTTTGTTTCGGTAGCTCGCTGGCTCTCAGAGTCTCGAGCTTCCGCTTCGCTTGCTCGCAGGCTGTTCAAGCATGGACCTTCTGGTTTTCACGCTCACTGGCTCCCAGACTCCGGAGCTTCCGCATTGCTCGCTCGCTGGCTTTCAGGCTCTCCAGGTTCCGGTTCGCTCGCTCGCTGGCTCCCAGAGTCTCGAACTTCGGCTTTGCTGGCTCGCTGGTTCTCCAGGTCAGGAGCTTCCAGTTCAGTCGCGTGCTGGCTCCCAGACATTAAAGCTTTTGGTTCACTCGCTCGCTGGCTCTCAGATTCTGGAGCCTCTGTTTTGCTCTCTCGCTGCCTCCCAGACTCTGGAGCTTCTGGTTCGCATGCTCGCTGGCTCTTTAAGCCTGAAGCTTCCGGTTCTTACGCTCACTTGGCCCTAGACTCTGGAGCTGCCGGTTCGCTCGCTCGCTCTCTCAGACTCACAAACTTCCGGTTTACTTGCTCGCTGGCTATAAAAGTCTAGAGAATCTGGATTGCTCGCTCGCTGGCTCTCAGAGCCTGGAGCCTCCGGTTTGCTCACTCACTGCCTCTCAGACTATGGAGCTTCCAAGTTGCTCGCTCGCTGGCTCTCACAGCCTTGAGCTTCTGGTTCGCTCGCTCGGTTGCTCCCAGACTCTGAAGTTTCAGGTTAGCTCGCTCGCTTGCTCTGATAACCTAGACATCCGGTTCAGTCGCTCGCTGGCTCCCAGACTCTGGAGTTTCCGGTTCGCTCGCTCGCTTGCTCTCAGAGTCTCGAGCTTCCGCTTCGCTAGCTCGCTGGCTCTCAGAGCCAGTAGCTTCCGGTTTGGTCGCTTGCTGGCTCCCACATTTGAAGCTTCCGGTTCACTCGCTCGCTGGCTTTTAGAGCCTAAAGCTTCCGGTTCGCTCACCCGTTGGCTCCCAGACTCCGGAGATTCCGGTTTGCTCGCCCGCGGGCTCTCAGAGCCTAAAACTTCCGCTTCGCTTGCTCGCTGGCTCTCGGAACTTGGAGCTTACGCTTTGCTCGCTCGCTGGCTCTCAGAGTCTCAAACTTTTGGTACGCTCGCTCGGTTGCTCACAGAGTTTCAAGCTTCCGCTTCGCTAGCTCCCTGGTTCTCAGAGCCAGGAGCTTCCTGTTCGGTCGCTTGCTGGCTCCGACATTTGAAGCTTCCGGTTCACTCGCTCGCTGGCTCTTAGAGCCTAAAACTTCCGCTCGCTTGCTCGCTGGCTATCGGAACTTGGAGCATCCGCTTTGCTCGCTCGCTGACTCTCAGAGTCTCAAACTTCCGGTTCGCTTGCTCGCTGTCTACCAGAGTCCTCAACTTCCGGTTCGCTCACTCACTGGCTCTCATTCTCTTGAGTTTTTGAATCGGTCGCTCGCAGGTACTCAGACTCTGGAATTTCCAGATCGCTCGCTCGCTGGCTTTCAGAGCCTGGAGCTTCGGGTTTGCTCCCTTGCTGGCTCTCAGAGTCTGGAGCCCCGGGTTTTTTGCTTGTTGCTTCCCAGACTCCGGAACTTCCGGTTCACTTGCTCGCGGGCTCTCAGAGTCTCGAGCTTCCGCTTCGCTAGCTCGCTGGCTCTTAGAGCCCGGAGCTTCCGGTTTGCCTCCTCGCTGGCTCATCAAGCCTGGAGCTTCCGGTTCCCTAGTTCGCTGGCGCCTAGACTCTGGAGCTTCCGGTTCGCTCGCTCGCTCTCAAACTCTCGAGATTCCGGTTCGCTCGCTGGCTGGCTCTCAGAGTCGGGAGCTTCCGGTGTGCTTACTCGCTGGCTCTCAACGTCTGGTGCACCCGGTTTGCTCGCTCACTGCCTTTCAGACTCTTGAGCTTCCGGTTCGCTCGCTCGCTGGCTCTCAGAGCCTAGAGCTTCCGGTTCGCTCGCACGCTTGCTCTCAGAGTCTCAAGTTTTGTGTCGGTAGCTCGCTGGCTCTCAGACTCTCGAGCTTCCGCTTCGCTTGCTCGCTGGCTCTTCAAGCATGGATCTTCTGGTTTTCTCTCTCACTGGCTCCCACATTCCGAAGCTTCCGCATTGCTCGCTCGCTGGCTCTCAGAGTCAGGAGCTTCCGGTTCAGTCGCGTGCTGGCTCCCAGACTTTAAAGCTTTCAGTTCACTCGCTCGGTGGCTCTCAGAGTCTGGAGCCTCCGGTTTGCTCTTTCGCTGCCTCCCAGACTCCGGAGCTTCCGGTTCGCGTGCTCGATTGCTCCCATACTCTTGAGATTCCGGTTTGCACGCTCGCAGGTACTCAGACTCTGGAATTTCCGGTTCGCTCGCTCGCTGGCTTTCAGAGCCCGGAGCTTCCGGTTTGCTCGCTCGCTGGCTATAAATGTCTTGAGATTCCGGATTGCTCGCTCTCTGCCTCTCAGAGTCTGGAGCCTCTAGTTTGCTCACTCGCTGCCTCTCAGACTCTGGAGCTTCCGGTTTGCTCGCTCGCTGGCTCTCACAGCCTAGAGCTTCCGGTACGTTCGCTCGGTTGCTCCCAGACTCTGGAGTTTCAGGTTTGCTCGCTCGCATGCTCTCAGAGCCTAGGGCATCCGGTTCAGTCGCTCGCTTGCTCCCTGACTCTGGAGTTTCCGGTTCGCTTGCTCGCTTGCTCTCAGAGTCTCGAGCTTCCGCTTCGCTCGCTCGTCGGCGCTCAGAGCGAGGAGCTTTTGGTTCGGTCGCTTGCTGGCTCCCCGACTTTGAAGCTTCCGGTTTACTCGCTTGCTGGCTCTTAGAGCCTAGAGCTTCTGGTTGGCTTGCTCCCTGGCTCCCAGACTCTGGAGTTTCCGGTTTGCTTGCTCGCTGTCTCTCAGAGCCTAAAAATTCCGCTTCGCTTGCTCGCTGCCTCTTGGAACTTGGAGCTTCCGCTTTGCTCGCTCGCAGGCTTTCAGAGTCTCAAGCTTCGGTTCACTCGCTCGCAGGATACCAGAATCTCCAACTTCCGGTTCGCACACTCACTGGGGCCTAGATCTGGAGCTTCTGGTTTTCTCGCTCGCTGGCTCCCAGACTCCGAAGCTTCCGCATTGCTCGCTCGCTGGCTCTCAGGCTCTGGAGTTTCCAGATCGCTCGCTCGCTTGCTCTCAGAGCCTAGATCTGCCGGTTCGCTCGCTCGCTGGCTCTCCGATACTCGAGCTTCTGCTTCGCTAGTTCGCTGGCTTTCAACAGCCGGGAGCTTCCGGTTCGCTTGCTCGCTGGCTCTTCAAGCCTGAAGCTTCCGGTTCGCACGCTCACTGGGGCCTAGATCTGGAGCTTCCGGTTCGCTCGCTCGTTTGCTCACAGACTCAGGAACTTCGGGTTTTCACGCTCGCTGGCTATAAAAGTATAGAGATTCCGGATTGCTCGCTCGTTGGCTCTCGGAGTCTGGAGCCTCCGGTTTGCTCAAACGCTGCCTCTCAGACTATGGAGCTTCCGGTTTGCTCGCTCGCTGGCTCATACAACCTTGAGCTTCCGGTTCGCTCGCTCGGTTGCTCCCAGACTCCGGAGTTTCAGGTTCGCTCGCTGGCTTGCTCTCAGAGCCTAGAGCTTCCGGTTCAGTGGCTCGCTGGCTTCCAGACTCTGGAGTTTCCGGTTCGCTCGCTAGCTTGCTCTCAGAGTCTCGAGCTTCCGCTTCGCTAGCTCGCTGGCTCTCAGAGCGAGGAGCTTTCGGTTCGGTCGCTTTCTGGCTCCAAGACTTTGAAGCTTCCGGTTTACTAGTTCGCTGGCTCTTAGAGCATAGAGCTTCCGGTTCGCTCTTTCGCTTGCTCCCAGAGTCTGGAGTTTCCGCTTTGCTGGCTCGCTTTCTCTCAGAGCCTAAAACGTCCGCTTCGCTTGCTCGCTGGCTTTCGGAACTTGGAGCTTCCGCTTTGCTCGCTCGCTGGCACTCTGAGTCTCATGCTTCCGGTTTGCTCGCTGGCTGGCTACCAGGCTCTGAAACTTCCGGTTCGCTTGCTCGCTGGCTCCCATTCTCTTGAGCTTCTGGTTCGCTCACTCGCTGGCGCTCAGACTCTCGAATTTCCGGTTTGCTTGCTCGCTCGCTCTCAGAGTCTCGAGCTCCCGCTTCGCTAGCTTGCTGGCTCTTGGAGCCTGTAGTTTCCGGTTCGCTTGCTCGTTTGCTCCCAGACTCTGGAGCTTCCGGTTCGCTCGCTCGCTGGCTCTCAGAGTGTGGAGCTACCGCTTTGCTTGCTTGCTGACTTTCAGAGCCTAGAGCTTCTGGTTCTCTTGCTCGCTGGCTCCCAGAGCCTTGGAGCTCCGGTTCGGTGGCATGCTTGCTCCTAGTCTCTGAAGCTTCCGGTTTGCTCGCTCGCTGGCTCTCAGAGTGTCGAGCTTCCGATTCGCTTGTTCACTGGCTCTCAGAGTCCGGAGCCTCCGGTTTGCTCGCTCACTCGCTCTCAGACTCTGGAGCGCCGGTTCGCTAGCTTGCTGGCTCTTAGAGCCTGTAGTTTCCGGTTCGCTTGCTCGTTTGCTCCCAGACTCTGGAGCTTCTGGTTCGCTCGCTGGCTGGCTTGCAGCCTCTGGAGCTTCCGGTTCGCTCGCTACTCGCTGGCTCCCAGACTCTGGAGCTTCTGGTTTGCTCGCTTGCTGGCTTTCAGAGCCTCGAGCTTTTGGTTTTCTAGCTCGCTGCCTCTTAGCGTCTCGAGCATCCACAGCGCTCGCTCGCTGTTTCACAGAGCCGGGAACTTCCGGTTTGCTTGCTTGCTCGCTCCCAGCCTCTGAAGGTTTCGGTTCACTCGCTCGCTGGCTCTCAGAGTCTGGAGCTTCCGGTTTTCTCGTTGCTGGCTCCCAGACGTTGGAGCTTTCTGTTTGCTCTTAATAGCAGTACTAAAAAGTATGCATTAACACTATGTGTTCGTAAGTTACGTCTTTTGAAGTTACATTTGTAATATGTGAATTTTTATTAGGAAATATGCTTCTTCTTGTCATATTGTATTCTAAGGCATAGTGGCTCTCGGCAGATATTTGTATATATATGCGATTAATCCACGTTAAAAAGAGATCAATCTAAGTAAACAATTAGAATCGGGTGAAATTAGTCTGAGCAGGGTGCAGTTTATGCGAACCGTGCAAAGGTAATTGTTTGAAGCATTTACTTTTTGGCCGATCAAAGCTAAAGTAGCTGGGAACGTTAAGCATATCCATTTCATTTTGGGTGAGCGAGGCAAGAAAGTTTCGGGATGCTTGAAACTTTAGCCATTTGATCGCACTCCCTTTACAGCACTAATGATGTGCCTAAAAAAACCACTCAGTTCTGTGCGGGCACTATTATTCGTATCATTACTCTAAATCCTTTCGCGCCATGTTCAAAGAGATAAACCACGTCTTTTTTAGGCGGAGCAAGGGTAATTTGGGCTGGACAAGGTGTCGGCTGGACTAAGCTAAAGCGAGCGAGGCGACGCGTCTTGGGGTTTAGCGAAGCTAGGCGATACCGTTTGAATTTTCATAAGGCGCGTAAAGGTTAAGCCCGCGAGACAAAGTGTTATCGAGCGAAGCAAAGCTACAGCGAGCCGAGAGATGTGTCACTTGGCGGGAGGAAGTCTAAGCAACACATTGTTAGGCTGAACGAAACTCAAGCAGGCCTGGCAAAGAATTAAGCTGAACCGAGGCATCGCATTTGTTAATGAGGAGAGAAGCTAATGAGTGAGAGACGCTAAAGTGGAAAGGGTGGCATTTCAGCGCCAGGAGCTTTGACTTTAACTGAATGAGGTAAAGAATCTTCTGGTTTAGTGAAAACCAAGTGAGTAGGACTACAGTAAAGCTGCGTGCTGCAGAATCGGCCAACTCGACGATGCTTTTTCGCGTTTAGCGAAGTTTGAGCTGCCTCGGTGTAAAGCAAGTTTATTTCAGGCACTACCTGTCCGACGCGCCATTGGCTTTTTACCCTTGACGTTGTTTTTCGTCTTTTTTCGCGTGCTTAAGTTCTCATCCTATCCCAGCGTTCAATTGTCATACTTCTTTTCCATTGTTCCTACATTGCCTAGGAAGTGTTTATTCCACTCGGCTAACCAAACCAATGGTTAATAAAAATAATAATTTAATAAGAATACATTTGTTAAAGCGCCACCAGAGGTCTCAATATTTTCAAGGCAATTTACATCTGCTGTAAAGGAAGCATTATAGAATGCTTAGCGGTAGCATGCTCAATGCACAACAAGCGTAACGTGGTTAAAGTTGACATGCACTGGGTCAGCATGCAGATAGGGTTAGTGGCTGCATACATAATGTAGGCACGCATAAGCACACGAAGGACGTTTCACATGGACCTGCTAAATGACATCACAAATAGGTTTGGTCTTTAGTTTCTGCATAAATGTGGTCAAGCCAGGATACATCGTAACGAAAAGTGGAAGTAAGTTTAAGGCTTTGGGAGTAGATGAACTGAAGACACGGTCTCCAAAGGATCTTAAATTTGTGAGAGGTATAGGTACAGGATTGGATTCCGAAAAGCAGGCAGATACTTAGCCTAGTGGAACGAAGATCTAATAGATAGGCTGGAGCGAAAGGCTTATTAGCTTCTTATTAGCGTCCTCCTTATTTTACCGCTTTAATTAATATAACTGTTCTTTTAGACGACTGGAACGTAAAGCAATTCGTTTTGGGCAGCTTGCGATTTTTTCGTTTTATAGAGCTCTACCGGTTCGATGACGTTGACCCGCCAAGTTTCTTTTTCACATTTTAAGGTCGAAATCACTCTTAACTTTCTACCACCACTTACGAAAGAGTGATAACTAGAAGTGCCATTTGAAAGTAGTGTTATAACACTTCAGATCGTTTACTTGGGGTCAAGTACAATGAGAGCAGGCCATCGCAGAACGCGTGCCCCATCTCAAATGCCTAGTATGTTAAGATTATTGAAGGAATGAACCGGGCAACCAGCATTAATAGCTCTGTAGAATTGGTTGTGCCTGGCATGCTCTACGGAGAAGCATGATAAGCGTGCTATATACTTTTAGAGACCTAATATGCTCTTAGCTGGTGCATTTTATACTCACGGTCTAATAAGAAAAATGATAGGATCATCTCATGTTTGACTAACATTATAGGAACACATTTCTAGTGGTGCTATGCCGAATAGCTGATTTACTATTTTGCCGAGTAAGAATAGTATACAGAATAGGTCTGCCGACAACATTCAAAATTTAAAATGTGTGAACAAGTTTCAGTTAAAAAAATTGAGTACATTTGCTAAAAGTGATCAGTTAAATTTGTGTAATACGTATTCATTATATTAGTGGCAGAGTTACTTCAGTCTACTTGCTGTGGCAGCTCCCATATTTAGAAACAGACGTCGCGTAACCACTATTCTAACCCTGTTGGCCTCATACCATTCGATCAAATACCGAATAAGTATTTGACTTATTCGGCCCGAATTCAACACGAAGCAAGTGTTTGGTGGAGCCCTAAGTTTTAGTGACCCAGTTTTGATTGAATCGGCTTTGTGAGGTAAAGGTAGTGTGATGAAAAAAAGAAAATATTTCCTAGTTATTGATTGGACAAAAATATCATATTGCTTAGTTACTTTTGAAGGATTTCTCAGCAGTATTTGTAGCGTAAAATAGTTCGATTGCTCAGGACAAAGAGTAGCAATAATACAATCAAATCTAGTTTTGCCGAAAATTCTGCCCAAATGGTGATTGATTTAGTGTGCCACCCTGGTGTGATTTTTTAAACTTATCTGACGTCATGTCATATATAGACAACAGATATTCAATTATTGGCAAAATGTGTAGCCGTTTACTTGTGTAGATGGGATTTGGTACCTGAGAGTAGCCAATTACAAAGTTTTCTAATGTGATTCCTTGATACCCTGTGTGCTACAGTCTGTGCAATGTGGTGACAAAGTTTAGAGCATAATGTACCATTGTGACATGTCTATGTGCTGCTTGTAGTGCTCGATCTGCACTGGTGCAGCTCTCAGCTTAGCCGCGATGGGAGCCCTTGCCTTAGAGGGGGGGGGGGGGGTCGACTAGGGCGCCTAATACAGACCCAGCTCCTGACTCACCTAGCTCAGGTTAGAATGGAGCTTTATGCAGGCGATGCGGTTAGGAGATGGAGCGACTAATGTGGTTGTCTTAGCGGGTTCGACTTGGACAGCTAGTACAAGCCCGACTCCTGGTCTACCCACTAAAGTTAGAATGAAGCCTGCTGCAGACGTTGCGGTCAGGATGTGCACCGACTAATAAGCTGAAGTAGAAATAGCAGCGGCGCGCGAGGTCAGGAGTGGAAAGGAGAGAGAATATAATGAGACGAGTGAGAGCTTACGCAGACAGCTTGGGTAGTCGAGAGAGACTACGCCCCGAGAGCTGAGAGAGCTGGGGTAGTCGAGCAGAGACTACGCCCCGAGAGCTCAGGGCTGCAGCTTGGGAGTCGAGGCGAGACTACGCTTCAAGAGCACGAGAGGCAAACCTACGACGACGGACAGCTAAGTGCAACTTAGACTGCGCAGTTGTGTTCTGCCGGCTACTCAGTTAGCTGCTCGTATCTTGGGGTGCTGTAGCAACCCGTCTTCGCAATTGCTAGCGACGCGCGCATAGGTTAGTGTATTATACCCGGGCTTCGGGAGTTCGCGCAGTTAACTCCGTTGGTCCGGTACGCGCCGCGTAAACGCACAGGGTAGTTGGTTATACTCGGGCTTCGGGAGTTCGCACAGTTAACTCCGTCGGTCCGGTACGCGCCGCGTAAAGCGCTTGCGCCGGCGCGTAACCACTACTAACAGGCCTACAATAAACTGTTGCTTTCGGCACCCAGTTGTGGCCGCCTGTGTTTTAACCGCACTGCAGCACTGCATCACACAGTCCACCGGTAGAGAACCGGGGGACGAACCTCTACGCGGTTACAGATCTGTGCAGACTCATACATCGGAGCACCTGTAGGCCAGCAGCAGTGCTATCTGGCTATGTCTGCCAGTGCTACATATTGCCTGAGCCCACAGTCGCCCACCAACTGCTCTGTCACCACGAATGCAGAGTCGGCAGTGAGCCACTTTGCCAGCGAATTAAACGAGACAGCCCTGCTGTATGGTCAGGGCCTTTTATTCGCCAGTCGTCCCATATACGTGAATGTCGATCTCAAGGTCTTCATGGACATCTATGAAGGAGGTAACATATGATTGTTACCTCATATCAGCACTCACTGAGAAGCCTGCAATTTTCACTGAACCTGGCATCATGGAATTATGAACATGGCTTATAATAATAATGATATCGCGTAGCTGCACCTCGTACGAACCTCGAATTCTTTGGGAGCGAGCCTTTAGTATCTAGGCTCCCAAAACCTGGAACTCACTTCCGACTGGTGTCACGACATTCCCTGACTTGACTACATTTAAAGAAAAGCTGGAAGCTATTTATCACAGCATCTGGTGGATCCAAGGGATTCGTCCTTTTTGTGCTTATGCATGCTGACACTGTGCTTGCTGCCACTAACCATATTTGCATGCTGACCCTGTGCATGTCACCTCTAACCACATCATGCTTGCTGATATTGAGCACGCTACCACTAATCATTCGATTATGCTCCTTTGCAGCAAATGTAAAGAGCCTAGAAAGAGATTTAGTTTTCTGAGGGCGCTATAAAAAATGTATTATTCTTGACTGTGGAGCTGATGTGGTCGTCCAGTGAAAGGTCCGTTTGGAACAGGACACCTAGCTTTTGTGCTGATGTGACTGGAGATAGAGCTGGTAGCGCCGATTTGAGTGCTAGGCTTTCCAATTTCCGAGTCACGCTTAGTTTTCCCATAGCTAGTAAGTTGGTTTCATCGTCATTTGATTTGGGTACGTTAGCTGACATGTGTGTGGGAATGTCAGCAACACATGCATCAATAGAGTTGAGAGAGTTCGTCGAGCCTAGATGGCTGGGAGGGATCAAAGCAAAGGTAGAACTGAGTGTCATCTACATAGAAATGAAAGCCTATATGGTGCCTGGCAGTCACATCGGCAAGATGGAGAATGTAAACAGTGAAAAGAGCTGACCAAGCACAGACCCTTGAGGTACACCTTACTTTAGTGGTTCCTCGGATGATCTTTTCCATTCGCATCAATGCTATCTAGAGTATCCCACTGAGATAGGGCCCGAACCATTGGATAACTGTGCCAGTGATGCTCGGGCGAGATGAAAGCCACTCGAGAAGGACTTGGTGATCGATAGCACTAAAGCTGATGAAAGATCGAGCCAAACAAGCTAATAATAATAATAACACAGTTAAGTGCCCTCAGATAACTCAATCTCTTCCTAGGCGCTTTACATTTTCTGCAAAGGAATTACGATCGAATGGTTAGTGGTAGCATGCTCGATAAACAACAAGAAACATGGTCAGAGATTACTTGCACAGGGTCAGCATGCAAGTGTGTTTAGTGGCAGTGTACACAGTGTCAGCATGCATAAGCAAATAAAGGTCGAATCACAGGGACCCACTAAATGCTGTGATAAATAGCAAAGATATTCTTCCCAAGTCTGCATTCCTAAAAGGTCGTTATACACCCGAAGCAATACTGACTCTGTGGGGTGATTAGCTCTAAAACCAGACTGGAACTTACCTACTTTGCTTGAAGTTTCAATATATGAGTTCAGCTAGTCTGCCACGACTCATTCCAGTGTCTTTGATAGAAACCGTAGAAGAGAGACTGGGCGAAGTAGTCCAGTGCTCTTGGTCTAGTGTTGCTTTCTTAATTAGTAGCATGACTGCAGCCTTTTTGAAAGTTAATGGAAGCTTTGACCTGAGGCTGAGGACATGTACTTACGATACTAGTCATGCATGGTTGCAGCAGGTTTATGCATTGCAGAAGTGGGACACAGGGAACTATGTCTAAAGTACTAGTAATTCTTTTTGATTGGGAAATAAATTACAGGTGATGTCACTCAGGGCCTTAGTGAATGTAGACATTCAGGTGCAGCACAGAATTGAGGGACATGAGTCAAGAGGAGTGCTGCCACCCTGGGAATGAACCCTCCTATCTTGTCTATCTTGCTGACAAGAAAAATTAGAGAAACGATCAGCTAGACCATCGCAAGGATTACTAGGTAAGGACCCAGCCCGAGAGTGGTTAAAGACATGGTTGATCATCGACATAAGGACTTTTGAATATCCATCTCTGATTCAACAATAGTTTTAGAGAAGCTCGACTTGGCCTTTGCTAGGATCGATTGGCATGATCTACAGTAGCCCTCTTATGCCTGTCGATGGACAGCCAGTCCTGATCGTTTGTATAATTTGTCAAAGTTGCACTTGTCATACTTTGCTACTTAAATGGCTCAGTAGACCTAGCTAGTTTGTCTTTAGTAAACCACAGGCCGTCTTGGCGAGGGTGCACAGTGTGCTTGGTCAGAGGTGCCAACTCGACGAGCATGTCAGCTAGAGTCTTGTTGTAGCATTCTACGATGATGACAGTTCGGAAGATGGGGCAAAAACCTTCTCTTGCGGACAGCATTGATGTCAAGGTTCTTGAGATTTTGCGATTCATTTATGATTTTGGATGTGGAGGTAGACACTGTAAACCTAATGAGATCCAAATGTGATCGAATGAGCAGAATTGTATAATAGGGGATGATATCATACAGTTGTGGAAGAATATTTGATTGAGTGTGTGGCCCTCATTGTGAGTAGGGTCATGCACATGAGCCACAAGAGATAATGAGGCAGTCAGTGCACACAATTCGGCTCTTAAGGTATCATTTTAAGTTGTCAAATAAATATACAAGCATCTATAAAGAGGAAAGATTGATTTCTTGCATGCAGAATCAAAACTAGGTAAGAGAAATCTGAGATAAAGGGCAAGTTGGTTCCTGGGGATGAAAGTGGGCCTGTAACAAGGACTTGCTTGTACGCAAGCGCTGCAGCACGTGTCTCCCAACTTCACCAAACCGAGTGGGCGTGTCTACCGTTGCCTTGGGCTTCCCTTGAGCTTGAAGCAGAAGAGAAAGCAAGCATCCGAGTGACCATCAGGCAGCTCCAGCGAGGAGACTTGCTATAAGCTAAAGTGACCAACAATTAGGTCAATTGGCCATTTGTCGTGCAGTTATGGATAACTGCTTATCGTTTGCAGTAGGTCTGTGCAGAGCAAGCGTGACTAGCCAGGGCCCCCGATGGGGCAGAAGGGATTATCGAGGGGGTCGAGAGCTAGATGGGTCAGAGTTTGATTTTTAAAGCCCTACCTTTGCCATCGGACCAACATATTGTAATAATGGCTGTGATGTCGACCTTCTGAAGTCCTTGAAGAGTCAAGGTCAGTCTGTGGCTGAATGGTTTAATATGGCAACGCAGAAAAGTCAACAGGTTCAAGACTTATGCACTGTAAAAATATGCCTACCTCCCCAAAGAATGTAGGAGACGTGGCCAGTCAATTATCCAACCTATAAAAAGATTTACAAAAATAATTATAGGTGTAGTGATACTGCATAATTTCTGTATATAAAGTTCAAGAACACTTGAGGCTATTACGGCAATACTTACCCTACCCACCACCAAAAAATAACTCGATGATGGATTTACTAGCAGAACCTATTTCATATTTCAAATTTCATCTCGATGGGCAAGGTTTTGCCGAGTTGTGGGTAGTACAAGGCAGTGGAAGCTACACTTGAAAGGAAGCTGTGATTCCAAGTCGCAAGCATCGCAACCTCAGCAAGCTGTGCCAACGTGTATCCACATGTGCCAAATGTTAACTAGTTGGGAAACAAGTCACATGTTATGCAGAGATCGGTAAACTCGTTATTTTAAGATATATTACTTCCGGTTCACTTCTGGGTTAGACATGGTTGCATCAGAATTTTTCCTTTTATGTGGAAGTCATCAAAACTTCCTTTTGCAATTCTAACTTGATAATTTTTTGAAAGGCACTCGAAAAAAGTTCATTCAATTTTCATTGTCACTGTCATTCGATTGCTTATGATTGCCTAATTTTTTGACTAATTTTGTTTATACTTAAGACTTGACCCTGACGTACACATACTGTTTCCCTTTATTATTCCATACAAGCGATTTCATTTTGCTGTGCTCACTTTTGGAACGCCATTGTTGGCATACGGATACTGGCTAGGCACTCGCAAAGGTTATATGCACAGAGGGTATACTAACAAGGTGGTTCAGTTGCATATATTCCTGTCCTTTGTCATAAAATTAACCAAGATATGGTACACGAGCTGCCTTAAATCTCACCTTAGCCCACCACAGACCTGCCTTAAATCTGCCTTCAGCATGCCTTTAACTACAGATGCATGTCGTCATGATGAAGCAGCTCTGGCATCATCAGAAATCATCCTCTTTCATAGAAAGGCTCGCGAAAGTCATCGAAGTCAGTTTGTCCTCCACCTAAGTACAAGCAGGCTACTGGGCCTATTAAATGCCGAACTAAAGTTCCTTTGAAATCAGAGAAGTATGTATCGCATGACTTTTGTACTCTAATCTTCCACTGGTCTATAAGTTATAGTGCATTGGCCTTGTAGCTTGCAGTGCTTTTACTTATGGCTTTGACCTCATTCCCTATTTGGGCTCATACTACTAAAAGAATGCATAGTTTGTAAGTTTTAATTGTCAATCTCCTATATTTGAGATTTTTCAGCAACAGTCACTCGAAATGGTCATGTTCTTTTCTGTCTACAAGTACATGTTTACTCCTAATTGAAGTCACCACAGTGCGTTCATACATAACAAGCCAATGCTTTCTAGCAATTGTTTGTTAGCTACTTAGCATGCACATGCTAATGTAGTTATTATCATAGACCCCCAGCTGAAAGCATCACGCATACAATCCTACCGTATGACCTTGCATCCAGCCTCATATTCGAGATGTAATGACACCTTGCACAGTATTACAATGACCCGCAAGGCCCGCCACGGCTTGGCTCCTTCATACTTAACTGAACTGCTGAACCATTTTCAGCCTCATCGTGCCCTTAGGTCCTGTAGGAACAATAAATTAGCTGTTCTATTCTTTTGCTTACAGAGACTAGGTCCTAGACTGTAGAACTCACTTTCATGATTGTTATTACAATGACAACTACTCTCCTGCTGCCGACTATGGTACATCCTTTCCAACGGTCCTGAGCTGCTACATCCACGTTACTCATTACCTCAACTGCTCTCCTGACTCAGCTATGCTTCCCACTTTCTCTCTGTAGTGTGGGATTAAGTCTGTTGGCTACCGAATGCGTACCGAAAGCTGCTTAGGCTGTGAGTGCGCTATACAAAACTCTCCTGCGTAACATCCAAATAGTCTTTGTGACTTTGTGGAGTTACAGATGTGGAGAGACATTGCATTAAATACGTATTCGAGACATGTATGTAATTGAGTGTAAACCTCAGAAATTATATCATATCGATTGTTAATATGCATGAGCGAAATCATTGTATGACGCGACCTGGCCATTATGTAAGGCAAGGACCTGAGTGAAGTCGCTCTCTCGGAGTAGAGGCCAGCCGGTCGGACGGCGAATCGTAGCGCTGAGCGTGAGCTACTGTAAGCCTGTAAATGAGTCTGTTGGAAGTCACCGAGACCTTTACTTGTGCCTTTAGTTGAAGTAATCTTTCAATATCCAAGAACTAATACGATTTTATGATTTATGAATTCAGTAGTTGACAGGACGGGTTAGCTTTTTGGTAAATGGAGAAGAAGAGGACATTGGATATCAACCATCTTCATTTCGGCAGCCAATTTATCGTATGCCTTAGCCTTACCGGCTTTACATGTCGTTTGTCTGTCAAATTCATGCTGCTGGCACTTATATTTGGCACTTTGATTTCAGGAGTAGATTTTTATGTCACAAAAAATAGCGACCTCTTACTGCTGAAAAACGACCCAGTCACTGGATGGCTTTCAGTTGATTTTGGCAAGAGCTATCGCATCATTGCCAATTCAACAAGATCGAAGCGTGACTCCCTCACCGGGTCAACCGATCTGAACTTGGTTCAAGTTTTTGCGTCAGAAATAAATTATGTTACGTAAGTATGCTTGCTACTGCGGGTACCAGTAACTGCCTGGGACGACGTGTTAAGGTGTGGGGGGATTAATTTCGCTACTCTCTCGCTTTGTGATTTTCGGATCAATACGGGAATGGGCATTGTTGCCAAAGGCTGAGGGAGAAACATTATTGAACGGTTATAGAAATCTGGAAATCTCGATTAAGTTTCTTCGACGGCAGTCCAGGATAAAGAGGTTGAGGCAATGAGTGTTTATCTCTGCATCCTAGCAGAGCTAGCCTTGCTCAGGACAGTTCTAACCTTTTTTTTGTAAGCCGGTTCAATAGCGTCATTTATATAGCAGCAGAAGAGCCTTAGTGGTTATCGCCACTGAAGGACTCGAACCCACGGGGGTCCCTGGGTCATGAAGAGCAACCGTCGGTGCTCCTGGGTCAAGATCCAGGGGGCAGCTTGCCTCGTCCAGCACATCCACCGTGTTTCGTTTTTCGTTCCGCTCCAACCAGTAACCTTTATTTATTTTTATCCAACTGCAATCATTTAGCGATCGAACGCTTTGCTGTTATAGTACTACTATTAGCTGGTCTCTGTCTGTAGCTGTGAGGTTAGATTCCCCTCCCCCCCCCGAAAAGCCAATGACCCACTTGCTATCAGGCAGACTGCTAGGTTGATAATAATACTGAGATATTTTTTGTAGCAGCTATAATATCTGAGCCTCTTTTAGGCACTTTACAGATCCTGTGACTGAAGTAAATCTCTGAAGCATATCCATTGATTAGTGATAGCACGTGCAACGTGAGCAACGTGCAATGCCAGCATGTTAAGCACGCTAGTTAAGGAAAATTCACAAGGAAGAAACAAATTTTGCAGGAAGAAGGTAGGTTTTAGCTTCTTTGTAAATGTCAAGTCAGGGGATGTTGTGACCTCAGTCGGGAGCGAGTTCCAGGCTTTTGGAGAATGCAAACGGAAGACCCGGTATCCAAAGCATTTGAGGCTGATTGGGTGCAAGTGACTTGATTCAAAATAGCTGGTCGTACCATGATTAACCTGAGTATGAATTAATAACAATAATAACAATACTAATGCTAATAATAATAATACATCATTTTCATACCATCCTAAGAGAACTTAATCTGTATCCGGGCGCTTTACAACTTGCTTGGAAAAAATAAATACCCGTGGGGTGATTGACATGCACGGTATCAAGCTTGCATAAACACAAGTATCATGCTTAGTCCAGCATGCTAAAGCACGCATTAGGAGACTAATGGCCACCTGTTAGTAAGACTTTTGGCTGTAACAATCACTGAATCATGCACACGTTTGCACAAAAAGCATATAGTGTATAGCTATTCTGTTGACCTAAAAGTGAGTGACAAAACCTTGAAGTAAATATGCTGCTTGATGGGGAGGCAGGTTGGTGAGAAAAAAATGATGTAAGATGACGGTTGCTTCGTTCACGACATACAAGCCTAGCTGCTGAGTTTTGCACAAACTCTTAGCGTCTTATTGCATGGGTAGGAAGACCTGCGAGTGTTGAGTCACATAAAAAGTAAAAAGTAAAGGTCAACTGATTTAGCAGCCTCATTTTGTTAATTCAGAGGCAGAGAAGTCTTATCTATCGGCTATCACTCTACTTGCAGTGGGAATTAAAGAATTCCCTACTGCAGGGCTTGAACACACGACCTTGTGGCCTCGGTCGTAAAGTTTGAGCTCCATACCCCTTGGCTGAGACCTGAGGCTAGACGGGAAGTCACAGATGCATATATCTCAGTTGATTGTTTCTTTCAGATGGCAGACAATACAATATCTCTGGCATGGAAGTCGTATGTTTTAAAGAGGCTGGGAGAGCTCAGTATTTTGCGGTTTCTGCCCTCTATTCAGAGTTGGCTATCTGTTTTAGGATAACGGAATCGCGATTTCTACTTTTCGTTAAGAACGTGACTCGAAGGCTTGTTATTACATTTCCCGAGAGTGCTCACAATCTCTCGGAAGACAAGTTTTATATACTCGTGGTAAGCAATTGTTGGTTTTGTTTCCTGTATTACTCTAGCCATCCTTTTGTCATGTACTTAATCATTGAGCTTCGAATCCTACTGCTTAGCGGAGGTGATGCTGTCATGCTTGCTTGTTTATTGTGCAAGCATAATCTGCATTGCTTACTAGTCTTTTTCACTTAATTTCTCTCATTCACGTCTCCATCATGATCTCTCTTTATTCTCATTCCAACTATCTTTGCCACTCTGACCCGTTCTACCCATCCTCACTTACCCATTCGTTTGTTTGCCTGCTGTGCTCATTGCACTCAGTCGCTCTCCTATCGAGCCTCGGCTCCCTCGTTTGTTGTCTCCCCCTGACTGATTTGTATAGAGAACCCAGAATCCTTCCGGCTGCTATGTATTGCTTGCAACCTGCTGTGTGGCGCTTACCACTGCCATGCCGTCGTTTCTATTATTGGGTTCATGCAGTAATCAATCACTGCACTTTAGCTGGACTGCAAGTTTTTACTACTTTGCCTGCCCTTCACAAACTTGTGAGCCTCGTGTATTCTCTCGAACCGGACAGATTGACTGAACCACAGACGCATTACCTTATATGCATGTTCTGCATATTCCGAGCTGTTGCTACCTGTAAAATGGCCTATCTCATAACCGATTATCCTTGGCTAGGCCAGTATCTTCAGGTGACTTGCCTCCTCCCAGCCAGCAGATTGGGGAGGTGTTTGCGATCGTACACAGAAGCATCTGCGACCGATCTTTGTGTTTTGGGCTGGCGATAACGATTTTTATTTCGGCATATCCCCTTTCAGCTACAAGCATGCGCCCAAATACTTATCTTTTTTTTGTGTGTGTTTTCAAGACGTTTGATGTGAGACGAGAGCTCGAGAGTCAGCAGAGGAACAATGCGAAATGCCTCTGCTGCGCTTTCAAGTGCTCCATTGATCCAAAAATAGTTCACTAGAGTTGCACCAAACAGCTTTGCGCTTAAAGCATGCAGCTCGAGCACTAATGTATGTCTATGTCGAATCGTTCATGCGGCTCGTCTTAAAACAAATAATAGATCATTTGTATAGCACCCTAAGAGAACTTAATCTGGATTCAGGCGCTTCACTACGAGGCTCGAGCCCACGACCTTGACCCAGACCTTGGTCGGGGTAGGGAAAGAGGCCATCTTGTCATAGCCTCCCCCCACCACCAGGCCGGAGTGGTCTGTCGCATGGCTTGGCTGCTGGATATGTCCCCCCACCCATGACTTTTCAATGATTATCTGCACCTGGCAGGTCACTAGCCTCATCGGGCTGGCATCCTGACCATTACAAAGTGCTTTGACTTATAGTTCTCCAAGAGCACCAATCTCTTTCTTGGCACTTGACATAAGCTGAAAGCATATCAGTCAATTAATTGGCTCTTAGATAGTAGAACATCTGACGATGCTCTGCGCATCTGAGATTGCATGCTTACACAGGTGAAGTCATGTGACCTTCCTTGGTCTGGGCTCAGTCATGTGACCAATACAGCAAGCCTGATTTACTACTTTCATAACTCCCTCCCGACCTGCGTCAGAACATCCCCTAACCTGACCACATTTAAAAAGAATTTAAAAAACACACCTATTTAGGACAGCATTTAGTGGGTCCCTGTGATTCGTCCTTGATGTGCTTATGTGTGCTGACACTGTGCATGCTGCCACTAACCACATTTACATGCTGACCCTGTGCATGTCACCCCTAACCATGTTATTCATTTTGTTTGTTTATCAAGCATGATTTTACTCACCATTTAATTGCAATTCCCTTTGCAGCAAATGTAAAGCGCCTAGAGAGAGATTAAGTTCTCTGAGGGCGCTTTATCAAGTGCATTATTATTATAATCATTATTATTATTAATATTATTATTATAACTTGTTTGTCCGTCAGAAGAAGCATATTCAAGAGCAACAAAAAAACGGGCCTTTTAGTAAGCAAGAATGTTACATTCACCCTTAAAATGTATGTTTTATATCTATGCAATGCCTTATAAACTGGCTAAAAAAATTACTCGAAATGCACTAAATGCCTAAAATTATTTTGATGTCCTTCTAGGTCCAATGAAATTAACATTGCATGCAGGATAATAGTAATAATAAATGATGCATTTGTATTAGACCAGATAAAATTAATTCTAGACATGGTATATATGATAGAGAAAACATAGAAAGCGATTAGTGATGAAACAAGCACAGCACGTTAAGGTTACTACACACGGGCAAAGCAAATGATGGGAATAATGGGACCAAAATGTTAGTGGCAGAGCCAATATGATAACTATCAAGTTACTAAATTATTATAATTATTATTTAAATAAGTTATTATTATACTAAGTTGTTAAGTTATTAAGCTATCTTAGTATACTTCACTTTGAGAAATGTAGCTGTGAGGGATTTGAGATCATTTGAGGTGCTAGAAGGCGAGGTAATGAGGGATGTGAAGAGAGGTTGACCGTGGACATAGAGAGGAACCAAACCATTGCGGCACAGCTCAGATGACATGGGATGCCAATAATAATAATAATAATGCAATTAATAAAGCGCCCTTAGAGAACTCAATCTCTTTCTAGGCGCTTTACATTTGGGAAACGCGGTTGCCCTAAAAGTGAGCGATAAAAGCTTGAAGTCGATTTGTTGCTTGACTGGTAGCCAGTGCAGGTCAGCGAGAAGTGGTGTGGTGTGGCAACTGTGACGCTCATGACAAACAAGCCCAGCTGCAGAGTTTTGCACTAGTTGTAATCGCCTGATTGCACATGCTGGTAGGCCAGCAAGCATTGAGTTACACAAGTCAAGACGGGATGTCACAAATGCATTGACCAACTTAGACGTTGTATCCTTATCTAAACAAGCCCAAATTTTAGCAATATTATGTAGTTGAAATTAGGCAGACTTGATTTCGGAGCTGATGTGGTCGTCTAACGAGAGGTCACTGTGGAACATGACACCCAGATTTCGAGGTGATTCAACAGGAAATATGCTGGCAGAGCCAATTTTGAGTGTCAGCCTTTGCAATTTCTGAATCACACTGGGTTTGCCCATAACTAGTAATTTAGTTTTATCATCATTTAGTTTTAGAAAATGTGCTGCCATCCTTGTGCAGATGTCATCAATACATGCAGCAAGTGAGTTGAGAGAATTCGAGGAGCTCGAAGGCTTGGAGGAATCAAAGCAAAGGTTCAATTGAGTGTCATCTATTAGTCAAGAAGGTCTCGGTGATCACTTGTATCAAAGCTGCCCAGAAAAAGTTATGCAAATATATGTCACTAGAGGTGGTGCATTAAGCCTAGCCAAAACGGTTGGGTTGATTCATTTCGATGCATACACATGTGTAGGCGAATGGATAAATTTAGTGCTGCGTGTGCTTTTCATTCTGCCTCTTACTGGGTCCCCCCCGTGTAAGCCAGCCGTGTTTTTGTGGGGAGAAGGCCGCTGCTTATTTCCTGTGGCTTCTATGTACGACCGAGTCTCACACTTAGTAGCCCTGAAAAGCTGCACAGAGCCAGTTAATTTGCTCAGAGCCGCCGGTTGGTTTGCTCGCGGATCGTTGATTCTTACATTGATGTAACGGTTTCATTCTTTTCCGTCGCCTAAGTGCTATGCTTGTAGGCAGTCTTTGATTGCCCTGCCACTAGCTCTCGCCCTACTTCGATCGCAGATCGGACGCAGCCGAGGAAACCTAGGCAGCGGCGGAAGCAGTGCCGAGACTGGCAGCAGCGAGGGCTCTCGAGGTCGGCTGTTCTTCTGCCAAGACCAGACGCACTTGGATCCGTTCGTATTCGTTTGCGTGTTTGTCTCCTGCTTTCTCACGCTGCTCGTCCTCTGCCTCGTGAGCTGGCTCATCAGGCTGCGTGTGGAGCAGCGCCGGCAGCTGGCCGAGGTACGCTAGCGCAGCATTAGTGGCAGCAGCAGTAGCAGCGTGTGCAGCAGCAGCAGCTGCCGTAGCACAGTGTCGTGTTGCCGTGGCATGGCTGCTCTAGTGGTGCTAATGGCTGCTGATAGTAGCTACTCCTGTGCTGCCAGTCGTTGACGTCTGTAGTTATGGACGTCATAGGCACAGTATAGGCTCGAGGACTATTCTGTGGCAGCCACACACCCCTGCTGGATTTAATTATATAAATATACTTCATACGTGTAGCACTCTAAGAGAACTTAATCTCTATCCAGGTGATTTACAGATGCTGCAAGGTTTGTGACCACAACCTCTGACCTCTGTCGTTAAAGGCGAGCACCTTACCCTGCTAGGTTTAATCTTAACCCTGGGCCAAATCAGACCCCCCCAAAGAAGTTGCTGGTAGCTTTGACCACAGTAACGACAGCAGCAGCAATCATTAATAACAACAATAATAATGATATTTTTATTGCAGCAAAAAGGACTAAATCTGTTCAAGTACTTTGTGTAGCCTGGAAAGAAGCATGTCAATTGTTGGCTCGAGCCCCGAGGCATATGTGAAGCACCTGAATAGAGATTAAGTTCTCTTGGGGTGCTATATAAATGAATCAAATATATATTTATTTAGCGATAACATGGACAGTAACGATACGCATGAGCATATGAAGGAAAATTCTCACTGACAGACAGAGCGATCGCTGTGAGGAACAGCTGGGTGTTCAGCTTCTTATTTGATGTCGTCAAGTCAGGATATGTCATAACAGGTCATACGGTAGTGAGTTACACTGTTTGTGAGCATACGAAGAGAAGGCGAGGTCTTCAAAGGATTTGAGGTTGGTCAGAGGAGCAGTGAGCTTTGCAGCATACGCCTATCTGACGTGAGTCAGATAGCATACGCCTATCTGACGTGAGTCAGATAGGCGTATGCTGCAAAGCTTGATTGGAGAATATTTCCTATAGGTAGGTTTGAGCGAGACATTGAAAGGACCTTGAAGTGAGTGACCGGGCGTTGAGGTTGGCACGATGCTGTCTGGGAGGGGGGCAGTGCAGGTCGGGGAGAAGTGGTGTCACGTGGCAACTGCAACGTTTACGGCAGATAAGCCTAGCTGCAGAATTTTCTACCAACTATATGCTTCTCATTGCATAGTCCTGGATACCTTCGAGCAGTGAGCTACATAAGTCCAGACCGGATGTCACGAATGCCTAGCCCATCTTGACTGTGGCATCCATATATAAGCCGGCCCGAATTTCTGCAATTGTACCAAGCGCTGAAAGTAGGCTGCTTACTTAGCTGCTCACTTAATATGGTCGTCTAGTGAAAAGTATGTTGGAGCAGCACTTTGTGATTCGGTGTGAGCACTTGGTCAGAAGTTGCAAGCCTTCGCCTTTGTTTCAAACTACCCTGGATTGGACTTCAAACAAAGAGTAATCTCAAATGCTATGCTAAATTTCTATGCTAAACAGATGTATTGAGTGTGTTTATAGAATGTGGGCACACACAGGTTCTGGCGACCACGTTTAGCAGCCTGCTATGGGCACTGTGTCAATAGCAGGAAGTGAGGTGGCTCTGTGAACAAACGGTGCCGTATTAGCTGTGCTAGTCTGGAGCATTTCTTAGGAACGCTGTTAGAGATTCACATTGATGAAATTTGGGAAGCCGATACAGATGACGGCATAGTTGTTATCGCTTTTTATCGGGTCCTGTCATTTGCCATCACTGTGTGACCTGAGGACATCTAAATCCGGTGGTTTGCTAGTGCCGTGCAGAGGCTAGTGTCTATTTATTGGTGGTGGAAACTTGGTTTCAGAATTAATGGCAGATGCAAATTAATTCTTTCACTGGTCGATGGAATGCTGGCCGGGATGATCATACAAAACCCTCAGTCGTATCCTGCCTGTACTTCAATATTATGTCTTTATTGAAGATAAGGATGAACATGTACGATGTGTGATGCACTTCAAAGTAGTGCAACGATCTCCATAAGAACGAAATAGTGCAATAATCCAACTTTAGGCGATAGAAGAATCGATGATTGATTTTTGTTAGGATTTGCGTACGTTTTCTCGAGGCTATATGTACTGGCTTTCTTGACAGGTCTGCTGCTGATATTTACGAACACGTGATGTGCATGATGACAAGGTGCATGTTATCACTACTCACATGATCATACTGCCTTCACAAATATTTAAAGTGCCTAAAGAGAGACTGAGTTCTCTTAGGGTGCTCTACGAATCTATTGCTATAGTTATAATGATTTGTAATATGCTAACATCAACCAGGTCTGATTAGCTGCAAAAAGTTTAACTAGCTCCTTAGTTCTGTCTCGGCTTGATTATTGTAATTACCTTTTGGCTGGGCTAATAAAGCGCACAACTAGGCCACTGCAGCTGACTATAAATATGGCTGCAAGGCTAGTCTTCAAGTCCCAGAGGTTTGAGCACGTGTCTCCTTTGCTAAAAGAGCTAGGATGGATTCCGGTTGAGCAACGGATACAGAGCAAAGTTCTTACGCTGACCCACAAGGCCCGCCACGGCTTGGCTCGTTCGTACCTAGCTGTGTAGGGGTCGACCCCTACAGCTGAACAGCTGCACCAGTTTCAGCCTGTTCGCACCCTCACGTCCTGTGTGGACAATAAACTACCTGTTCCATTCCTTCGCTTAAAGACCGTTGGTGACATAAGCTTTGGCTCTGCAGATCCTACGCTGTGGAACTCGCTGCCACAATTCTTATGCAACGACAACGACTCTCCTGCTCCCGACAATGGCTCACCCATTTCAGCGGTCCTGAGCTGCTACTTCCATGCTACTCACTACCTCAACTGCTCTGCTGACTCTGCTATGCTTCCCACTTTCTCTTTGTTGCGTTAGACAAAGTCTGTTGGTTGCCGAATGCGTACTGAAAGCTGCTTAGGCTGTGAGTGGGCAATGCAGAACTTTCCTGTGTAACGCCCACATAGTCTTTATGACTTTGTGGAGTTACAGACGGAGATGCATTACGTTAGCTCTGTCATGCCTTGGGGCCCCCTAGAGTGAATCCTATTTCAACTTGCATTAAGTTAATGCATGATTAATGTTTACGTTCGTGAGTTGATGACTGCACAGTCTCGACTTCACAAGAGTGGTTTATGGCAGGCAAGTCTGTCTAAAAAAATATTCTAGCTGATTAAGCAGCCTCTTTTTGTATAGCGACAGAAGAGCCTTTACGGCTATCACCACCGCTTGCAGTGGCGATAAAGGATCGCCCACTGCAGGAATTGAACTCACGACCTCGGGACAGAGGTCGTAAAAGCAACCGCCTTACCTAGTGTGTCTAGTGCACACCTAGAAAAGAAGAGTGCGGCCATGGATGTACGCACTGGAAGGAGCAGTTGGTGGTTACATGCATGGATCTATATATTAGGATGTATCAATGGGAACGGTGGAGATTTATTGATGGGGCAGTGCAGTGGATGGAAATGTATTATGGTGAACGTGGTGGACCGTGAGCAGCGATGAAGATGGCACTCACTCGTAGGAGCCTCCCAAGTCCCCCACAACGTGTCTGATCAGCAAGCATCTTAAGAGAGTAAGAATTTATGTGAGCCTACTTGTGGGCCGAACACAAATCGGTCATATATCATATCGCATGAACTAATATTCTATGAGGAGTCATGTGGTTACTGTCAGCACATAAATAGAGCAGTCCTCATTCATTGCTGCTCGTGTGATTCAGGTGCACGGTAAACAACGGGGAAACACCGCTTTTCAGTTCTTGAGCTTGAAAAGTATCTGGCACATTTACCTCTATACATTTACCTTGTTTATTGCTGCCAAAACAGTTTAGTTTGTGTATTTAAGAGCGTATGAGCAGCGCATAATGTTGTGCTTATCCTGCTCCTCTATTTAGAGAGCTACACAGTTGGTAAAGATGGCTGCTCGACCTTATTCTACCGTCGTAATTTCTATTCCAAACGACTTGGCGGAATTCTCTGGAATCTGTGGAGAAGAACATCTTTTGGTGAGTTTTGCACACTACTTGCCACTTGGCGGTGAGGTAACAGCGATGTATCCCACTGTTTATTATATGCTAGGGCGTGACATCAATGCACTGCAGTGCTTTTTGCTTGTGCGACAGAAGTGCACTCCTGCTTGCATTTGTGCTCTTGCTCACAGCAGGTCAATCCTGTTGCTATGGAGCCGCTAGAAGATGGCCTGAGCGCCGTGACGACGGTCGTGCTTCGGCTTCCCTCGGTGTCGCACATTGCCGGATTTCTATGGATGGCATCAACGCTAACTACTGTGAAGCGAAATCAAACTAAGCCGAAAACCATAGCACCGACAGATGTCACTGCTGCAACCACCACCTTTGACACAACAATTCCGAACGCCATCGCCACGACAAGCGGCAGCTCTATACCTGCAGCAGCGTCTTCGGCTCTGTCGACCACTGGTACATGACCTGCTGGATGTCGTTGCCATGATGGCGGCTCTGCTTCGACAGACATTCCTCCTCCTGCGACCGTAACGTCGTCTGCTGCTGCTGCTGCCTGGCTCTGGCCTTCACCTCAGAGCTCGAGCACGGTCCACGTCAGCACCGGTACTCGATGTTTCAACTTTTCTGTTTCTTATGTATATACAATGCTTACTTGCATGTGCAGACGCGACGTTTTTACTGTTAACTGTCACGAAATCTCTCCATCTAAGCACATTTTCGCCCTTTGCTCATTTGCCTGCTTTGAGTAGTGGGCGGGACGACGGACCTCTCCAATTTTATGTACGACATTAGCTCAGAGTAGACTATTACAGGACATATTGGATTGGTGTGTATCAAATGTTCGACAGCATACTATCGCATGTCCACTAGTAGCAAGAAGGAGAGATGTGGGTGAGTGAGACTGGAATACTTTTACGTAAAAGGCTTGTCTTGTAGCCAATTGAGAAGAAAACCTTCATGTCTGATCAAGCTGTGGTTGTGATCGATTTCTTGCTGTTCATCTGAGGCATTTACGCCGGACACAGTTCTCCGAGGTAATCCTTATGCACTCTCCATCAGTCGAAGAGATTATGTCACTGGTGCATTGCCCAAACCAAAAGGCATGACCGTTAGCTGCCCCAGCCATCGCTCGCCCATACGAGGATCCCACCTTTGGTTGTCTTCCTCAGTTAGCCGTTCTCACTTAATACTCAGGCCTGAGATCATCCAGCCTCGAGAATCATTCAGGCCTTAGCAGTATATCCACGGTATCGTCAATCCGTGGCAACGAAGACGATTTTTTTCAGCTGTTATTAACGGTGCTCAAGTCCGGCAGTACTCATCCTTTGCAGCAAATGTGAAGCGCTAGAAGAAAAAGATTGAGTTCTCTGAGGGCGCTTCATCAAGTGCATTGTTTTTATTATAATTATAGTACCATTTTTCTTCTTATCTTGCGAAAGTACTTGTGTGTGTGTGTCCGTACGCGTGCGTATTTATGCGATAGAGAGAGAGAGAGAGAGAGAGGGTATAACCGGCGTTGAGGAATGCCCCTCAAACGGGAAAACAGCTTCGTCGGGTAATATACGGTACATTCGCGGCAGGACGCTGTGCTGTGCCAATTGCCCAACTGTTGGCCGAAAGACCTAAGGTGTTTGTGCAAATTACAATAGCAGCAGGCACACAACACAACATTTGCCTAGCGACACATTGCGCACGTGCAAATAAAGTTCCTAAAATCCCCTGCTTGTGCTTGACTTCGCCGAGAACTCGTGACTCCTAGATTACGTTAAGTAGGACAGCGCCCAAAACGCTATAGGCGAGATGAACTGCTCAGTGCGAGTTAAGCCCTCCGAATCGTAATTCGGCAGTTGGCTATGCAGCTTTGCAAGCGTTGGGGGGGTCGAACGCGTGATATTACAGTATAGCGAAAATATGACAGAGGAATATGTTCGCGACTTCTTTGAGAAAGCTTTCGAAGCACAGCCGCAAATCTAGAACATCTATTCATTCGTGAACCAGTCTGAATAGTCATTTTTGAAGAACTGATTCGTTTGCTCTTGATATGAACCACGAGACGAAAATTTTCAAGTTTTTGGAAAATTTGAAATTGGTAAATTTCAAGTTATTCACTGACCTGGTCACAATAGTAAGTTTGTCGGGAATTGTGGCCACTTTCTGTACGTCGGAGGCAGGAGCCGAGAGTAAGCTGCGGAACCAAAGAATCGTAGACGGGACAGAGTGGTGCGGGATTCCATCTGCCATCTGCCCAAAATCTGCGTGCGAACCCGGCGCTGCTACTGTATACTGGCTGCTTACATAATCTTGGAACACGAACGGCAGCGTAACGCCACATGGGAAGGATTGTGGGACGGACTGTGAAGGATTCTTAGATGAGCGACTTCTGGCGAAAGGCAGCTTGGCCTCTGGGGGTGTGGGCAGGTGTGCGGGCGCAGTCCCATTGGCTGAGCGCGACTTTGAGGCCGAGTAAGGGTTTAGGTTTGTAGCAAATGTAAAGCGCCTAGAGAGAGATTAAGTTCTCTGAGGGCGCTTTATCAAGTGAATTATTATTATTATTATTATTAGTATAGCTTGGCGGCAGCTCAGGCCTGCGAACAGGTAGGAAGTGCGGAGCTAGCAACGGTGAGAGGCGGACGACGTCGCTCGGTTACCGATCGGCCTGAGCTGGCAACAAAGTGGAGTGCATAAATGCATGCTAAGGCCTTTTCGACGACTTGATGCAAGGGCGTTGACAGATTTTATAGTTTATAGATTTGCTTTGTGTTAAACCACCGATCTCAGGACCTTGCTGGGCACCTATAGCCTCGCCTTGGACTTGGCTTGATCTTATCGCTGGGGACTGTGGCTATTTGTGTATTTTGTATGCTCCAAGCGAAAGCCTTGAAACATCTAGGCAGACTTATAATTCACCTCTGCGACACTGGCAGTTGCTTTGGCGTGAGCTCTCGATCGTCTGTGTGCCGATTGCGATCCTCAAACCTCAGATCCACGAGTTGTTTACTGTGCTGAAACTTCGGGTTGCTGACCTTGGCTCAGCCCTAGTAACTTTACTCTTCGGAACAGAACAGAGCCCGAGGTTCATGGTGCAGGTCTATTGAGAACAGTCATCTTTCTATGGAAAAGTGAAAAGAGTTGATAAGAGTGGAGCGGACAATTGAATAGACAACTTCCGCACCGGCTCAGAGTCCAGAGCAAATTATTATCAACGCAAGCGACCCATGCTCTGGACGTCAAGCACGGGGGTGATGCTGCCATTTTGGAGACCACTTGTATGCGACGGACGTCCCGCTAGACGGACTCACGCTGCCGGCTAGATAGGTCCCCGGGACTCACAACGGCCCCGAATCCCAATGACTAGGGAGTCTGCAGTTACTAGTGGATTTTTTTTGTGTGTCGCCGGTACCCGGAGAGCCTGCCAGAGCTTCTTTGACATGATGCAGGAAGCCCATTGTCCGCCCAGTTGCGTCCTCTTACAAACAATGTAAAGTACCTAGAAAGAGATTGAGTTCTCTGAGGACGCTCTATCAATGCATTATTATTATTACGGTTAAGGTTTATGGCTTCGCAGCTAAAGCGGGGGGGGGGCAGGTTCTGTGCTTTAGGTTAACGCTAGGGTGGGATTATAGCTTAGCAGAACTAGCGATTAGTTCAGCTCGTAGTTTACGTTAATGATGGAGTCGGCCAGGGAGGTCTACCGTAGCCGTGTGACAGAGTCGTGTGGGATAAGGGGGTGAATGGATCCGTGCACATAATAAACCTGGTGTTGTTGGCATCGGGGCCGGCTCATCTGCTGTGCGGAATCGACGACAGCGCAGCCTATGCAGTATTTCAGTTACGAAGAAACTTGAAATGGTCATACTGCTCCCAGCGTATGTGATTGCTGCGGTGGTCCATTGGTTGTTAAGGTTACTCGCCGTTAGGTATTGGCTTTTCCGCCTTGGTCCGGCACGGGCATGTTCACTTACAGTGGTTTTGGGAACTGCAGAACGAGTGGTATTCAATCCGCAGCATTATACCGGAGCACGGCTAATACTAATGGCTGGACTACACTATTGCAGGTCCGGTGCCTCCTAGAGCCTGACATAACGCTAGCAATGCCATCACAACTGCTAAAATTAAAATAGGAATTATAAAACAAACTCCTCTTCAGGTCCGGAATTTGCCGTTCACAATTAAGCTCCCGCCTTTAATTGGTGCCTCCTATGTGCTTAGGCGAGTTCAAATGTTCTGAATGTTATTTTTACATCTTCACGCCTGACAATCGATTGTGTTTTTCAATAATTCAAAAATGCACTTGGCAAGTGATGACTCATTTTAGGGCGACATGTCATGTTTACTAACATTACAAAAGATCCGGTTTATAATATTTCGTTAGCGGGTCAGCCAAAATCCCAGTATCCGCTCTAGCGCGGGCGAGAAATATCCGTAACTAAACTGAAAAACATAAGCAAACAATGAAAGCAAATAAATAAAATACAAACAAATTAAAATCCATACCACAATATAACAAAAACTGTACAGATCATTGCGTGGCTAGGGGGGGGGCCTCGCCGATACGACTAGCACGTGGCGTGAAAATCCTGTTGCATATATTACGATGGGGGGTCCATAATTAACCACTATCATCTTAGATCTTGCTTTTCAATACCGCAATGTCAAGTTGCATTAGAAAGGGATCACGTTCCATGAGGTGCTTTACAAACAACTGTCGTACTATTAATGAAGTCGATGGGCCACTCCCTAGTTACTCATCCCCTTGTCTCTGTCGCTCACCCGATCTTACATTGTAATGACAAAGCTACAATAATAATAATAAGACATACGATTTGAGTCAGAACTACGGGGGTTGTACGATTCTTGGCCCCGTGCGGGATTAGTTCTGCTAGGGTCTGGCTTGAGTCAACGAATGAAGGACCTAAGGTAAGTTACAGAACCATTGAGCGCCGCGTAATTTACGATTCGTTGCTGCCCATTTTTGGCGTAGAGATGCTGGCCTTCGCAACCAAAACTTGCCGAGCGAAGCCGCGGAGGTCTAGTTCCGGGGTGACAGTGATGCAGTTCGCACTTGTGTCGATGAGTGATTCGGCCGACAGTGACAATTGCTGCTAGCCGCCTGCATCACATTTACGAAAAGACGGGGAAGGGAATTTTATGACAGTACGTGTAGCGCGATTTCAATGTCCTCCTGATTGTCGCCGCCCGATCTGATTTGGGCGCCCGAGTTTTCGTTGGGGCCTGGCCTGCCTAGCCTGTTACTGTTGTCGTGGCTAGTGGGCCAGGACTCAACCTGGGTAGACTTCGTGGTGCTTAGTTTTCAAGGTCAGATTATACCTTAGCTGAACGTGTATGCTGCTCGCGCGCTGTTGGCCGATATCGAGGGCGGTGGGAGGTAAGACTATGTGCGTGGTACGTAGGGCCCAGTGCTGCGGTGCTCACCAGCCCTGTCCTGGGACCATCGGCCGTCAGTGACAAACCGATATCATACTCTATCTGTCTGGACTATAACTGTGCAGCGCTGTGCTCAGGCTGTTGCCTTAAAGCCTTCTGCTAGTCCCGTCGCGACCATAGCGCCCTGTACTAGCACTAAGTTCCAAGGACGCTCTGTCTGGACTTGGAGATCGCATCGACCTCACCAATCGACAAGGTAGAGAGGGGATGTTGGGTGTTAACTGTTTTGGTGTTCCATCCTTTGGGTTCGGATGAAACTGCAATCCGGGAGATGTGCGTGAATCGTCTCCATTTCCAGGGCGTTTACCAAACGTAAAAGAACTATCTACAAAAACATTGTTAACTACTCGCCCATTCATGAGCGTCGTACAATCGCTGTTCGGTCTGGGCTTATTGTCGTTCAGCATGCCTCGAAGCAGCCGAAAGTCTTTTGCGATCGTGCGCTTTCATTTTGTGCATGCGCCCAAAGCCTATAGTAACATAATCACTACTGTTCAAGACATTGTCTATTAGGTGCCCTCGGACTCAATTTCTTTCGAGGGTGCTTTTCCAACGGGGCTGTAAACGGAAACTTCCATCAAATGGTTATTAGAGACTAATCACGCTTGCTCAAAATAAACCTGCCTACCAAGGTTAGCTGTGCGCATGCCAGATGGGTACAGCATGGCGAGTGTGCGGGTCAGTGGCTGCGTGCAGTGTCGCATGCCATAAACATCATAAAGGACGAATCATCGGGACTGTGATACAAGATCAAGTTTGGTTTCTTGTCTTAACTGCGACAAGTTAGGAGAGTGCGCGACGCCATCGGTTAGTTGATTTCGCACACACACTAAACGGACTGACAGAGCAGCTGACGTGGTCGCTAAGGAGTCGCGTCACCTCGGAACGAGACTAAGATATCGTTCGGCTGATAAATCGCTCAGCGAGGACCGGGCATGAGGAGATGTGTATGTGTACGACGAGTGTAGACGGTGAGAGTTCGTGCTGCTCAGCCCATGTTTGCACGGATTGGTCCACTAATTACACTCAGGTTTGGAGTAAACCTGGAGTACGGTGTTATTGTCATGCAGTTTTAGAGATCGGCCGAAAGGTCCACCATCAAAGTTCGAAGTCAGCAATACAGGCAGCACGGATTGACTTCGACGTAGTCGGAGAGTGCTGGGAGGCAGTGGACAGGATCAAGGCACAGATGCAGCGGTGTATTATCTACTTGGAATGGGAGCCTTGTTACGCTTGTAAAGTAGATCCTGGTATATAGGCATGAATGGAGCGCCCACAGCTGCTGTGACTTAGCTCCTTCGTACCGTAGCTGCAAATGCACGAGGTCGATCTCGTAGCCTTCTGCATGGCACGTAAATTAGCTGTTTCAATTCCTACGTTTGGACAGGTGGTGACCGGGCAGCTTTTTGTCTTTGAAGGGCCTGAAATTTGGAATTCACGTCCGCAATTATCACATGGGCTCGCCTCGCACCCGACAACATCCCTACAATCCTATCTTCCTCACCGGTCCATACATATCTCCTACATCCCTACTGGTGGCACGATTGCTTACAGCCAGTTGATTAGACTGCTACTTGCTTGCAGCTTCTCTCCTGGACTGACCTCCTGACTCAGCCATGCTGCTGCTGCCGCTTGCTGCTAGCTGCTGTCCGCGGCTTTCACCCTGTTGTGCGAGATGAGGTCTGGTGACGATCCCGATGCATACTGAAAAGCCACAGTCGGCTGTTTGTGCTCACGATAGAAAACGTCCACGTATAACCCCACTAAGTCCTGGTGGCTGTTGTGGAGTTACGAGAGATACCGTTTATGGCCTATCTGGGATAATAAAAGATAATAATAAGCACTCTTGTGACACAGCGCCGCTCATGAGAAACTCCCAGAAATACAAAGTGTCAAACTTTCCGACGCCTAGTAGAAGTAAGAGCGCAGTTGTGTGGATGAGGTGAAGAGAGAGAGAATGAGAGAGAGAGAGAGAGAGAGAGAGAGAGAGATAGACGGAGAGCAGGATGAGAGGAAGAGAGCGAGAGGAGATGAGAAGAGCGTTGTAGCAACAGTATAATTAGCAACGTTCTAGTGTCGCCTGCTATCACGTGTCGCACCCCCTTGCAGTGTAGTGTCTCCCCTTGTGGGGGCCTTATGTAGAAACCAAGTGCTTCGCATGTAGGCAGTTTTTGATAACGGAGCAAGCATAGTGCACAGTAAGCGTTTACCTTGCTTCGGAATGGCAGCTTTAGGTAGCTTACTCGTAGTAGTAGTAGTATAGTATATCTGCTTGGTTTTGGCTTCGAATGTTTCCCGTCTAGCTTTTGATACTATCATCTCCAATCCTTAGCGACCTCAATGGCCGCCTAGGCATCACTCGCATGCAAGCCAATGTTTTAATATAAAGTAAAATAACATTATTGTAGCGCCCCAAGAAAGTCTAATCTCTATTCAGCGCCCCTTTTTTTTTTCAACAACAAAAAAACCAACAAAAAAAAGATGCCTCAGGTCTCGAGCCACGACCTCAGCCCACCTTAATCGGGGCGAGCCCCTTAACCGCTGGAACGCAACCCAGCTCGCTGTTTAGTCCAACGGTTAACGATTGTTCAGGTTCCTGTACATTGGGAGCTCTATAATATTGAGGTATGGACAAGATCCATCCGAGGAACCTTATATTGAGGAACCTCTGACCCCTGCGCATTGTCATCCTTTTCACTGTTTTTTTTTTTTTTTTTTTAAAATTACTCCTTCCTAGCCGATGTATAACCAGGCACCATGCTAGGCGTTTACTTCTATGCAACACACGCCGCTGTAACCTATTGCGTTGATCCTACCAGCCCTCCAGCGCATCATCTGTCAACTCCTTGCTGCATGTATTGATGACATCCACACATAGATGCAGCAAACTTTCTTCAATGAATTGTGAATAAACATGAACTACTAGTATGGCAAACATTGTGATTAGAAATTGAAAAGTTTGATGCCAAAAATCGGCTCTGCCCATATCCCTTTGCATCTGCTTGAAATCCAGTGTCAGTTCCCAATTGATCTTTCATTACCGACCACATCATCTCCATTCAAGTCCTGTCTCCTTTCATAGCTACACACATTGCTAAAATTCGGGCTCGTTAAGACAGCGGATAGGACTCTAAATGGTCCATGCCTTTGTTACATCCTGTCTTGACATCTTTAAAACTTGCTGCTTGCTGGTCTAACCGGCCTATGCCCAGTGCTTACAATTGCCACTACCCGGTGCTGGTTTGTTCTAGCGGTTACGGTCTCCCCTACCAAGGTCTGACTCCGTCGTTGGCTCGAGCCC
>WPIO01000442.1:0-45179 GCA_009760855.2 Cristatella mucedo
ATATTCCGCGATCTGCTGCGAACTCGTGCGAAACGTGTTATTTACGTGCAAAATGCTTTAAACATGGTGCAGCACTCAGCTGCCAGCCAGCACACGCTCGGACATGCAGATTTGAAGTTTCTACATATTCCGCAATCTGCTGCGAACTTGTGCGAAACGTGTTATTTACCTGCGAAATGCTTTAAACAAGGTGCAGCACTCAGCTGCCAGCCAGCACACGCTCGGACATGCAGATTTGAAGTTTCTACATATTCCGCGATCTGCCGCGAACTCGTGCGAAACGTGTTATTTACGTGCGAAATGCTTTAAACAAGGTGCAGCACTCTGCTGCCAGCCAGGGCAAGCTCCGACGGGCAGACGTGATGTTTCTACATATTCCGCGATCTGCCGCAAACTCGTGCGAAACGTGTTATTTACGTGCGAAATGCTTTAAACATGGTGCAGCACTGTGGTGGCAGCCAGCACAAGCTCGGACATGCAGATATGAACTTTTTAGATATTCCGCGATCTGCTGGTAACTCGTGCGAAACTGGTTATTTACGTGCGAAGTGCTTTAAACAAGGTGCAGTACTCTGCTGCCAGCCCAAACAAGCTCGGACATGCAGATTTGAAGTTTCTACATATTCCGCGATCTGCTGAGAACTCGTGCGAAATGTGTTATTAGAGTGCAAAATGCTCAATACAAGGTGCAGCACTTTGCTGCCAGTCAGCACACGCTCCGAAATGTAGATTTTAAGTTTTTACATATTCCGCGATCTGCTGCGAACTCGTGCGAAACGTGTTATTTACGTGCAAAATGCTTTAAACATGGTGCAGCACTCTGCTGCCAGCCAGCACAAGCTCGGACATGCAGATTTGAACTTTCTAGATATTCCGCGATCTGCTGCGAACTCGTGCGAAACGTGTTATTTACGTGCGAAATGCTTTAAACAAGGTGCAGTACTCTGCTGCCAGCCCAAACAAGCTCGGACATGCAGATTTGAAGTTTCTACATATTCCGCGATCTGCTGCGAACTCGTGCGAAATGTGTTATTAGAGTGCAAAATGCTCAATACAAGGTGCAGCACTTTGCTGCCAGTCAGCACACGCTCCGAAATGTAGATTTCAAGTTTTTACATATTCCGCGATCTGCTGCGAACTCGTGCGAAACGTGTTATTTACGTGCGAAATGCTTTAAACATGGTGCAGCACTCTGCTGCCAGCCAGCACACGCTCGGACATGCAGATTTGAAGTTTCTACATATTCCGCGATCTGCTGCGAACTCGTGCGAAACGTGTTATTTACGTGCGAAATGCTTTAAACAAGGTGCAGCACTCTGCTGCCAGCCAGCACACGCTCGGACATGCAGATTTGAAGTTTCTACATATTCCGCGATCTGCCGCGAACTCGTGCGAAACGTGTTATTTACGTGCGAAATGCTTTAAACAAGGTGCAGCACTCTGCTGCCAGCCAGGGCACGCTCCGACACGCAGATGTGATGTTTCTACATATTCCGCGATCTGCTAGGAACTCGTGCGAAACGTGTTATTTGCGTGCGAAATGCTTTAAAAATGGTGCAGCACGCTGCTGCCAGCCAGCACACGCTCGGACATGCAGATTTGAACTTTCTAGATATTCCGCGATCTGCTGCAAACTCGTGCGAAATGTGTTTTTCGAAAGGGAAATGCTCAATACAAGGTAAAGCACTCTGGTGCCAGCCAGCGCACGCTCCTAAATGTAGATTAGAAGTTTCTACATATTCCGCGATTTGCTGCGAACTCGTGCGAAACGGGTTATTTACGTGCGAAACGCTTTAAACAAGGTGCAGCACTCTACTGCCAGCAAGTGCATGCTCCGACATGCAGATTTGAAGTTTCTACATATTCCACAATCTGCCGCGAACTCGTGCGAAACGTGTTATTTACGTGCGAAATGGTTTAAACAAGGTGCAGCACTCTGCTGCCAGCCAGGGCAAGCTCCGACACGCAGATTTGATGTTTCTACATATTCCGCGATCTGCTGCGAACTCGTGCGAAACGTGTTATTTACGTGCGAAATGCTTTAAACATGGTGCAGCACTCTGCTGCCAGCCAGCACACGCTCGGACATGCAGATTTGAAGTTTCTACATATTCCGCGATCTGCTGCGAACTCGTGCGAAATGTGTTATTAGAGTGCGAAATGCTCGATACAAGGTGCAGCACTTTGCTGCCAGTCAGCTCACGCTCCGAAATGTAGATTTGAAGTTCCGACATATTCCGCGATCTGCTGCGAACTCGTGCGAAACGTGTTATTTACGTGCGAAATGCTTTAAACAAGGTGCAGCACTCTGCTGCCAGCAAGCCCACGCTCCGACACGCCGATTTGATGTTCCTACATATTCCGCGATCTGCTGCGAACTCGTGCGAAACGTGTTATTTACGTGCGAAATGCTTTAAACATGGTGCAGCACTCTGCTGCCAGCCAGAGCACGCTCCGACACGTAGATTTGAAGTTTCTACATATTCCGCGATCTGCTGCGAACTCGTGCGAAATGTGATATTAGAGTGCGAAATGCTCAATACAAGGTGCAGCACTCTGCTGCCAGCCAGCGCACGCTCCGAAATGTAGATTTGAAGTTTCTACATATTCCGCGATCTGCTGCGAACTCGTGCGAAACGTGTTATTTACGTGCGAAATGCTTTAAACAAGGTGCAGCACTCTGCTGCCAGCAAGCCCACGCTCCGACATGCAGATTTGAAGTTTCTACATATTCCGCGATCTGCTGCGAACTCGTGCAAAACGTGTTATTTACGTGCGAAATGCTTTAAAGAAGGTGCAGCACTCTGCTGCCAGCCAGGGCACGCTCCGACAGGCAGATGTGATGTTTCTACATATTCCGCGATCTGCTAGGAACTCGTGCGAAACGTGTTATTTGCGTGCGAAATGCTTTAAAAATGGTGCAGCACGCTGCTGCCAGCCAGCATGCGCTCGGACATGCAGATTTGAACTTTCTAGATATTCCGCGATCTGCTGCAAACTCGTGCGAAATGTGTTTTTCGAAAGCGAAATGCTCAATACAAGGTAAAGCACTCTGGTGCCAGCCAGCGCACGCTCCGAAATGCAGATTTGAAGTTTCTACATATTCCGCGATCTGCTGCGAACTCGTGCGAAACGTGTTATTTACGTGCGAAATGCTTTAAACAAGGTGCAGCACTCTGCTGCCAGCCAGCACACGCTCCGACATGCAGATTTGAACTTTCTAGATATTCTGCGATCTGCTGCGAACTCGTGCGAAATGTGTTATTCGACTGCGAAATGCTCAATACAAGGTGCAGCATTTTGCTGCAAGTCAGCTCACGCTCCGAAATGTAGATTTGAAGTTCCGACATATTCCGCGATCTGCTGCGAACTCGTGCGAAACGTGTTATTTACGTGCGAAATGCTTTAAACAAGGTGCAGCACTCTGCTGCCAGCCAGCCCACGCTCCGACATGCAGATTTGATGTTTCTACATATTCCGCGATCTGCTGCGAACTCGTGCGAAACGTGTTATTTACGTGCGAAATGCTTTAAACATGGTGCAGCACTGTGCTGGCAGCCAGCACAACCTCGCTCATGCAGATTTGAAATTTCTAGATATTCTGCGATCTGCCGCGAACTCGGGCGAAACGTTTTATTTACGTGCGAAATGCTTTAAACGAGGTGCAGCACTCTGCTGCCAGCCAGCACACGCTCGGACATGCATATTTGAAGTTTCTACATATTCTGCGATCTGCTGCAAACTCGTGCGAAATGTGTTATTCGAGTGCGAAATGCTCGATACAAGGTGCAGCACTTTGCTGCCAGTCAGTTCACGCTCCGAAATGTAGATTTCAAGTTTCTACATATTCAGCCATCTGCTGCGAACTTGTGCGAAACGTGTTATTTACGTGCGAAATGCTTTAAACATGGTGCAGCACTCTGCTGCCAGCCAGAGCACGCTCCGACACGTAGATTTGAAGTTTCTACATATTCCGCGATCTGCTGCGAACTCGTGCGAAACGTGTTATTTACGTGCGAAATGCTTTAAACAAGGTGCAGCACTCTGCTGCCAGCCAGCACACGCTTGGACATGCAGATTTGAAGTTTCTACATATTTCGCGATCTGCAGCGAACTCGTGCGAAACGTGTTATTTACGTGCGAAATGCTTTAAACAAGGTGCAGCACTCTGCTGCCAGCCAGCACACGCTCGGACATGCAGATATGAACTTTTTAGATATTCTGCGATCTGCTGGGAACTCGTGCGAAACGTGTTATTTACGTGCGAAATGCTTTAAACAAGGTGCAGCACTCTGCTGCCAGCAAGCACACGCTCCGACATGCAGATTTGAAGTTTCTACATATTCCGCGATCTGCTGCAAACTGGTGCGAAACGTGTTATTTACGTGCGAAATGCTTTAAACAAGGTGCAGCACTCTGCTGCCAGCTAGGGCACGCTCCGACACGCAGATTTGAAGTTTCTACATATTCCGCGATCTGCTGCGAACTCGTGCGAAATGTGATATTAGAGTGCGAAATGCTCGATACAAGGTGCAGCACTTTGCTGCCAGTCAGTACACGCTCTGAAATGTAGATTTCAAGTTTCTACATATTCTGCGATCTGCTGCGAACTGGTGCGAAACGTGTTATTTACGTGCGAAATGCTTTAAACATGGTGCAGCACTGTGGTTGCAGCCAGCACAAGCTCGCACATGCAGATTTGAACTTTCTAGATATTCAGCGATCTGCTGCGAACTCGGGCGAAACGTTTTATTTACGTGCGAAATGCTTTAAACAAGGTGCAGCACTCTGCTGCCAGCCAGCACACGCTTGGACATGCATATTTGAAGTTTCTACATATTCTGCGATCTGCTGCAAACTCGTGCGAAACGTGTTATTTACGTGCGAAATGCTTTAAACAAGGTGCAGCACTCTGCTGCCAGTCAGCTCACGCTCCGACATGCAGATTTGAAGTTTCTACATATTCCGCGATCTGCTGCGAACTGGTGCGAAACGTGTTATTTACGTGCGAAATGCTTTAAACAAGGTGCAGCACTCTGCTGCCAGCCAGAGCACGCTCCGACATGCAGATTTGAAGTTTCTACATATTCCGCGATCTGCCGCGAACTCGTGCAAAACGTGTTATTTACGTGCGAAATGCTTTAAACAAGGTGCAGCACTCTGCTGCCAGCCAGGGCACGCTCCGACAGGCAGATGTGATGTTTCTACATATTCCGCGATCTGCTAGGAACTCGTGCGAAACGTGTTATTTGCGTGCGAAATGCTTTAAAAATGGTGCAGCATGCTGCTGGCAGCCAGCACACGCTCGGACATGCAGATTTGAACTTTCTAGATATTCCGCGATCTGCTGCAAACTCGTGCGAAATGTGTTTTTCCATGGGAAATGCTCAATACAAGGTAAAGCACTCTGGTGCCAGCCAGCGCACGCTCCTAAATGTAGATTAGAAGTTTCTACATATTCCGCGATTTGCTGCGAACTCGTGCGAAACGGGTTATTTACGTGCGAAACGCTTTAAACAAGGTGCAGCACTCTACTGCCAGCAAGTGCACGCTCCGACATGCAGATTTGAAGTTTCTACATATTCCACAATCTGCCGCAAACTCGTGCGAAACGTGTTATTTACGTGCGAAATGCTTTAAACAAGGTGCAGCACTCTGCTGCCAGCCAGCACACGCTCCGACATGCAGATTTGAACTTTCTACATATTCCGCGATCTGCTGCGAACTCGTGCGAAACGTGTTATTTACGTGCGAAATGCTTTAAACAAGGTGCAGCACTCTGCTGCCAGCCAGCACACGCTCCGACATGCAGATTTGAACTTTCTAGATATTCTGCGATCTGCTGCGAACTCGTGCAAAATGTGTTATTCGACTGCGAAATGCTCAATACAAGGTGCAGCATTTTGCTGCAAGTCAGCTCACGCTCCGAAATGTAGATTTGAAGTTTCTACATATTCCGCGATTGGCTGCGAACTCGTGCGAAACGGGTTATTTACGTGCGAAAAGCTTTAAACAAGGTGCAGCACTCTGCTGCCAGCCAGCACACGCTCCGACATGCAGATTTGATGTTTCTACATATTCCACGATCTGCCGCGAACTCGTGCGAAACGTGTTATTTACGTGGGAAATGCTTTAAACACGGTGCAGCACTCTGCTGCCAGCCAGCACACGCTCGGACATGCAGATTTGAAGTTTCTACATATTCTGCGATCTGCTGCGAACTCGTGCGAAACGTGTTATTTACGTGCGAAATGCTTTAAACAAGGTGCAGCACTTTGCTGCCAGTCAGCTCACGCTCCGAAATGTAGATTTCAAGTTTCTACATATTCCGCGATCTGCTGCGAACTCGTGCGAAACGTGTTATTTACGTGCGAAATGCTTTAAACATGGTGCAGCACTCTGCTGCCAGCCAGCATGCGCACGCTCCGACATGCAGATTTGAAGTTTCTACATATTCCGCGATCTGCTGCGAACTGGTGCGAAACGTGTTATTTACGTGCGAAATGCTTTAAACAAGGTGCAGCACTCTGCTGCCAGCCAGCACACGCTCCGACATGCAGATTTGAAGTTTCTACATATTCCGCGATCTGCTGCGAACTCGTGCGAAACGTGTTATTTACGTGCGAAATGCTTTAAACATGGTGCAGCACTCTGCTGCAGCCAGCACACGCTCCGACATGCAGATTTGAACTTTCTAGATATTCCGCGATCTGCTGCGAACTCGTGCAAAACGTGTTATTTACGTGCGAAATGCTTTAAACAAGGTGCAGCACTCTGCTGCCAGCAAGCGCACGCTCCGACATGCAGATTTGAACTTTCTACATATTCCGCGATCTGCTGCGAACTCGTGCGAAACGTGTTATTTACGTGCGAAATGCTTTAAACATAGTGCAGCACTCTGCTGCCAGTCAGCGCACGCTCCGACATGCAGATTTGAAATTTCTAGACATTCCGCGATCTTGTGCGAACTCGTGCGAAACGTGTTATTTACGTGCGAAATGCTTTAAACATGGTGCAGCACTCTGCTGCCAGCCAGCACACGCTTGGACATGCAGATTTGAAGTTTCTACATATTCCGCGATCTCTGCTGCAAACTCGTGCGAAACGTGTTATTTACGTGCGAAATGCTTTAAACAAGATACAGCACTCTGCTGCCAGCCAGGGCACGCTCCGAAATGTAGATTTGAAGTTTCTACATATTCCGCGATCTGCTGCGAACTTGTGCGAAACGTGTTATTTACGTGCGAAATGCTTTAAACATGGTGCAGCACTCTGCTGCCAGTCAGCGCACGCTCCGACATGAAGATTTGAAGTTTCTACATATTCCGCGATCTGCTGCGAACTTGTGCGAAACGTGGTATTTACGTGCGAAATGCTTTAAACAAGGTGCAGCACTCTGCTGCCAGCCAGCGCACGCTCCGAAATGTAGATTTGAAGTTTCTACATATTCCGCGATCTGCTGCGAACTCGTGCGAAACGTGTTTACTACGTGCGAAATGCTTTAAACAAGTTGCAGCACTCAGCTGCGAGCAAGCACGCGCTCCGACATGCAGATTTGAAGTTTCGACATATTCCGCGATCTGCTGCGAACTCGTGCGAAACGTGTTATTTACGTGCGAAATGCTTTAAACAAGGTGCAGCACTCTGCTGCCAGCCAGCGCACGCTCCGACATGCAGATTTGAAGTTTCTACATATTCCGCGATCTGCTGCAAACTCGTGCGAAACGTGTTATTTACGTGCGAAATGCTTTAAACATGGTGCAGCACTCTGCTGCCAGCCAGAGCACGCTCCGACACGCAGATTTGAATTGTCTACATATTCCGCGATCTGGTGCGAACTCGTGCGAAACGTGTTATTTACGTGCGAAATGCTTTAAACATGGTGCAGCACTCTGCTGCCAGCCAGCACACGCTCCGACATGCAGATTTGAAGTTTCTACATATTCCGCGATCTGCTGCGAACTCGTGCGAAACGTGTTATTTACGTGCGAAATGCTTTAAACAAGGTGCAGCACTCTGCTGCCAGCCAGCACACGCTCGGACATGCAGATTTGAAGTTTCTACATATTCCGCGATCTGCCGCGAACTCGTGCAAAAACGTGTTATTTACGTGCGAAATGCTTTAAACAAGGTGCAGCACTCTGCTGCCAGCCAGGGCACGCTCCGACATGCAGATTTGAAGTTTCTACATATTCCGCGATCTGTTGGGAACTCGTGCGAAACGTGTTATTTACGTGCGAAATGCTTTAAACAAGGTGCAGCACTCTGCTGGCAGCCAGCACACGCTCCGACATGCAGATTTGAACTTTCTACATATTCCGCGATCTGCTGCGAACTCGTGCGAAACGTGTTATTTACGTGCGAAATGCTTTAAACAAGGTGCAGCACTTTGCTGCCAGCCCGAACACGCTCCGACATGCAGATTTGCAGTATCTACATATTCCGCGATCTGCTGCGAACTCGTGCGAAATGTGTATTTAGTGCAAAATGCTGCTTTAAACATGGTGCAGCACTTTGCTGCCAGTCAGCACACGCTCCGAAATGTAGATTTGAAGTTTCTACATATTCCGCGATCTGCTGCGAACTCGTGCGAAACGTGTTATTTACGTGCGAAATGCTTTAAACATGGTGCAGCACTCTGCTGCCAGCCAGCACACGCTCCGACATGCAGATTTGAAGTTTCTAGATATTCCGCGATCTGCTGCGAACTCGTGCGAACGTGTTATTTACGTGCGAAGTGCTTTAAACAAGGTGCAGTACTCTGCTGCCAGCCCAAACAAGCTCGGACATGCAGATTTGAAGTTTCTACATATTCCGCGATCTGCTGCGAACTCGTGCGAAACGTGTTATTTACGTGCAAAATGCTTTAAACATGGTGCAGCACTCTGCTGCCAGCCAGCACACGCTCCGACATGCAGATTTGAAGTTTCTACATATTCCGCGATCTGCTGCGAACTCGTGCGAAACGTGTTATTTACGTGCGAAATGCTTTAAACAAGGTGCAGCACTCTGCTGCCAGCCAGCACACGCTCGGACATGCAGATTTGAAGTTTCTACATATTCCGCGATCTGCTGCGCGAACTCGTGCGAAACGTGTGTTATTTACGTGCGAAATGCTTTAAACAAGGTGCAGCACTCTGCTGCCAGCCAGGGCACGCTCCGACATGCAGATTTGAAGTTTCTACATATTCCGCGATCTGCTGCGAACTCGTGCGAAACGTGTTATTTACGTGCGAAATGCTTTAAAAATGGTGCAGCACGCTGCTGCCAGCCAGCACACGCTCGGACATGCAGATTTGAACTTTCTAGATATTCCGCGATCTGCTGCAAACTCGTGCGAAATGTGTTTTTCGAAAGGGAAATGCTCAATACAAGGTAAAGCACTCTGGTGCCAGCCAGGGCACGCTCCTAAATGTAGATTAGAAGTTTCTACATATTCCGCGATTGGCTGCGAACTCGTGCGAAACGGGTTATTTACGTGCGAAAAGCTTTAAACAAGGTGCAGCACTCTGCTGCCAGCCAGGGCAAGCTCCGACACGCAGATTTAAAGTTTCTACATATTCCGCGATCTGCTGCGAACTCGTGCGAAACGTGTTATTTACGTGCGAAATGCTTTAAACAAGGTGCAGCACTCTGCTGCCAGCCAGGGCACGCTCCGACACGCAGATTTGATGTTTCTACATATTCCGCGATCTGCTGCGAACTCGTGCGAAACGTGTTATTTACGTGCGAAATGCTTTAAACATGGTGCAGCACTCTGCTGCCAGCCAGCACACGCTCGGACATGCAGATTTGAAGTTTCTACATATTCCGCGATCTGCTGCGAACTCGTGCGAAATGTGATATTAGAGTGCGAAATGCCTTAAACAAGGTGCAGCACTCTGCTGCCAGTCAGCTCACGCTCCGAAATGCAGATTTGAAGTTTCTACATATTCCGCGATCTGCTGCGAACTCGTGCGAAACGTGTTATTTACGTGCGAAATGCTTTAAACAAGGTGCAGCACTCTGCTGCCAGCAAGCCCACGCTCCGACATGCAGATTTGAAGTTTCTACATATTCCGCGATCTGCTGCGAACTCGTGCGAAACGTGTTATTTACGTGCGAAATGCTTTAAACAAGGTGCAGCACTCTGCTGCCAGCCAGAGCACGCTCCGACATGCAGATTTGAAGTTTCTACATATTCCGCGATCTGCTGCGAACTCGTGCGAAACGTGTTATTTACGAGTGCGAAATGCTCAAAACAAGGTGCAGCACTCTGCTGCCAGCCAGCGCACGCTCCGAAATGCAGATTTGAAGTTTCTACATATTCCGCGATCTGCTGCGAACTCGTGCGAAACGTGTTATTTACGTGCGAAATGCTTTAAACAAGGTGCAGCACTCTGCTGCCAGCCAGCACACGCTCCGACATGCAGATTTGAAGTTTCTACATATTCCGCGATCTGCTGCGAACTCGTGCGAAACGTGTTATTTACGTGCGAAATGCTTTAAACAAGGTGCAGCACTCTGCTGCCAGCCAGGGCACGCTCCGACATGCAGATTTGATGTTTCTACATATTCCGCGATCTGCTAGGAACTCGTGCGAAACGTGTTATTTGCGTGCGAAATGCTTTAAAAATGGTGCAGCACGCTGCTGCCAGCCAGCACACGCTCGGACATGCAGATTTGAACTTTCTAGATATTCCGCGATCTGCTGCAAACTCGTGCGAAATGTGTTTTTTTTACGTGCGAAATGCTTTAAACAAGGTGCAGCACTCTGCTGCCAGCCAGCGCACGCTCCGAAATGTAGATTTGAAGTTTCTACATATTCCGCGATCTGCTGCGAACTCGTGCGAAACGTGTTATTTACGTGCGAAATGCTTTAAACAAGGTGCAGCACTCTGCTGCCAGCCAGCACACGCTCCGACATGCAGATTTGAACTTTCTAGATATTCCGCGATCTGCTGCGAACTCGTGCGAAACGTGTTATTTACGTGCGAAATGCTCAATAAACAGGTGCAGCACTCTGCTGCCAGCCAGCAAGCACGCTCCGACATGCAGATTTGAAAGTTTCTACATATTCCGCGATCTGCTGCGAACTCGTGCGAAACGTGTTATTTACGTGCGAAATGCTTTAAACAAGGTGCAGCACTCTGCTGCCAGCCAGCCCACGCTCCGACATGCAGATTTGATGTTTTTACATATTCCGCGATCTGCTGCGAACTGGTGCGAAACGTGTTATTTCCGTGCGAAATGCTTTAAACAAGGTGCAGCACTCTGCTGGCAGCCAGCACACGCTCCGACATGCAGATTTGAAGTTTCTTCATATCCCGCGATCTGCTGCGAATTGGTGCAAAACGTTTTATTTACGTGCGAAATGCTTTAAACAAGGTGCAGCACTCTGCTGCCAGCCAGCACATGCTCCGACATGCAGATTTGAAGTTTCTACATATTCAGCGATCTGCTGCAAACTCGTGCGAAACGTGTTATTTACGTGCGAAATGCTTTAAACAAGGTGCAGCACTTTGCTGCCAGTCAGCTCACGCTCCGAAATGCAGATTTGAAGTTTCTACATATTCCGCGATCTGCTGCGAACTCGTGCGAAACGTGTTATTTACGTGCGAAATGCTTTAAACAAGGTGCAGCACTCTGCTGCCAGCCAGCGCACGCTCCGACATGCAGATTTGAAGTTTCTACATATTCCGCGAGCTGCTGCGAACTCGTGCGAAACGTGTTATTTACGTGCGAAATGCTTTAAACATGGTGCAGCACTCTGCTGCCAGCCAGCACACGCTCCGACATGCAGATTTGAAGTTTCTACATATTACGCGATGTGCTGGAAACTCGTGCGAAACGTGTTATTTACGTGCGAAATGCTTTAAACAAGGTGCAGCACTCTGCTGCCAGCCAGCACACGCTCGGACATGCAGATTTGAACTTTCTAGATATTCCGCGATCTGCTGCGAACTCGTGCGAAACGTGTTATTTACGTGCGAAATGCTTTAAACAAGGTGCAGCACTCTGCTGCCAGCCAGCACACGCTCCGACATGCAGATTTGAAGTTTCTACATATTCCGCGATCTGCTGCAAACTCGTGCGAAACGTGTTATTTACGTGCGAAATGCTTTAAACAAGGTGCAGCACTCTGCTGCCAGCCAGGGCACACGCTCCGACATGCAGATTTAAAGTTTCTACATATATTCCGCGATCTGCTGCGAACTCGTGCCAAACGTGTTATTAGCGTGCGAAATGCTTTAAACATGGTGCAGCACTCTGCTGCCAGTCAGCTCACGCTCCGACATGCAGATTTGAAGTTTCTACATCTTCCGCGATCTGCTGCGAACTCGTGCGAAACGTGTTATTTACGTGCGAAATGCTTTAAACATGGTGCAGCACTCTGCTGCCAGCCAGGGCACGCTCCGACACGCAAATTTGATGTTTTTACATATTCTGCGATCTGCTGCGAACTCGTGCGAAACGTTTTATTTACGTGCGAAATGCTTTAAACAAGGTGCAGCACTCTGCTGCCAGCCAGCACACGCTCGGACATGCAGATTTGAAGTTTCTACATATTCCGCGATCTGCTGCGAGTTCGTGCGAAACGTGTTATTTACGTGCGAAATGCTTTAAACAAGGTGCAGCACTCTGCTGCCAGTCAGCTTACGCTTCGACATGCAGATTTGAAGTTTCTACATATTCCGCGATCTGCTGCGAACCGGTGCGAAACGTGTTATTTACGTGCGAAATGCTTTAAACAAGGTGCAGCACTCTGCTGCCAGCCAGCGCACGCTCCGACATGCAGATTTGAACTTTCTACATATTCCGCGATCTGCTGCGAACTCGTGCGAAACGTGTTATTTACGTGCGAAATGCTTTAAACAAGGTGCAGCACTCTGCTGCCAGCCAGGGCACGCTCCGACATGCAGATTTGAAGTTTCTAGATATTCCGCGATCTGCTGCTAACTCTTGCGAAACGTGTTATTTACGTGCGAAATGCTTTAAAAAAGGTGCAGCACTCTGCTGCCAGCCAGCACACGCTCGGACATGCAGATTTGAACTTTCTACATATTCCGCGATCTGCTGCAAACTCGTGCGAACGTGTGTTGTTTACGTGCGAAATGCTTTAAACAAGGTGCAGCACTCTGCTGCCAGCCAGCGCACGCTCCGACATGCAGATTTGAAGTTTCTACATATTCCGCGATCTGCTGCGAACTCGTGCGAAACGTGTTATTTACGTGCGAAATGCTTTAAACAAGGTGCAGCACTCTGCTGCCAGCCAGGGCACGCTCCGACATGCAGATTTGAACTTTCTACATATTCCGCGATCTGCCGCGAACTCGTGCGAAACGTGTTATTTACGTGCGAAATGCTTTATAAAACAAGGTGCAGCACTCTGCTGCCAGCCAGCACACGCTCCGACATGCAGATTTGAAGTTTCTACATATTCCGCGATCTGCTGCGAACTCGTGCGAAATGTGTTATTCACGTGCGAAATGCTTTAAACAAGGTGCAGCTCTCTGCTGCCAGCCAGCACACGCTCCGACATGCAGATTTGAAGTTTCTACATATTCCGCGATCTGCTGCGAACTGGTGCGAAACGTGTTTTTTCGTGCGAAATGCTTTAAACAAGGTGCAGCACTCTGCTGCCAGCAAGCACACGCTCCGACATGCAGATTTGAAGTTTCTACATATTCCGCGATCTGCTGCGAACTCGTGCGAAACGTGTTATTTACGTGCGAAATGCTTTAAACAAGGTGCAGCACTCTGCTGCCAGCCAGGGCACGCTCCGACACGCAGATTTGATGTTTGTACATATTCCGCGATCTGCTGCGAACTCGTGCGAAACGTGTTATTTACGTGCGAAATGCTTTAAACAAGGTGCAGCACTCTGCTGCCAGCCAGCGCACGCTCCGACATGCAGATTTGAAGTTTCTACATATTCCGCGATCTGCTGCGAACTCGTGCGAAACGTGTTATTTACGTTCGAAATGCTTTAAACAAGATACAGCACTCTGCTGCCAGCCAGGGCACGCTCCGAAATGTAGATTTGAAGTTTCTACATATTCCGCGATCTGCTGCGAACTCGTGCGAAACGTGTTATTTACGTGCGAAATGCTTTAAACAAGGTGCAGCACTCTGCTGCGAGCAAGCACACGCTCCGACATGCAGATTTGAAGTTTCTACATATTCCGCGATCTGCTGCGAACTCGTGCGAAACGTGTTATTTACGTGCGAAATGCTTTAAACAAGGTGCAGCACTCTGCTGCCAGCCAGCACACGCTCCGACATGCAGATTTGAAGTTTCTAGATATTCCGCGATCTGCTGCGAACTCGTGCGAAATGTGTTATTTACGTGCGAAATGCTTTAAACAAGGTGCAGCACTCTGCTGCCAGCCAGGGCACGCTCCGACATGCAGATTTGAAGTTTCTACATATTCCGCGATCTGCTGCGAACTCGTGCGAAACGTGTTATTTACGTGCGAAATGCTTTAAACAAGGTGCAGCACTCTGCTGCCAGCCAGCACACGCTCCGACATGCAGATTTGAACTTTCTAGATATTCCGCGATCTGCTGCGAACTCGTGCGAAACGTGTTATTTACGTGCGAAATGCTTTAAACAAGGTGCAGCACTCTGCTGCCAGCCAGCACACGCTCCGACATGCAGATTTGAAGTTTCTACATATTCCGCGATCTGCTGCGAACTCGTGCGAAATGTGTTATTTACGTGCGAAATGCTTTAAAACACGGTGCAGCACTCTGCTGCCAGTCAGCGCACGCTCCGAAATGCAGATTTGAAGTTTCTACATATTCCGCGATCTGCTGCGAACTCGTGCGAAACGTGTTATTTACGTGCGAAATGCTTTAAACATGGTGCAGCACTCTGCTGCCAGCCAGAGCACGCTCCGACATGCAGATTTGAAGTTTTTACATATTCTGCGATCTGCTGCGAACTCGTGCGAAACGTTTTATTTACGTGCGAAATGCTTTAAACAAGGTGCAGCACTCTGCTGCCAGCCAGCGCACGCTCCGACATGCAGATTTGAAGTTTCTACATATTCCGCGATCTGCTGGGAACTTGTTCGAAACGTATTTACGTGCGAAATGCTTTAAACAAGGTGCAGCACTCTGCTGCCAGCAAGAGCACACTCCGACATGCAGATTTGAAGTTTCTACATATTCAGCGATCTGCTGCGAACTCGTGCGAAACGTGTTATTTACGTGCGAAATGCTTTAAACAAGGTGCAGCACTCTGCTGCCAGCAAGCGCACGCTCCGACATGCAGATTTGAAGTTTCTACATATTCCGCGATCTGCTGCGAACTCGTGCGAAACGTGTTATTTACGTGCGAAATGCTTTAAACATGGTGCAGCACTCTGCTGCCAGCCAGCACACGCTCCGAAATGCAGATTTGAAGTTTCTACATATTCCGCAATCTGCTGCGAACTCGTGCAAAACGTGTTATTTCCGTGCAAAATGCTTTAAACAGGGTGCAGCACTCTGCTGCCAGTCAGCGCACGCTCCGACATGCAGATTTGAAGTTTCTACACATTCCGCGATCTGGTGCGAACTCGTGCGAAACGTGTTATTTACGTGCGAAATGCTTTAAAACATGGTGCAGCACTCTGCTGCCAGCCAGCACACGCTCCGACATGCAGATTTTGAAGTTTCTACATATTCCGAGATCTGCTGCGAACTCGTGCGAAACGTGTTATTTACGTGCGAAATGCTTTAAACAAGGTGCAGCACTCTGCTGCCAGCCAGCACACGCTCCGACATGCAGATTTGAAGTTTCTACATATTCTGCGATCTGCTGCGAACTCGTGCGAAACGTGTTATTTACGTGCGAAATGCTTTAAACAAGGTGCAGCACTCTGCTGCCAGCCAGAGCACGCTCCGACATGCAGATTTGAAGTTTCTACATATTCCGCGATCTGCTGCAAACTCGTGCGAAACGTGTTATTTACGTGCGAAATGCTTTAAACAAGGTGCAGCACTCTGCTGCCAGCAAGCACACGCTCCGACATGCAGATTTGAAGTTTCTACATATTCCGCGATCTGCTGCTAAACTCGTGCGAAACGTGTTATTTACGTGCGAAATGCTTTAAACATGGTGCAGCACTCTGCTGCCAGCCAGCACACGCTCCGGACATGCAGATTTGAAGTTTCTACATATTCCGCGATCTGCTGCGAACTCGTGCGAAACGTGTTATTTACGTGCGAAATGCTTTAACAAGGTGCAGCACTCTGCTGCCAGCCAGCACACGCTCCGACATGCAGATTTGAAGTTTCTACATATTCCGCGATCTGCTGCGAACTTGTGCGAAACGTGTTATTTACGTGCGAAATGCTTTAAACATTGTGCACCACTCTGCTGCCAGCCAGCACACGCTCCGACATGCAGATTTGAACTTTCTAGATATTCCGCGATCTGCTGCGAACTCGTGCGAAACGTGTTATTTACGTGCGAAATGCTTTAAACATGGTGCAGCACTCTGCTGCCAGCTAGCCCAAGCTCCGACATGCAGATTTGAAGTTTCTACATATTCCGCGACCTGCTGCGAACTCGTGCGAAACGTGTTATTTACGTGCGAAATGCTCAATACAAGGTGCAGCACTCTGCTGCCAGCCAGCGCACGCTCCCGACATGCAGATTTGAAGTTTCTACATATTCCGCGATCTGCTGCGAACTCGTGCAAAACGTGTTATTTACGTGCGAAATGCTTTAAACAAGGTGCAGCACTCTGCTGCCAGCCAGCACACGCTCCGACATGCAGATTTGAAGTTTCTACATATTCAGCGATCTGCTGCGAACTCGTGCGAAACGTGTTATTTACGTGCGAAATGCTTTAAACATGGTGCAGCACTCTGCTGCCAGCCAGCACACGCTCCGACATGCAGATTTGAAGTTTCTACATATTCCGCGATCTGCTGCGAACTCGTGCGAAACGTTTTATTTACGTGCGAAATGCTTTAAACAAGGTGCAGCACTCTGCTGCCAGCCAGCACACGCTCCGACATGCAGATTTGAAGTTTCTACATATTCCGCGATCTGCTGCGAACTCGTGCGAAACGTGTTATTTACGTGCGAAATGCTTTAAACAAGGTGCAGCACTCTGCTGCCAGTCAGCACACGCTCCGACATGCAGATTTGAAGTTTCTACATATTCCGCGATCTGCTGCGAACTCGTGCGAAACGTGTTATTTACGTGCGAAATGCTTTAACCCTGGTGCAGCCCTCTGCTGCCAGTCCGACCACGCTCCGACATGCAGATTTGAAGTTTCTACATATTCCGCGATCTGCTGGGAACTCGTGCGAAACGTGTTATTTACGTGCGAAATGCTTTAAACAAGGTGCAGCACTCTGCTGCCAGCAAGCGCACGCTCCGACATGCAGATTTGAAGTTTCTACATATTCCGCGATCTGCTGCGAACTGGTGCGAAACGTGTTATTTACGTGCGAAATGCTTTAAACAAGGTGCAGCACTCTGCTGCCAGCCAGAGCACGCTCCGACACGCAGATTTGAAGTTTCTACATATTCCGCGATCTGCTGCGAACTCGTGCGAAACGTGTTATTTACGTGCGAAATGCTTTAAACAAGGTGCAGCACTCTGCTGCCAGCCAGCGCACGCTCCGACATGCAGATTTGATGTTTCTACATATTCCGCGATCTGCTGCGAACTCGTGCGAAACGTGTTATTTACGTGCGAAATGCTTTAAACATGGTGCAGCACTCTGCTGCCAGCCAGCCCATGCTCCGACATGCAGATTTGAAGTTTCTACATATTCTGTGATCTGCTGCGAACTCGTGCGAACGTGTGTTATTTACGTGCGAAATGCTTTAAACAAGGTGCAGCACTCTGCTGCCAGCCAGCCCACGCTCCGACATGCAGATTTGAAGTTTCTACATATTCCGCGATCTGCTGCGAACTCGTGCGAAACGTGTTATTTACGTGCGAAATGCTTTAAACAAGGTGCAGCACTCTGCTGCGAGCTAGCACACGCTCTGACATGCAGATTTGAAGTTTCTACATATTCCGCGATCTGCCGCGAACTCGTGCGAAACGTGTTATTTACGTGCGAAATGCTTTAAACAAGGTGCAGCACTCTGCTGCCAGCCAGCACACGCTCCGACATGCAGATTTGAAGTTTCTGCATATTTTGCGATCTGCTGCGAGTTCGTGCGAAACGTGTTATTTACGTGCGAAATGCTTTAAACAAGGTGCAGCACTCTGCTGCCAGTCAGCTTACGCTTCGACATGCAGATTTGAAGTTTCTACATATTCCGCGATCTGCTGCGAACTCGTGCGAAAAACGTGTTATTTACGTGCGAAATGCTTTAAACAAGGTGCAGCACTCTGCTGCCAGGAACTCGTGCGAAACGTGTTATTTACGTGCGAAATGCTTTAAACAAGGTGCAGCACTCTGCTGCCAGCCAGCGCACGCTCTGACATGCAGATTTGAAGTTTCTACATATTCCGCGATCTGCTGCGAACTGGTGTGAAACGTGTTATTTACGTGCGAAATGCTTTAAACATGGTGCAGCACTCTGCTGCCAGCCAGCACACGCTCGGACATGCAGATTTGAAGTTTCTACATATTCCGCGATCTGCTGCGAACTCGTGCAAAACGTGTTATTTACGTGCGAAATGCTTTAAAGAAGGTGCAGCACTCTGCTGCCAGCCAGGGCACGCTCCGACATGCAGATTTGAATGTTTCTACATATTCCGCGATCTGCTAGGAACTCGTGCGAAACGTGTTATTTGCGTGCGAAATGCTTTAAACATGGTGCAGCACTCTGCTGCCAGCCAGCACACGCTCGGACATGCAGATTTGAACTTTCTAGATATTCCGCGATCTGCTGCAAACTCGTGCGAAATGTGTTTTTCGAAAGGGAAATGCTCAATACAAGGTAAAGCACTCTGGTGCCAGCCAGCGCACGCTCCTAAATGTAGATTAGAAGTTTCTACATATTCCGCGATCTGCTGCGAACTCGTGCGAAACGTGTTATTTACGTGCGAAATGCTTTAAACAAGGTGCAGCACTCTGCTGCCAGCCAGCTCACGCTCCGACATGCAGATTTGAAGTTTCTACATATTCCGCGATCTGCTGCGAACTCGTGCGAAACGTGTTATTTACGTGCGAAATGCTTTAAACAAGGTGCAGCACTCTGCTGCCAGCCAGCACACGCTCCGACACGCAGATTTGAACTTTCTAGATATTCTGCGATCTGCTGCGAACTCGTGCAAAATGTGTTATTCGACTGCGAAATGCTCAATACAAGGTGCAGCATTTTGCTGCCAGTCAGCGCACGCTCCGACATGCAGATTTGAAGTTTCTACATATTCTGCGATCTGCTGCGAACTCGTGCGAAACGTGTTATTTACGTGCGAAATGCTTTAAACAAGGTGCAGCACTCTGCTGCCAGCCAGCCCACGCTCCGACATGCAGATTTGAAGTTTCTACATATTCCGCGATCTGCTGCGAACTCGTGCGAAACGTGTTATTTACGTGCGAAATGCTTTAAACATAGTGCAGCACTCTGCTGCCAGTCAGCCCACGCTCGACATGCAGATTTGAAGTTTTCTACAGATTCCGCGATCTGCTGCGAACTGGTGCGAAACGTGTTATTTACGTGCGAAATGCTTTAAACAAGGTGCAGCACTCTGCTGCCAGCCAGCTCACGCTCCGAAATGTAGATTTGAAGTTTCTACATATTCCGCGATCTGCTGCGAACTCGTGCGAAACGTGTTATTTACGTGCGAAATGCTTTAAACAAGGTGCAGCACTCTGCTGCCAGCCAGAGCACGCTCCGACCCGTAGATTTGAAGTTTCTACATATTCCGCGATCTGCTGGAAACTTGTGCGAAACGTGGTATTTACGTGCGAAATGCTTTAAACAAGGTGCAGCACTCTGCTGCCAGCAAGCGCACGCTCCGACATGCAGATTTGAAGTTTCTACATATTCCGCGATCTGCTGCGAACTCGTGCAAAACGTGTTATTTACGTGCGAAATGCTTTAAACATGGTGCAGCACTCTGCTGCCAGCCAGCACACGCTCGGACATGCAGATTTGAAGTTTCTACATATTCCGCGATCTGCCGCGAACTCGTGCAAAACGTGTTATTTACGTGCGAAATGCTTTAAACAAGGTGCAGCACTCTGCTGCCAGCCAGGGCACGCTCCGACAGGCAGATGTGATGTTTCTACATATTCCGCGATCTGCTGCGAACTCGTGCGAAACGTGTTATTTGCGTGCGAAATGCTTTAAACATGGTGCAGCATGCTGCTGCCAGCCAGCACACGCTCGGACATGCAGATTTGAACTTTCTAGATATTCCGCGATCTGCTGCAAACTCGTGCGAAATGTGTTTTTCGAAAGCGAAATGCTCAATACAAGGTAAAGCACTCTGGTGCCAGCCAGCACACGCTCGGACATGCAGATTTGAAGTTTCTACATATTCCGCGATCTGCTGCGAACTCGTGCGAAACGTGTTATTTACGTGCGAAATGCTTTAAACAAGGTGCAGCACTCTGCTGCCAGCCAGGGCACGCTCCGACATGCAGATTTGAAGTTTCTACATATTCCGCGATCTGCCGCGAACTCGTGCGAAACGTGTTATTTACGTGCGAAATGCTTTAAACAAGGTGCAGCACTCTGCTGCCAGCCAGCACACGCTCCGACATGCAGATTTGAACTTTCTACATATTCCGCGATCTGCTGCGAACTCGTGCGAAATGTGTTATTCGAGTGCGAAATGCTCAATACAAGGTGCAGCACTTTGCTGCCAGTCAGCTCACGCTCCGAAATGTAGATTTGAAGTTTCTACATATTCCGCGATCTGCTGCGAACTCGTGCGAAACGTGTTATTTACGTGCGAAATGCTTTAAACAAGGTGCAGCACTCTGCTGCCAGCCAGCACACGCTCCGACATGCAGATTTGAAGTTTCTACAGATTCCGCGATCTGCTGCGAACTCGTGCGAAACGTGTTATTTACGTGCGAAATGCTTTAAACAAGGTGCAGCACTCTGCTGCCAGCCAGGGCACGCTCCGACATGCAGATTTGAAGTTTCTACATATTCCGCGATCTGCTGCGAACTGGTGCAAAACGTGTGTTATTTACGTGCGAAATGCTTTAAACAAGGTGCAGCACTCTGCTGCCAGCCAGCAGCACGCTCCGACATGCAGATTTGAAGTTTCTACATATTCCGCGATCTGCTGCGAACTCGTGCGAAACGTGTTATTTACGTGCGAAATGCTTTAAACAAGGTGCAGCACTCTGCTGCCAGCCAGCCAGCACGCTCAGCAGATTAGAAGTTTCTACATATTCCGCGATCTGCTGGGAACTAGTGCGAAACGTGTTATTTACGTGCGAAATGCTTTAAACAAGGTGCAGCACTCTGCTGCCAGCCAGCGCACGCTCCGACATGCAGATTTGAAGTTTCTACATATTCCGCGATCTGCTGCGAACTCGTGCGAAACGTGTTTTTTACGTGCGAAATGCTTTAAACATGGTGCAGCACTCTGCTGCCAGCCAGCACACGCTCGGACATGCAGATTTGAAAGTTTCTACATATTCCGCGATCTGCTGCGAAACTCGTGCGAAACGTGTTATTTACGTGCGAAATGCTTTAAACAAGGTGCAGCACTCTGCTGCCAGCCAGGGCACGCTCCGACATGCAGATTTGATGTTTCTACATATTCCGCGATCTGCTGCGAACTCGTGCGAAACGTGTTATTTACGTGCGAAATGCCTTAAACAAGGTGCAGCACTCTGCTGCCAGCAAGCTCACGCTCCGACATGCAGATTTGAAGTTTCTACATATTCCGCGATCTGCTGGAAACTCGTGCGAAACGTGTTATTTACGTGCGAAATGCTCAAAACAAGGTGCAGCACTCTGCTGCCAGCCAGCGCACGCTCCGACATGCAGATTTGAAGTTTCTACATATTCCGCGATCTGCTGCGAACTCGTGCGAAACGTGTTATTTACGTGCGAAATGCTTTAAACAAGGTGCAGCACTCTGCTGCCAGCCAGTGCACGCTCCGACATGCAGATTTGATGTTTCTACATATTCCGCGATCTGCTGCAAACTCGTGCGAAACGTGTTATTTACGTGCGAAATGCTTTAAACAAGGTGCAGCACTCTGCTGCCAGCCAGCACACGCTCCGACATGCAGATTTGAACTTTCTAGATATTCCGCGATCTGCTGCGAACTCGTGCGAAACGTGTTTTTTACGTGCGAAATGGTTTAAACAAGGTGCAGCACTCTGCTGCAGACATGCAGATTTGAAGTTTCTACATATTCCGCGATCTGCTGCGAACTCGTGCGAAACGTGTTATTTACGTGCGAAATGCTTTAAACAAGGTGCAGCACTCTGCTGCCAGCCAGCCCACGCTCCGACATGCAGATTTGAAGTTTCTACATATTCCGCGATCTGCTGCGAACTCGTGCGAAACGTGTTATTTACGTGCGAAATGCTTTAAACAAGGTGCAGCACTCTGCTGCCAGCCAGCACACGCTCCGACATGCAGATTTGAAGTTTCTACATATTCAGCGATCTGCCGCAAACTCGTGCGAAACGTGTTATTTACGTGCGAAATGCTTTAAACAAGGTGCAGCACTCTGCTGCCAGCCAGGCACGCTCCGACATGCAGATTTGAAGTTTTTCTACATATTCCGCGATCTGCTGCGAAACTAGTGCGAAACGTGTTATTTACGTGCGAAATGCTTTAAACAAGGTGCAGCACTCTGCTGCCAGCCAGGGCACGCTCCGACATGCAGATTTGAAGTTTCTACATATTCCGCGATCTGCTGCGAACTCGTGCGAAACGTGTTATTTACGTGCGAAATGCTTTAAACATGGTGCAGCACTCTGCTGCCAGCCAGCACACGCTCCGACATGCAGATTTGAAGTTTCTACATATTCCGCGATCTGCTGCGAACTCGTGCGAAATGTGTTATTTACGTGCGAAATGCTTTAAACAAGGTGCAGCACTCTGCTGCCAGCCAGCACACGCTCCGACATGCAGATTTGAAGTTTCTACAGATTCCGCGATCTGCTGCGAACTCGTGCGAAACGTGTTATTTACGTGCGAAATGCTTTAAACATGGTGCAGCACTCTGCTGCAGCAGCCAGCACACGCTCTGATATGTAGATTTGAACTTTCTAGATATTCCGCGATCTGCTGCGAACTCGTGCGAAACGTGTTATTTACGTGCGAAATGCTTTAAACAAGGTGCAGCACTCTGCTGCCAGCCAGCACAAGCTCCGACATGCAGATTTGAACTTTCTACAGATTCCGCGATCTGCTGCAAACTCGTGCGAAACGTGTTATTTACGTGCGAAATGCTTTAAACAAGGTGCAGCACACTCTGCTGCCAGCCAGCGCACGCTCCGACATGCAGATTTGAAGTTTCTACATATTCCGCGATCTGCTGCGAACTCGTGCGAAACGTGTTATTTACGTGCGAAATGCTTTTAAAATGGTGCAGCACTCTGCTGCCAGCCAGCAGCACGCTCCGACATGCAGATTTGAAGTTTCTACATATTCCGCGATCTGCTGCGAAGTAGTGCGAAACGTGTTATTTACGTGCGAAATGCTTTAAACAAGGTGCAGCACTCTGCTGCCAGCCAGCACACGCTCCGACATGCAGATTTGAAGTTTCTACATATTCTGCGATCTGCTGCGAACTCGTGCGAAACGTGTTATTTACGTGCGAAATGCTTTAAACAAGGTGCAGCACTCTGCTGCCAGCCAGCACACGCTCCCACACGCAGATTTGAAGTTTCTACATATTCCGCGATCTGCTGCGAACTCGTGCGAAACGTGTTATTTACGTGCGAAATGCTTTAAACAAGGTGCAGCACTCTGCTGCCAGCCAGCACACGCTCGGACATGCAGATTTGAACTTTCTAGATATTCCGCGATCTGCTGCGAACTCGTGCGAAACGTGTTATTTACGTGCGAAATGCTTTAAACAAGGTGCAGCACTCTGCTGCCAGCCAGCACACGCTCCGACATGCAGATTTGAAGTTTCTAGATATTCCGCGATCTGCTGCGAACTCGTGCGAAACGTGTTATTTACGTGCGAAATGCTTTAAACAAGGTGCAGCACTCTGCTGCTGCCAGCCAGCACACGCTCCGACATGCAGATTTGAAGTTTCTACATATTCCGCGATCTGCTGCGAACTCGTGCGAAACGTGTTATTTACGTGCGAAATGCTTTAAACAGGGTGCAGCACTCTGCTACCAGCCAGGGCACGCTCCGACACGCAGATTTGATGTTTCTACATATTCCGCGATCTGCTGCGAACTCGTGCAAAACGTGTTATTTACGTGCGAAATGCTTCAAACATGGTGCAGCACTCTGCTGCCAGCCAGCACACGCTCGGACATGCAGATTTGAACTTTTTAGATATTCTGCGATCTGCTGCGAACTCGTGCGAAACGTGTTATTTACGTGCGAAATGCTTTAAACAAGGTGCAGCACTTTGCTGCCAGCCAGGGCACGCTCCGACACGCAGATTTGATGTTCCTACATATTCCGCGATCTGCTGCGAACTCGTGCGAAACGTGTTATTTACGTGCGAAATGCTTTAAACATGGTGCAGCACTCTGCTGGCAGCCAGCACACACTCGGACATGCAGATTTGAACTATCCAGATATTCCGCGATCCGTGGCGAACTCGTGCGAAACGTGTTATTTACGTGCGAAATGCTTTAAACAAGGTGCAGTACTCTGCTGCCAGCCCGAACAAGCTCGGACATGCAGATTTGAAGTTTCTACATATTCCGCGATCTGCTGCGAACTCGTGCGAAATGTGATATTAGAGTGCGAAATGCTTTAAACAAGGTGCAGCACTTTGCTGCCAGTCAGCACACGCTCCGAAATGTAGATTTCAAGTTTTTACATATTCCGCGATCTGCTGCGAACTCGTGCGAAACGTGTTATTTACGTGCAAAATGCTTTAAACATGGTGCAGCACTCTGCTGCCAGCCAGTGCACGCTCCGAAATGTAGATTTGAAGTTTCTACATATTCCGCGATCTGCTGCGAACTCGTGCGAAACGTGTTATTTACGTGCGAAATGCTTTAAACAAGGTGCAGCACTCTGCTGCCAGCCAGCACACGCTCGGACATGCAGATTTGAAGTTTCTACATATTCCGCGATCTGCTGCGAACTCGTGCGAAACGTGTTATTTACGTGCGAAATGCTTTAAACAAGGTGCAGCACTCTGCTGCCAGCCAGGGCACGCTCCGACATGCAGATTTGAAGTTTCTACATATTCCGCGATCTGCTGCGAACTCGTGCGAAACGTGTTATTTACGTGCGAAATGCTTTAAACATGGTGCAGCACTCTGCTGCCAGCCAGCACACGCTCCGACATGCAGATTTGAAGTTTCTACATATTCCGCGATCTGCTGCGAACTCGTGTGAAACGTGTTATTTACGTGCGAAATGCTTTAAACATGGTGCAGCACTCTGCTGCCAGCCAGCACACGCTCCGACATGCAGATTTGAAGTTTCTAGATAATCCGGGATCTGCTGCGAACTCGTGCGAAACGTGCTATTTACTTGCGAAATGCTTTAAACAAGGTGCAGCACTCTGCAGCCAGCCAGCGCACGCTCCGACATGCAGATTTGAAGTTTCTACATATTCCGCGATCTGCTGCGAACTCGTGCGAAACGTGTTATTTACGTGCGAAATGCTTTAAACAAGGTGCAGCACTCTGCTGCCAGCCAGCACACGCTCCGACATGCAGATTTGAAGTTTCTAGATATTCCACGATCTGCTGCAAACTCGTGCGAAACGTGTTATTTACGTGCAAAATGCTTTAAACAAGGTGCAGCACTCTGCTGCCAGCCAGAACACGCTCGGACATGCAGATTTGAAGTTTCTACATATTCCGCGATCTGCTGCGAACTCGTGCGAAATGTGTTATTTACGTGCGAAATGCTTTAAACATTGCAGCAGCACTCTGCTGCCAGTCAGCACACGCTCCAACATGCATATTTAAAGTTTTTACATCTGGTGCGAACTCGTGCGAAACGTGTTATTTTCCTGCGAAATGCCTTTAACCAGGTGCAGCACTCTGCTGCCAGCCAGCGCACGCTCCGACATGCAGATTTGAAGTTTCTAGATATTCCGCGATCTGCTGCGAACTCGTGCGAAACGTGTTATTTACGTGCGAAATGCTTTAAACAAGGTGCAGCACTCTGCTGCGAGCAAGTGCACGCTCCGACATGCAGATTTGAAGTTTCTAGATATTCCGCGATCTGCTGCTAACTCTTGCGAAACGTGTTATTTACGTGCGAAATGCTTTAAAAAAGGTGCAGCACTCTGCTGCCAGCCAGGACACGCTCCGACACGCAGATTTGAAGTTTCTACATATTCCGCGATCTGCTGCGAACTCGTGCGAAACGTGTTTTTTACGTGCGAAATGCTTTAAACAAGGTGCAGCACTCTGCTGCCAGCCAGCACACGCTCCGACATGCAGATTTGAAGTTTCTACATATTCCGCGATCTGCTGCGAACTCGTGCGAAACGTGTTATTTACGTGCGAAATGCTTAAAACACAAGGCGCAGCACTCTGCCGCCAGCCAGCTGCACGCTCCGACATGCAGATTTGAAGTTTCTACATATTCCGCGATCTGCTGCAAACTCGTGCGAAACGTGTTATTTACGTGCGAAATGCTTTAAACATGGTGCAGCACTCTGCTGGCAGCCAGCACACGCTCCGACATGCAGATTTGAACTTTCTACATATTCTGCGATCTGCTGCGAACTCGTGCGAAACGTGTTATTTACGTGCGAAATGCTTTAAACAAGGTGCAGCACTCTGCTGCCAGCCAGGGCACGCTCCGACATGCAGATTTGAAGTTTCTACATATTCCGCGATCTGCCACGAACTCGTGCGAAACGTGTTAATTACGTGCGAAATGGCCTAAACATGGTGCAGCACTCTGCTGCCAGCCAGTAAACGCTCGGACATGCAGATTTGAACTTTCTACATATTCCGCGACTTGCTGCTAACTCGTGCGAAACGTGTTATTTACGTGCGAAATGCTTTAAACAAGGTGCAGCACTCTGCTGCCAGCCAGGGCACGCTCCGACACTCAGATTTGAAGTTTCTACATATTCCGCGATCTGCTGCGAACTTGTGCGAAACGTGTTATTTACGTGCGAAATGCTTTAAACAAGGTGCAGCACTCTGCTGCCAGCAAGTGCACGCTCCGACAAGCAGATTTGAAGTTTCTACATATTCCGCGATCTGCTGCGAACTCGTGCGAAACGTGTTTTTACGTGCGAAATGCTTTAAAACAAGGTGCAGCACTCTGCTGCCAGCCAGGCACACGCTCCGACATGCAGATTTGAAGTTTCTACATATTCCGCGATCTGCTGCGAACTCGTGCGAAACGTGTTATTTACGTGCGAAATGCTTTAAACATGGTGCAGCACTCTGCTGCCAGCCAGCACACGCTCCGACATGCAGATTTGAAGTTTCTACATATTCCGCGATCTGCTGCGAACTCGTGCGAAACGTGTTATTTACGTGCGAAATGCTTTAAACTAGGTGCAGCACTGTGCTGCCAGCCAGCACACGCTCCGACATGCAGATTTGAACTTTCTACATATTCCGCGATCTGCTGCGAACTCGTGCGAAATGTGTTGTTCGAGTGCGAAATGCTCAAAACAAGGTGCAGCACTCTGCTGCCAGCCAGCACACGCTCCGACATGCAGATTTGAAGTTTTTTACATATTCCGCGATCTGCTGCCAACTGGTGCGAAACGTGTTATTTACGTGCGAAATGCTTTAAACAAGGTGCAGCACTCTGCTGCCAGCCAGCACACGCTCCGACATGCAGATTTGAACTTTCTAGATATTCTGCGATCTGCTGCGAACTCGTGCGAAACGTGTTATTTACGTGCGAAATGCTTTAAACATGGTGCAGCACTCTGCTGCCAGCCAGGGCACGCTCCGACATGCAGATTTGAAGTTTCTACATATTCCGCGATCTGCTGCGAACTCGTGCGAAACGTGTTATTTACGTGCGAAATGCTTTAAACAAGGTGCAGCACTCTGCTGCCAGCCAGGGCACGCTCCGACATGCAGATTTGAAGTTTCTACATATTCCGCGATCTGCTGCGAACTCGTGCAAAACGTGTTATTTACTTGCGAAATGCTTTAAACAAGGTGCAGCACTCTGCTGCCAGCCAGCACACGCTCTCGGACATGCAGATTTGAAGTTTCTACATATTCCGCGATCTGCTGCGAACTTGTGCGAAACGTGTTATTTACGTGCGAAATGCTTTAAACATGGTGCAGCACTCTGCTGCCAGTCAAGGCACGCTCCGAAATGCAGATTTGAAGTTTCTACATATTCCGCGATCTGCTCCGAACTCGTGCGAAACGTGTTATTTACGTGCGAAATGCTTTAAACATGGTGCAGCACTCTGCTGCCAGCCAGCACACGCTCCGACATGCAGATTTGAACTTTCTACATATTCCGCGATCTGCTGCGAACTCGTGCGAAACGTGTTATTTACGTGCGAAATGCTTTTAAAACAAGGTGCAGCACTCTGCTGCCAGCCAGCACACGCTCCGACATGCAGATTTGAAGTTTCTACATATTCAGCGATCTGCTGCGAATTGGTGCGAAACGTGTTATTTACGTGCGAAATGCTTTAAACAAGGTGCAGCACTCTGCTGCCAGCAAGGGCACGCTCCGACATGCAGATTTGAAGTTTCTACATATTCCGCGATCTGCTGCGAACTCGTGCGAAACGTGTTATTTACGTGCGAAATGCTTTAAACAAGGTGCAGCACTCTGCTGCCAGCAAGCTTACGCTCCGACATGCAGATGTGAAGTTTCTACATATTCCGCGATCTGCTGCGAACTCGTGCGAAACGTGTTATTTACGTGCGAAATGCTTTAAACATGGTGCAGCACTCTGCTGCCAGCCAGCACACGCTCGGACATGCAGATTTGAACTTTTTAGATATTCCGCGATCTGCTGCGAACTCGTGCGAAACGTGTTATTTACGTGCGAAATGCTTTAAACAAGGTGCAGCACTTTGCTGCCAGCCAGGGCACGCTCCGACACGCAGATTTGATGTTTCTACATATTCCGCGATCTGCTGCGAACTCGTGCGAAACGTGTTATTTACGTGCGAAATGCTTTAAACATGGTGCAGCACTCTGCTGGCAGCCAGCACACGCTCGGACATGCAGATTTGAACTTTCTAGATATTCCGCTAAACAAGGTGCAGCACTCTGCTGCCAGTCAGCACACGCTCCGACATGCAGATTTGAAGTTTTTACACATTCTGCGATCTGGTGCGAACTCGTGCGAAACGTGTTATTTACGTGCGAAATGCTTTAAACATGGTGCAGCACTCTGCTGCCAGCCAGTGCACGCTCCGACATGCAGATTTAAAATTTCTAGATATTCCGCGATCTGCTGCGAACTCGTGCGAAACGTGTTATTTACGTGCGAAATGCTTTAAACATGGTGCAGCACTCTGCTGCCAGCCAGCACACGCTCCGACATGCAGATTTGAAGTTTCTACATATTCCGCGATCTGCTGGGAACTGGTGCGAAACGTTTTATTTACGTGAGAAATGCTTTAAACAAGGTGCAGCACTCTGCTGCCAGCCAGGGCACGCTCCGACATGCAGATTTGAGTTTCTACATATTCCGCGATCTGCTGCGAACTCGTGCGAAACGTGTTATTTACGTGCGAAATGCTTTAAACAAGGTGCAGCACTCTGCTGCCAGCCAGCAGCCACGCTCCGACATGCAGATTTGAAGTTTCTACATATTCCGCGATCTGCTGCGAACTCGTGCGAAACGTGTGTTATTTACGTGCGAAATGCTTTAAACTTTAAACAAGGTGCAGCACTCTGCTGCCAGCCAGCACACGCTCGACATGCAGATTTGAGTTTTTCTACATATTCCGCGATCTGCTGCGAACTCGTGCGAAACGTGTTATTTACGTGCGAAATGCTTTAAACAAGGTGCAGCACTCTGCTGCCAGCCAGGGCACGCTCCGACACGCAGATTTGAAGTTTCTACATATTCCGCGATCTGCTGCGAACTGGTGCGAAACGTGTTATTTACGTGCGAAATGCTTTAAACAAGGTGCAGCACTCTGCTGCCAGCCAGCGCACGCTCCGACATGCAGATTTGAAGTTTCTGCAGATTCCGCGATCTGCTGCGAACTCGTGCGAAACGTGTTATTTACGTGCGAAATGCTTTAAACAAGGTGCAGCACTCTGCTGCCAGCCAGCACACGCTCCGACATGCAGATTTGAAGTTTCTACATATTCCGCGATCTGCTGCGAACTCGTGCGAAACGTGTTATTTACGTGCGAAATGCTTAAAACAAGGTGCAGCACTCTGCTGCCAGCCAGCACACGCTCCGACATGCAGATTTGAAGTGTCTACATATTCCGCGATCTGCTGCGAACTCGTGCGCTAAACGTGTTATTTACGTGCGAAATGCTTTAAACAAGGTGCAGCACTCTGCTGCCAGCCAGGGCACGCTCCGACATGCAGATTTGAAGTTTCTACATATTCCGCGATCTGCTGCGAACTCGTGCGAAACGTGTTATTTACGTGCGAAATGCTTTAAACAAGGTGCAGCACTCTGCTGCCAGCCAGGGCACGCTCCGACACGCAGATTTGAAGTTTCTACATATTCCGCGATCTGCTGGGAACTAGTGCGAAACGTGTTATTTACGTGCGAAATGCTTTAAACAAGGAGCAGCACTCTGCTGCCAGCAAGCACACGCTCCGACATGCAGATTTGAAGTTTCTACATATTCCGCGATCTGCTGCGAACTCGTGCGAAACGTGTTATTTACGTGCGAAATGCTTTTAACAAGGTGCAGCACTCTGCTGCCAGCCAGCGCACGCTCCGACATGCAGATTTGAAGTTTCTACATATTCCGCGATCTGCTGCGAATTGGTGCGAAACGTGTTATTTACGTGCGAAATGCTTTAAACAAGGTGCAGCACTCTGCTGCCAGCCAGCACACGCTCCGACATGCAGATTTGAAGTTTCTACGTATTCAGCGATCTGCCGCAAACTCGTTCGAAACGTGTTATTTACGTGCGAAATGCTTTAAACAAGGTGCAGCACTCTGCTGCCAGCCAGCGCACGCTCCGACATGCAGATTTGAAGTTTCTACATATTCCGCGATCTGCTGCGAACTCGTGCAAAACGTGTTATATACGTGCGAAATGCTTTAAACAAGGTGCAGCACTCTGCTGCCAGCCAGGGCACGCTCCGACAGGCAGATTTGATGTTTCTACATATTCCGCGATCTGCTGCGAACTCGCACACGCTCCGACATGCAGATTTGAACTTTCTAGATATTCCGCGATCTGCTGCGAACTCGTGCGAAACGTGTTATTTACGTGCGAAATGCTTTAAACAAGGTGCAGCACTCTGCTGCCAGCCAGCGCACGCTCCGACATGCAGATTTGAAGTTTCTACATATTCCGCGATCTGCTGCGAACTCGTGCGAAACGTGTTATTTACGTGCGAAATGTTTTAAACAAGGTGCAGCACTCTGCAGCCAGCCAGCACACGCTCCGACATGCAGATTTGAAGTTTCTACATATTCCGCGATCTACTGCGAACTGGTGCGAAACGTGTTATTTACGTGCGAAATGCTTTAAACAAGGTGCAGCACTCTGCTGCCAGCCAGCACACGCTCCGACATGCAGATTTGAAGTTTCTACATATTCCGCGATCTGCTGCGAACTCGTGCGAAACGTGTTATTTACGTGCGAAATGCTTTAAACAAGGTGCAGCACTCTGCTGCCAGCCAGCACACGCTCCGACATGCAGATTTGAAGTTTCTACATATTCCGCGATCTGCTGCGAACTCGTGCGATACGTGTTATTTACGTGCGAAATGCTTTAAACAAGGTGCAGCACTCTGCTGCCAGCCAGGCACACGCTCCGACATGCAGATTTGAAGTTTCTACATATTCCGCGATCTGCTGCGAACTCGTGCGAAACGTGTTATTTACGTGCGAAATGCTTTAAACAAGGTGCAGCACTCTGCTGCCAGCCAGCACACGCTCCGACATGCAGGTTTGATTGTTCTACATATTCCGCGATCTGCTGCGAACTCGTGCGAAACGTGTTATTTACGTGCGAAATGCTTTAAACAAGGTGCAGCACTCTGCTGCCAGCCAGGGCACGCTCCGACATGCAGATTTGAAGTTTCTACATATTCCGCGATCTGCTGCGAACTCGTGCGAAACGTGTTATTTACGTGCGAAATGCTTAAAACAAGGTGCAGCACTCTGCTGCCAGCCAGCACACGCTCCGACATGCAGATTTGAAGTTTCTACATATTCCGCGATCTGCTGCGAACTCGTGCGAAACGTGTTATTTACGTGCGAAATGCTTTAAACATGGTGCAGCACTCTGCTGCCAGCCAGCACACGCTCCGACATGCAGATTTGAACTTTTCTACATATTCCGCGATCTGCTGCGAACTCGTGCGAAACGTGTTATTTACGTGCGAAATGCTTTAAACAAGGTGCAGCACTCTGCTGCCAGCCACACACGCTCCGACATGCAGATTTGAAGTTTCTACAGATTCCGCGATCTGCTGCGAACTCGTGCGAAACGTGTTATTTACGTGCGAAATGCTTTAAACAAGGTGCAGCACTCTGCTGCCAGTCAGCGCACGCTCCGACATGCAGATTTGAAGTTTCTACATATTCCGCGATCTGGTGCGAACTTGTGCGGAACGTGTTATTTACGTGCGAAATGCTTTAAACATGGTGCAGCACTCTGCTGCCAGCCAGCACACGCTCCGACATGCAGATTTGAAGTTTCTACATATTCAGCGATCTGCTGCGAACTAGTGCGAAACGTGTTATTTACGTGCGAAATGCTTTAAACAAGGTGCAGCACTCTGCTGCCAGCCAGGCACGCTCCGACATGCAGATTTGAAGTTTCTACATATTCCGCGATCTGCTGCGAACTCGTGCGAAACGTGTTATTTACGTGCGAAATGCTTTAAACAAGGTGCAGCACTCTGCTGCGCCAGCGCACGCTCCGACATGCAGATTTGAAGTTTCTACATATTCCGCCATCTGCTGCGAACTCGTGCGAAACGTGTTATTTACGTGCGAAATGCTTTAAACAAGGTGCAGCACTCTGCTGCCAGCCAGCACACGCTCCGACATGCAGATTTGAAGTTTCTACATATTCTGCGATCTGCTGCGAACTTGTGCGAAACGTGTTATTTACGTGCGAAATGCTTTAAACAAGATACAGCACTCTGCTGCCAGCCAGCGCACGCTCCGAAATGTAGATTTGAAGTTTCTACATATTCCGCGATCTGCTGCGAACTCGTGCGAAACGTGTTATTTACGTGCGAAATGCTTTAAACAAGGTGCAGCACTCTGCTGCCAGCCAGCACACGCTCCGATATGCAGGTTTGAAGTTTCTACATATTCCGCGATCTGCCGCGAACTCGTGCGAAACGTGTTTACTACGTGCGAAATGCTTTAAACAAGTTGCAGCACTCAGCTGCGAGCAAGCACACGCTCCGACATGCAGATTTGAAGTTTTGACATATTCCGCGATCTGCTTCGAACTTGTGCGAAACGTGTTATTTACGTGCGAAATGCTTTAAACAAGGTGCAGCACTCTGCTGCCAGCCAGTGCACGCTCCGACATGCAGATTTGAAGTTTCTACATATTCCGCGATCTGCTGCGAACTGGTGCGAAACGTGTTATTTACGTGCGAAATGCTTTAAACAAGGTGCAGCACTCTGCTGCCAGCAAGCTGACCCTCCGACATGCAGATTTGAAGTTTCTACATATTCCGCGATCTGCTGCGAACTTCTGCGAGACGTGTTATTTACGTGCGAAATGCTTTAAACATGGTGCAGCACTCTGCTGCAAGCCAGCACACGCTCCGACATGCAGATTTGAAGTTTCTACATATTCCGCGATCTGCCGCGAACTCGTGCGAAACGTGTTATTTACGTGCGAAATGCTTTAAACAAGGTGCAGCACTCTGCTGCCAGCCAGCACACGCTCCGACATGCAGATTTGAACTTTTCTACATATTCCGCGATCTGCTGCGAACTCGTGCGAAACGTGTTATTTACGTGCGAAATGCTTTAAACAAGGTGCAGCACTCTGCTGCCAGCCAGGGCACGCTCCGACACGCAGATTTGAAGTTTCTACATATTCCGCGATCTGCTGCGAACTGGTGCGAAACGTGTTATTTACGTGCGAAATGCTTTAAACAAGGTGCAGCACTCTGCTGCCAGCCAGCACACGCTCCGACATGCAGATTTGAAGTTTCTACATATTCCGCGATCTGCTGCGAACTCGTGCGAAACGTGTTATTTACGTGCGAAATGCTTTAAACAAGGTGCAGCACTCTGCTGCCAGCCAGGGCACGCTCCGACATGCAGATTTGAAGTTTCTACATATTCCGCGATCTGCTGCGAACTCGTGCGAAACGTGTTATTTACGTGCGAACTGCTTTAAACATGGTGCAGCACTCTGCTGCCAGCCAGCACACGCTCCGACATGCAGATTTGCAGTGTCAACATATCCCGCGATCTGCTGCGAACTCGTGCGAAACGTGTTTATTTACGTGCGAAATGCTTTAAACAAGGTGCAGCACTCTGCTGCCAGCCAGCGCACGCTCCGAAATGCAGATTTGAAGTTTCTACATATTCCGCGATCTGCTGCGAACTTGTGCGAAACGTGTTATTTACGTGCGAAATGCTTTAAACAAGGTGCAGCACTCTGCTGCCAGCCAGCCCACGCTCCGACATGCAGATTTGAAGTTTTTCTACATATTCCGCGATCTGCTGCGAAACTCGTGCGAAACGTGTTATTTACGTGCGAAATGCTCAAAACAAGGGGCAGCACTCTGCTGCCAGCCAGCACACGCTCCGACATGCAGATTTGAAGTTTCTACGTATTCAGCGATCTGCCGCAAACTCGTTCGAAACGTGTTATTTACGTGCGAAATGCTTTAAACAAGGTGCAGCACTCTGCTGCCTGCCAGGGCACGCTCCGACATGCAGATTTGAAGTTTCTACATATTCCGCGATCTGCTGCAAACTGGTGCGAAACGTGTTATTTACGTACGAAATGCTTTAAACAAGGTGCAGCACTCTGCTGCCAGCCAGGGCACGCTCCGACATGCAGATTTGAAGTTTCTACATATTCCGCGATCTGCTGCGAACTGGAGCGAAACGTGTTATTTACGTGCGAAATGCTTTAAACAAGGTGCAGCACTCTGCTGCCAGCCAGGGCACGCTCCGACATGCAGATTTGAAGTTTCTACATATTCCGCGATCTGCTGCGAACTCGTGCGAAACGTGTTATTTACGTGCGAAATGCTTTAAACAAGGTGCAGCACTCTGCTGCCAGCAAGAACACGCTCCGACATGCAGATTTGAAGTTTCTACATATTCCGCGATCTGGTGCGAACTTGTGCGAAACGTGTTATTTACGTGCGAAATGCTTTAAACATGGTGCAGCACTCTGCTGCCAGTCAGCACACGCTCCGACATGCAGATTTGAAGTTTCTACATATTCCGCGATCTGCTGCGAACTCGTGCGAAACGTGTTATTTACGTGCGAAATGCTTTAAACATGGTGCAGCACTCTGCTGCCAGCCACCGCACGCTCCGACATGCAGATTTGAAGTTATTACACATTCCACGATCAGGTGCGAACTCGTTTAAAACGTGTTATTCACGTGCGAAATGCTCTAATCATGGTGCAGCACTCTGCTGCCAGCCAGGGCAACGCTCCTCCGACATGCAGATTTGAAAGTTTCTACATATTCCGCGATCTGCTGCGAAACTCGTGCGAAACGTGTTATTTACGTGCGAAATGCTTTAAACAAGGTGCAGCACTCTGCTGCCAGCCAGCACACGCTCCGACATGCAGATTTGAACTTTCTACATATTCCGCGATCTGCTGCGAACTCGTGCGAAACGTGTTATTTACGTGCGAAATGCTTTAAACAAGGTGCAGCACTCTGCTGCCAGCAGCAAGCACACGCTCCGACATGCAGATTTGAACTTTCTACATATTCCGCGATCTGCTGCGAACTCGTGCGAAACGTGTTATTTACGTGCGAAATGCTTTAAACAAGGTGCAGCACTCTGCTGCCAGCCAGCCCACGCTCCGACATGCAGATTTGAACTTTCTACATATTCCGCGATCTGCTGCGAACTCGTGCGAAACGTGTTATTTACGTGCGAAATGCTTTAAACATGGTGCAGCACTCTGCTGCCAGCCATCGCACGCTCCGACATGCAGATTTGAAGTCTCTACATATATTCAGTGATCTGCCGCTAACTCGTGCGAAACGTGTTATTTACGTGCGAAATGCTTTAAACAAGGTGCAGCACTCTGCTGCCAGCCAGCGCACGCTCCGACATGCAGATTTGAACTTTCTACATATTCCGCGATCTGCTGCGAACTCGTGCGAAACGTGTTATTTACGTGCGAAATGCTTTAAACAAGGTGCAGCACTCTGCTGCCAGCCAGGGCACGCTCCGACATGCAGATTTGAAGTTTCTACATATTCCGCGATCTGCTGCGAACTCGTGCGAAACGTGTTATTTACGTGCGAAATGCTTTAAACAAGGTGCAGCACTCTGCTGCCAGCCAGCACACGCTCCGACATGCAGATTTGAAGTTTCTACATATTCCGCGATCTGCTGCGAACTCGTGCGAAACGTGTTATTTACGTGCGAAATGCTTTAAACAAGGTGCAGCACTCTGCTGCCAGCCAGGGCACGCTCCGACATGCAGATTTGAAGTTTCTACATATTCCGCGATCTGCTGCGAACTTGTGCGAAACGTGTTATTTACGTGCGAAATGCTTTAAACAAGGTGCAGCACTCTGCTGCCAGCCAGGGCACGCTCCGACACGCAGATTTGATGTTTGTACATATTCCGCGATCTGCTGCGAACTCGTGCAAAACGTGTTATTTACGTGCGAAATGCTTTAAACAAGGTGCAGCACTCTGCTGCCAGCAAGCGCACGCTCCGACATGCAGATTTGAAGTTTCTACATATTCCGCGATCTGCTGCGAACTCGTGCGAAACGTGTTTATTACGTGCGAAATGCTTTAAACAAGGTGCAGCACTCTGCTGCCAGCAAGTGCACGCTTCGACATGCAGATTTGCAGTGTCAACATATTCCGCGATCTGCCGCGAACTCGTGCGAAACGTGTTTATTACGTGCGAAATGCTTTAAACAAGGTGCAGCACTCTGCAAGCCAGCACACGCTCCGACATGCAGATTTGAACTTTCTACATATTCCGCGATCTGCTGCGAACTCGTGCGAAATGTGTTATTTACGTGCGAAATGCTTTAAACAAGGTGCAGCACTCTGCTGCCAGCAAGTGCACGCTCCGACATGCAGATTTGAAGTTTCTACATATTCCGCGATCTGCTGCGAACTCGTGCGAAACGTGTTATTTACGTGCGAAATGCTTTAAACAAGGTGCAGCACTCTGCTGCCAGCCAGCACACGCTCCGACATGCAGATTTGAAGTTTCTACATATTCTGCGATCTGCTGCGAACTCGTGCGAAACGTGTTATTTACGTGCGAAATGCTTTAAACAAGGTGCAGCACTCTGCTGCAGCAGCGCACGCTCCGACATGCAGATTTGAAGTTTCTACATATTCCGCGATCTGCTGCGAACTCGTGCGAAACGTGGTTATTTACGTGCGAAATGCTTTAAACATGGTGCAGCACTCTGCTGCCAGCCCAGCACGCTCTCGACATGCAGATTTGAACTTTCTACATATTCCGCGATCTGCTGCGAACTCGTGCGAAACGTGTTATTTACGTGCGAAATGCTTTAAACAAGGTGCAGCACTCTGCTGCCAGCCAGCGCACGCTCCGACATGCAGATTTGAAGTTTCTACATATTCCGCGATCTGCCGCGAACTCGTACGAAACGTGTTATTTACGTGCGAAATGCTTTAAACAAGGTGCAGCACTCTGCTGCCAGCCAGCACACGCTCCGACACGCAGATTTTGAAGTTTCTACATATTCCGCGATCTGCTGCGAACTCGTGCGAAACGTGTTATTTACGTGCGAAATGCTTTAAACAAGGTGCAGCACTCTGCTGCCAGCAAGTGGACGCTTCGACATGCAGATTTGAAGTTTCTACATATTCCGCGATCTGCTGCAAACTCGTGCGAAACGTGTTATTTACGTGCAAAATGCTTTTAAACAAGTGCAGCACTCTGCTGCAGCCAGGGCACGCTCCGACATGCAGATTTGAAGTTTCTACATATTCCGCGATCTGCTGCGAACTCGTGCGAAACGTGTTATTTACGTGCGAAATGCTTTAAACAAGGTGCAGCACTCTGCTGCCAGCCAGCACACGCTCCGACACGCAGATTTGAACTTTCTAGATATTCCGCGATCTGCTGCGAACTCGTGCGAAACGTGTTATTTACGTGCGAAATGCTTTAAACAAGGTGCAGCACTCTCTGCCAAGTCAGCACACGCTCCGACATGCAGATTTAAAGTTCCTACATATTCCGCGATCTGCTGCGAACTCGTGCGAAACGTGTTATTTACGTGCGAAATGCTTTAAACATTGTGCAGCACTGTGCTGGCAGCCAGCACAACCTAGCTCATGCAGATTTGAAGTTTCTACATATTCCGCGATCTGCTGCGAACTCGTGCGAAACGTGTTATTTACGTGCGAAATGCTTTAAACAAGGTGCAGCACTCTGCTGCCAGCAAGCGCACGCTCCGACATGCAGATTTGAAGTTTCTACATATTCCGCGATCTGCTGCGAACTCGTGCGAAACGTGTTATTTACGTGCGAAATGCTTTAAACATGGTGCAGCACTCTGCTGCCAGCCAGCACACGCTCCGACATGCAGATTTGAATTTTCTACAGATTCCGCGATCTGCTGCGAACTCGTGCGAAACGTGTTATTTACGTGCGAAATGCTTTAAACAAGGTGAAGCACTTTGCTGCAAGCCAGCACACGCTCCGACATGCAGATTTGAACTTTCTACATATTCCGCGATCTGCTGCGAACTCGTGCGAAACGTGTTATTTACGTGCGAAATGCTTTAAACAAGGTGCAGCACTCTGCTGCCAGCCAGCGCACGCTCCGATATGTAGATTCGATGTTTATACATATTCTGCGATCTGCTGCGAACTCGTGCGAAACGTGTTATTTACTTGCGAAATGATTTATAATGGTGCAGCACTCTGCTGCCAGCCAGCACACGCTCCGACATGCAGATTTGAACTTTCTAGATATTCTGCGATCTGCTGCGAACTTGTGCGAAACGTGTTATTTACGTGCGAAATGCTTTAAACAAGGTGCAGCACTCTGCTGCCAGCTCGCACACGCTCCGACATGCAGATTTGAAGTTTCTACATATTCCGCGATCTGCTGCGAACTTGTGCGAAACGTGTTATTTACGTGCGAAATGCTTTAAACATGGTGCAGCACTCTGCTGCCAGCCAGCACACGCACCGACATGCAGATTTGAAGTTTCTACATATTTCGCGATACATATTCCGCGATCTGCCGCGAACTCGTGCGAAACGTGTTTATTACGTGCGAAATGCTTTAAACAAGGTGCAGCACTCTGCTGCCAGCAAGCCCACGCTCCGACATGCAGATTTAAACTTTCTACATATTCCGCGATCTGCTGCGAACTCGTGCGAAACGTGTTATTTACGTGCGAAATGCTTTAAACAAGGTGCAGCACTCTGCTGCCAGCAAGCGCACGCTCCGACATGCAGATTTGAAGTTTCAACATATTCCGCGATCTGCTGCAAACTCGTGCGAAACGTGTTATTTACGTGCGAAATGCTTTAAACATGGTGCAGAACTCTGCTGCCAGCAAGCGGACGCTCCTCCGACATGCAGATTTGAACTTTCTACATATTCCGCGATCTGCTGCGAACTCGTGCGAAATGTGTTATTTACGTGCGAAATGCTTTAAACATGGTGCAGCACTCTGCTGCCAGCCAGCGCACGCTCCGACATGCAGATTTGAAGTTTCTACATATTCCGCGATCTGCTGAGAACTCGTGCGAAACGTGTTATTTACGTGCGAAATGCTTTAAACATGGTGCAGCACTCTGCTGCCAGCCAGCGCACGCTCCGATATGCAGATTTGAACTTTCTACATATTCCGCGATCTGGATGCGAACTCGTGCGAACGTGTTATTTACGTGCGAAATGCTTTTAAACAAGGTGCAGCACTCTGCTGCCAGCCAGCGCACGCTCCGGAAATGCAGATTTGAAGTTTCTACATATTCCGCGATCTGCTGCGAACTCGTGCGAAACGTGTTATTTACGTGCGAAATGCTTTAAACAGGGTGCAGCACTCTGCTGCCAGCAGCAGAGGCACGCTCCGACATGCAGATTTGAAGTTTCTACATATTCCGCGATCTGCCTGCGAACTCGTGCGAAACGTGTTATTTACGTGCGAAATGCTTTAAACAGTTGGGGATGGTGCAGCACCTCTGCTGCAGCCAGGGCAACGCTCCGACACGCAGATTTGATGTTCCTACATATTCCGCCATCTGCTGCGAACTCGTGAGAAACGTGTTATTTACGTGCGAAATGCTTTAAACATGGTGCAGCACTCGGCTGGCAGCCAGCACACACTCGGACATGCAGATTTGAACTTTCTACATATTCCGCGATCTGCTGCGAACTCGTGCGAAAACGTGTTATTTACGTGCGAAATGCTTTAAACAAGGTGCAGCAGCTCTGCTGCCAGTCCCAGGGCACGCTCGACATGCAGATTAGAACTTTTCTACATATTCCGCGATCTGCTGCAAACTCGTGCGAAACGTGTTTACTACGTGCGAAATGCTTTAAACAAGTTGCAGCACTCAGCTGCCAGTCAAGGTCACGCTTCGACATGCAGATTGAAAGTTTCTTGATATTCCGCGATCTGCTGCGAACTTGTGCGAAACGTGTTATTTACGTGCGAAATGCTTTAAACAAGGTGCAGCACTCTGCTGCCAGCAAGTGCACGCTCCGACAAGCAGATTTGAAGTTTCTACATATTCCGCGATCTGCCGCGAAACTTGGGGCGAAACGTGTTATTTACGTGCGAAATGCTTTAAACAAGGTGCAGCACTCTGCTGCCAGCCAGCGGCCACCGCTCCGACATGCAGATTTGAAGTTTCTACGATATTCCGCGATCTGCTGCGCAAACTCGTGCGAAACGTGTTATTTACGTGCCGAAAATGCTTTAAACAAGGTGCAGCACTCTTGCTGCCAGCCAGGAACACGCTCCGACATGCAGATTTGAAGTTTCTACATATTCCGCGATCTGCTGCCGAACTCGTGCGAAACGTGTTTATTTTAGTTTGCGAAATGCTTAAATCACAAGGTGCAGCACTCTGCTGCACAGCTCAGCTGCCACGCTCCGAAATGCAGATTTGAAGTTTCGACATATTCCGAGATCTGCTGCGAACTCGTGCGAAACGTGTTATTTACGTGCGAAATGCTTTAAACAAGGTGCAGCACTCTGCTGCCAGCCAGCACACGCTCCGACATGCAGATTTGAAGTTTCTACATATTCCGCGATCTGCTTGGAACTCGCGCGAAACGTGTTATTTACGTGCGAAATGCTTTAAACAAGGTGCAGCACTCTGCTGCCAGCCAGCGCAAGGTCCGACATGCAGATTTGAAGTTTCTACATATTCCGCGATCTGCTGCGAACTCGTGCAAAACGTGTTATTTACGTGCGAAATGCTTTAAACAAGGTGCAGCACTCTGCTGCCAGCCAGCACACGCTTCGACATTGCAGATTTGAAGTTTCTACATATTCCGCGATCTGCTGCCCGAACTCGTGCGAAAACGTGTTTATTTAAGTGGAAAAATGCCTTTAAACAAGGTGCAGCACTCTGCTGCCAGTCAGAGAGCACGCTCCGACATGCAGATTTGAAGTTTCTACACATTCCGCGAGCTGGTGCGAACTCGTGCGAAACGTGTTATTTACGTGCGAAATGCTTTAAACATGGTGCAGCACTCTGCTGCCAGCCACAGCGCACGCTCCGACATGCAGATTTCAAGCTTCCACATATTCCGCGATCTGCTGCGAACTTGTGCGAAACGTGTTTACTACGTGCGAAATGCTTTAAACAAGGTGCAGCACTCTGCTGCCAGCAAGCGCACGCTCCGACATGCAGATTTGAAGTTTCTACATATTCCGCGATCTGCCGCGAACTCGTGCGAAACGTGTTATTTACGTGCGAAATGCTTTAAACAAGGTGCAGCACTCTGCTGCCAGCAAGCACAGGCTCCGACATGCAGATTTGAACTTTCTAGATATTCCGCGATCTGCTGCGAACTCGTGCGAAACGGGTTATTTACGTGCGAAACGCTTTAAACAAGGTGCAGCACTCTACTGCCAGCAAGTGCACGCTCCGACATGCAGATTTGAAGTTTCTACATATTCCGCGATCTGCTGCGAACTCGTGCGAAACGTGTTATTTACGTGCGAAATGCTTTAAACAAGGTGCAGCACTCTGCTGCCAGCCAGCACACGCTCCGACACGCAGATTTGATGTTTCTACATATTCCGCGATCTGCTGCGAACTCGTGCGAAACGTGTTATTTACGTGCGAAATGCTTTAAACAAGGTGCAGCACTCTGCTGCCAGCCAGCACAAGCTCCCACATGCAGATTTGAACTTTCTAGATATTCTGCGATCTGCTGCGAACTCGTGCGAAATGTGTTATTCGACTGCGAAATGCTCAATACAAGGTGCAGCATTTTGCTGCAAGTCAGCTCACGCTCCGAAATGTAGATTTGAAGTTCCGACATATTCCGCGATCTGCTGCGAACTCGTGCGAAACGTGTTATTTACGTGCGAAATGCTTTAAACATGGTGCAGCACTCTGCTGGCAGCCAGCACACACTCGGACATGCAGATTTGAACTATCCAGATATTCCGCGATCCGTGGCGAACTCGTGCGAAACGTGTTATTTACGTGCGAAATGCTTTAAACAAGGTGCAGCACTTTGCTGCCAGCCAGGGCACGCTCCGACACGCAGATTTGATGTTTCTACATATTCCGCGATCTGCTGCGAACTCGTGCGAAACGTGTTATTTACGTGCGAAATGCTTTAAACAAGGTGCAGCACTCTGCTGCCAGCCAGCACAAGCTCCGACATGCAGATTTGAACTTTCTAGATATTCTGCGATCTGCTGCGAACTCGTGCGAAATGTGTTATTTACGTGCGAAATGCTTTATACAAGGTGCAGCACTCTGCTGCCAGTCAGCACACGCTCCGAAATGCAGATTTGAAGTTTCTACATATTCCGCGATCTGCTGCGAACTCGTGCGAAACGTGTTATTTACGTGCGAAATGCTTTAAACTTGGTGCAGCACTGTGCTGGCAGCCAGCACAACCTCGCTCATGCAGATTTGAAATTTCTAGATATTCTGCGATCTGCCGCGAACTCGGGCGAAACGTTTTATTTACGTGCGAAATGCTTTAAACGAGGTGCAGCACTCTGCTGCCAGCCAGCACACGCTCGGACATGCATATTTGAAGTTTCTACATATTCCGCGATCTGCTGCGAACTCGTGCGAAACGTGTTATTTACGTGCGAAATGCTTTAAACAAGGTGCAGCACTCTGCTGCCAGTCAGTACACGCTCCGACATGCAGATTTGAAGTTTCTACATATTCCGCGATCTGCTGCGAACTTGTGCGAAACGTGTTATTTACGTGCGAAATGCTTTAAACATGGTGCAGCACTCTGCTGCCAGCAAGCACACGCTCCGACATGCAGATTTGAAGTTTCTACATATTCCGCGATCTGCTGCAAACTCGTGCGAAACGTGTTATTTACGTGCGAAATGCTTTAAACAAGGTGCAGCACTCTGCTGCCAGCCAGCACACGCTCCGAAATGTAGATTTGAGGTTTTAAATATTCCGCGATCTGCTGCGAACTCGTGCGAAACGTGTTATTCGAGTGCGAAATGCTCAAAACAAGGTGCAGCACTCTGCTGCCAGCCAGCACACGCTCCGAAATGTAGATTTGACGTTTCTGCATATTCCAAGATCTGCTGCGAACTTGTGCGAAACGTGTTACTAACGTGCGAAATGCTTTAAACATGGTGCAGCACTCTGCTGCCAGCCAGCACACGCTCCGACATGCAGATTTGAAGTTTTTACATATTCCGCGATCTCCTGCGAACTCGTGCGAAACGTGTTATTTACGTGCGAAATGCTTTAAACAAGGTGCAGCACTCTGCTGCCAGCCAGGGCACGCTCCGACACGCAGATTTGAAGTTTCTACATATTCCGCGATCTGCTGCGAACTCGTGCGAAACGTGTTATTTACGTGCGAAATGCTTTAAACAAGGTGCAGCACTCTGCTGCCAGCCAGCACACGCTCCGACATGCAGATTTGAACTTTCTAGAGATATTCTGCGATCTGCTGCGAACTCGTGCGAAACGTGTTATTTACGTGCGAAATGCTTTAAACATGGTGCAGCACTCTGCTGCTAGCCAGCACACGCTCCGAAATGCAGATTTGAAGTTCCTACATATTCCGCGATCTGCTGCGAACTCGTGCGAAACGTGTTATTTACGTGCGAAATGCTTTAAACAAGGTGCAGCACTCTGCTGCCAGCCAGCACACGCTCCGAAATGTAGATTTGAAGTTTCTACATATTCCGCGATCTGCTGCGAACTCGTGCGAAACGTGTTATTTACGTGCGAAATGCTTTAAACAAGGTGCAGCACTTTGCTGCCAGCCAGGGCACGCTCCGACACGCAGATTTGATGTTCCTACATATTCCGCGATCTGCTGCGAACTCGTGCGAAACGTGTTATTTACGTGCGAAATGCTTTAAACAAGGTGCAGCACTCTGCTGCCAGCCAGCACAAGCTCCGACATGCAGATTTGAACTTTCTAGATATTCTGCGATCTGCTGCGAACTCGTGCGAAATGTGTTATTCGACTGCGAAATGCTCAATACAAGGTGCAGCATTTTGCTGCAAGTCAGCTCACGCTCCGAAATGTAGATTTGAAGTTCCGACATATTCCGCGATCTGCTGCGAACTCGTGCGAAACGTGTTATTTACGTGCGAAATGCTTTAAACTTGGTGCAGCACTGTGCTGGCAGCCAGCGCAC
>WPIO01000443.1:0-32500 GCA_009760855.2 Cristatella mucedo
GTTACGTATTGCTCGGCTTTCGTCCGAACGTTGGCGACGCTACTTTAAAACTAGATTACGGAAATTTTTTTATCTTTTCTTATTATAACGCATCTCAATCGGACGGTAAGCCAGACCCCGGTCGGCCCGTGTGTCAGACGGCGCCCCGCGGCTTGGGCGGTGCTTACAAGTCCGCCGCCGCCGCCGCCGCGGGGGCGCTTTTTGCATCCAGCGAATCCGCCCGCGGTCCGCGCGCGGCGCCCACACCGACGCGGTCGCTTCGCCGGTCGCTGGCGAGCGACTGCCGCGTGCTACACTGGCGGGCACGGCGTCGCTGCAGAACAGCCGCGTTTACGTCGGGCGAGGACGCCGCGGTAGCCCGGTCGGAAAGAACTTTTGTCGCCCGCCGCCGCCGCTCGTAGGCCGGCCGGCTGGCCGGCCGGCTGCAGGGTGAACCCGAACATAATGGCGACCCCGCGCATCGCGGGCCGTCGCCGTCGGGACCGTGCGCGCGCACGCACGCAGGCAGGCTCGCCAATAATAAGTGCGCCCGCCCTGCAGCCGCAGCCGCCGTTCGAGCGGCGGACATCGCCGTTCATCGCTCAAGCATCCGTCCCCGCAACCGTTCGGCGCCGCACGAAAGCCGGAGGCGCAGCGCAGCGCGCGCGCGCCTACCCTCGCCCTCTTTTCTTATCGCCGACGGCGTTGTGTGCACGACGCGCCCGTCGCACTGGGTCGCGCGCGTCAATGGCGGCTGCCCTGTCCTTGCCGTTGGAGAGAGGCTGACGACCGCGTCTACCGGCCGGCGGCGGCACGCATCTCACGAGCCGCTGGCAAACTGGGAGGGCCGGGGCGGGATGGCGCGGCGCTGCTCAAAGTGCGGCCCAGACCGGCGCCGCCGCCTCTCAGCTACCGCGCGCTGTCCCACGCCCGCCCCAACCCCACCCGCCCTCCTCCTCTTCCTCCCTTCGTCGTGCATCCGACCGCCCTGCTCTTCCAAGCGGCCAGCGTCAGCTCCAAGCGAGCTCGGCGGTCGGTAGCTGGGGGTGGGGACTGACTTGACTAGCGATGCTCGCCGCCGCCTGAGCGCGCTGCGCCTCCGGCGACGGACGCGCTTTCTGGAGCTTAGGGCGAAGCCTCCGGCGTCCTCCTGCGCACCATCCACTGCCGCCGCCGCCGCGTGGCGCACCAGCGGCGCCGCGCGGCGGCGAGACCCTCTCGCTGGCCCGCCCCCGTCGACGTCACTCGGCGCCCCCGACGCGACGGAGTGTCTCTTCTCTCGTTCGCCCGGCTCTGTAGGCCTGTCGTGCGGTTCGGTTGCTCGGGAACCGGACAAAGTAGGGGATCATTAACGTCCGATAAAGGATGCGGCGGAGGCGCGGGTGGCTGGATGACTAGCCGGTTGCTGCGGCTCGGTCGCTCGCGCGGCGTGCCGGCGGCGGCGGCTGGTGCTTGAGCAGCCGCCGTGGCCCAGCACCAGCGCGCGGTGCGCGCGCGGCGCGCTCATCTCGCTGGCTGAGAGGCGGCATCCACGGCTGCGTAGGCTGTACGACGTCCCTCTCTCTCTCGTCTCTCTCTCTCCCTCTCTCATAACCTCCTCTCCTCTCTCTCTGTCTCTCTTCTCTCTCTCTCTCTCTCTCTCTCTCTCTCTCTCTCTCTCTCTCTCTCTCTCTCTCTCCTCTCTCTCTCTCTCTTCTCCTCTCTCTCCTCTCGCATAATTTCCCTCCGTCTCTCTCCACGCTATCCGTCTACGCCGTTTCGGAGTTGTTATATATATTATATATATGTTGGTGTGTGTGTGTGGTGGGTGTGTGTGTTTGTGTATATATGCGAGCAACTTACTGCCTATGTCTTCGCTTCGTGAGTCATGTAGTTCCATCACGGAAGCCTAGGATGCCCATTTTGCAGGATGACTGAAGTGTACCATCTTGCCGCACGACGTACGGAAAGGATGGAATTACTCGCTTCAATGTAGTCGATATATATAATTATTATATATAGTGCGCGCGCGCATCGCGTGTGTGTGTGTGTGAGTGTATGTTGTATCTATCTGCTCTTACTTTCTTCTCTTCTGCTTCGTTGCCTGTCTGCCCCCTCTGCCCCCTCTGCCCCCTTGAGTCACATTCCCTGCCACCTCCGCTAATTGCAAGGCAACGTGAAAACGACTCGGCGAGCGCCGGCCTCAGCATTCGGGGCTGACGGTCGTCGTAGCCAGCCGGCTGCTGGCCCTAGCGTCTCTCGCCAGGCTCGACGCCGCCTGAGCGCTCGAATGGATCGCGCCTGCCTTTTTCTTTATAGTAGTTAATGAATGCACCCGCCGCCGCGACGTGTCTTTTATTTTCGGCCCGCAAGCAAGTGGGCGTGGCCGCACCCTCTGGCCGGCGGTGGGTGCCGCGGCGCCGAGAAGCTGGGCGACGGTCTGGCCGTGGTAATGGCCCCGGATGGTTGGGCGTGATGGTGGATTGGCCGGGAGAGCTGGAGCCCGGCGTTGGCAGACGCGCCGTGCGCGGCGGCACGCACCAAGGAAGAAGCGCTCGCGCGGGTGGGGGGAGGTTTTTAGCTAAAGCTCAGTGCGGCCGGCCGTGCTGCTGGCCCGCCGCAGCCTGCCGCCCCCGGCGCCAGGGAGACGGCTCCCGCGACGGGTCCGTCCTACACGGCGGGCTGCAAGATCGAACCGGCTCAGCGCGCGCAGCACGGTGCGTTCGCACTCTGCCGGCTCGCAGCGGCTAGCGAGATGGCGCCGCACCGCGCCGGACAGCCTCGACGCTGCCGGCTCCGCAACTTTCGCTCCCTTTGTTACGCCGCCGCCGCTGCTGCCGCGAATCGAGACGAAGCACGCCGCAAAGCCGTAACGAAATGGCCGCGATCGATAACGCGAGTCGCGAGTCCGGTCCCGAGTCGCGAGAGCCGACGGACCGAAGCACGAGCCGACGAGTCACGTGGTTCCGACGGGTTCGCGAAGACGCCGCAGCCGCATACGACCAGCCGGGGATAGGGAAATCAACCCGGGCGCCTGGAGGTCGACCGCCCTCCCTATCCCGGGCGAGAGCCCCGGCAGTGGAGCGCGTTAGACCGCGCGCCTGCGGGTAGACAGAGACCCGACCCCCCGGGCCGCCGACTCGGGATAGCCCGCCGACTCTAGCCCGGCGAGCGCCGCCGCGCTAGCGACCGGCCTGGGCCGACATACTTGCACCTGTTGCACGGGACGCGCGCGGCCCGCCCAGGGGCAGCTGGACCCACGCGCGCTGGTCGGCCCCCCCGCGACACGGTCTGCGCCTCTCGCGCTCCACGGCCGACGCCCTGCCGTAGGCCCACACCACCACCCGCCAAACTCTTCACCCCCCCCCCCCGAGAACGGCGGACCCCGCCAGCCCCCCCCCCCCGCCCGCTCCCCGGCACGAGGGCCCCCCACCGCGCCCCTCAGGACACCCACCGAGCATCACCGCGCCGAGCGCGTTTACTCACGGCGACCTGCAAACGCTCCACCGCCGTCCGCCGCTGCGGAGGGCTCGCCGCAGCAGAGCAGCGCCCTCCGAGGCGGCGGCCGGCGGCGAGCCCTCGTCCTCGCTCGCGCGCCCCCCTTGGCTCCACGCTCGCGAGCGCTCGCGCGCCGCGGCGCCGGCGGACGCTGGTTGCCCGGGTGAGGCCTCGGTGCTGATAGACGCTCGCTTCGCGAGCCGCGCAGCTTCGGCCTGCCGCTTGGCGCGCGGGCAGGCGGGCGGCGGCGCCGGCGCATTTGCCGCCCGCCGCCGCCGCCCGCTTCTTTCGCGCTTTTGGTTGAGTCTCCCGCACACGCACGCACGTTCGTGGTCGCCTCGGTAGCGCTCCCTTGCGCTCGCAGCTGCCTTCGCCCAGGCAAGGGGCGCTTCGCGTAGGGCCGGAGGGCGCCCGTGCGGCAGGTCGATCTCGACTGCTAGCCCCCGAGATAAGAGTAAGGACCTGGTGACGCCGTTCGCACGCGGCCGCCTCATTTTAATCGCGCGGCCGGCCCTTCACGCCGGCTGGCACGCCTGGTGCTGAGCTGCGCGCCGACCGGGCTGAGCGCGCGAGCGAGCGCGATTAGCGCGGCGGCAGCCGCAGAGAAGCGGCGGCGCTGAACCTTTCGTCTTTCCTCGTCAAAGGTCGGGGGCGCGCCGCGAGCCCAATATTTATTAGTACGGTCCCGAGGCTCGGGGAGTCGGAGAGGAGGGATGATGAGGGCGGCGGTCACCTCCGCCGCCGGAAGGACGCTTCGGCGTCGTTCGTCTCACCGTAGATGTCTATCGTCATCGCAGCGCTCTCTCAATACCCCCTTGGCTCGCTGCGGCCAAGTTGGCATCGCTGCCACGTCGCGTGCCGCCAGCAACCCCGCTTCCTTCTCGGGTTCGGCCACCCCAGCATAGGTAGGTTATCGGGGAGGGGGGCCGGTCCGCTGCGCGCCTTCGCCCACCCGCGAAAGCGCGGGCCTCCGGACGGCGCGAAGCGCCTGCAGGATGCCTGCGCGCGGCGGTGGAACCGCCGCTTGGCCGGAAGACCGTAGGCTGAGCTGCCGACAGTCGAAAGGCGGGCCGCCATGCCTGGATACAATGGAACGCTCTGCCGCCGCAGCCCGCCGCCGCCGCCGCCGCAGCCGCAGGCGAAAGCTTCGCCGTGGCTCGGGTGGCGATGCAGCCGCGCCACGACCAAGGGGTGCCTGCGCTGAGTCTCGCCGATCTTGAAGGTGCGAGCAGGAGCCCCAGACGTCCCAGGACCGCCTCCGCGGCGCGACACAGCGCGCGGCGCGGGCCGACCCTGGCACCGCCCCGCCCGGCGTGTGCGCCCCCGTTAGTCACCTCCGACGGACCGCGACGCGATGCGTCGCGCGGCGAACTGAAATAGCCCCCGAGTGGGCGGTGCAGAGCGGCGGCGGGACACACGAGCAAGCTGGGGTCGCACCCCACCTTCACGCGAAACACTTTCGCCCCTTCTCTCTCTCTCTCTCCTCTCACCCCGCTTCACCTTTTTATCCTCTTCCTCCATCTCTTAATCCTCTCGGCTAAGCCCGCCGACGAGTGATGGCGCGCACCGCCGCGGCAGGTCCGCGGACGAGGAATGCGAGAGGGTGGCGCGACCTTCGACCCGGCGCCGAGAGGATTCTTATTTGCGGCGCCCGCCGATAGCGGCGGGGCTCGATGCGGTCATTGGTCCGTAGCGGGCGGGTCCTGCGTAGCCGCCGCCGTCAACTCTGCCTAGCGAGCGCGGGTGGGATGGGGGGTTGGCGAGGGGGCGCAGGGGCATGTAGGCGGGGCAGAAGCGGGCGACCTCGGTCGACCGCGCCCGCTGACGGGGGAGCGGCAGACCGCGCGAGCGGTATGACGGCGGAGGAGGACGACTCCTAGTGCTGCTACGACAACGCCTCCCAAAGCGTGAATACAAACGCGAACGGACGCGGTCGAGGTCGGCGGCGGCAGAATTGGGCAGCGTGCCCTCAGCCCTACCGCCGCGGCCGCGGAGCGAATAGCGAGCGCGCTAGCTGTCCGCGTCGACCCTCGTCCGGGCCGCGTCGGTCGGTGCAAACGTGGCCTTAAGACGATCGAGACTCTGCGTCGTCGGCTGCGCGTCACGCGTTCTGAAACCGCATCCCTTCCGCCGACCCTGCGAGCTGCCATTGCACTGACGCCGTCGGAGGAGCAGCGTTCTCCGACAGCGACACACACAGCCACACACACACACACACACAGACACAGACCCCACACAGACACAGACACAGACACACACACACACACACACACACACACACACACACACACACACATACACACACACACATACACACACACATATACATATATATGTATATATATATATATATATACCTACTCTACTGACGAACATATATGAATAAGTATATATGTATATATATATATATATATATATATATATATATATATATATATTATATTATATATTATATATATATATATATATATATATATATAATATATATATATATAATGTATATATAATATGTAATATAATAATATATTATATATATATAATATATTATATATATATATATATATAATTAATTTGTCTAGCTCGCGAAGAGAACCTAAATCTACTCCCACGCTCTTAACGTATACCGCAGGGTTCCAGCCCACGAACTCGGTCGTTAAAGGCGAGCGTATTACCCCTGGGCCAAACGTGGTGCGACGACACGCCAGCCGCTCAGCTCTAAATAATCGCAGCTGCCGCCACCGGAAGGACGAAAGTACAACGACGAGAGTACTAGCAGCGGCCACCTCCGGCACGGCGAGTGAGGAGAGCCACACCAGTGATGTACATATACTATGTATATATATATATATATATTATATATATATATATATATATATATATATATATAATACATAGCGGCGAGCGGGTAGAATTATTATAATCACGAGCGCACGATTCAGCTCAGCCGCCCGACTGGCGCCAGCGAAGGGTTGAAGCCGCCTTCGTGGGGGGGCCGAGCGCCGCCTCGCCCCCGTCGCGCCGGCAGCGCGCGGAGCGCTCGAAGCAGCGGCGCGCCGGGCAATAGCGGCTCACTATCGCCCGGCGCGTCAACCACGCAGCCCCGCGCGCCTGCGCGCCGGCCAGCCCACTCCGCCGGACTGGAGTTTCCGGGCCGATCTGGGCGTCCCGCCTGGCGGAATCGAGGCGGGCCGGCCGCGCGAGCGGGAGAGTCGCAGTCGTCCCCGGCGAAAGAGCGCGATACAGCTACAGCGCAGCGGGCACGCGGCGCGCGACGCTAAGACACTCGCATCCATCCGCCCCCCCCCGAGAAATGCGAAGGAGGCGGAGCCGCTCGTTCACCGCACTCAACGACCTCGGTAACGCTCTCGACATGGCTCGGCGGACGAGGGACTCCGCGGACTTCAGCTCGGCACACGTGCGCACGCGCACAGTTCCCGCGCGCGCGCGCGCGCCACGAGTCCCAGCGGCCGCTGCCGGCGACCGCATCGAGCGGCCGAAGAGCCGCAGACCGCTGCTGCGGCGGTAGTGGGCGGTTGGGGCGGCGGCGGCGGCGGCGGCGGCGGCGGCGGCGGCGGCGGCGGCGGCGGCGGCGGCGGCGGCGGCGGCGGCGGCGGGCGGTGTCGGCGGCGGCGATTCGCCACGCGCGGCGGGTGCGGTTGCGATTCGCACAGCGGCGGCGGTGGCGGCGGCGGCTGTGGTGGCGCTGTGGCGGCGGCGGCGGCGCTGCGGCGGCGGCCATCCGCGCTCGCGATCGCCAGCCGCTCGCCCTCATCAACTTATCGGGCTGATCGTCTGCGTCGAGCGTCGGCGCGCCGACGTAACGCGGATTTGGTTACTCCGAAAATCGCATCACCGCTGCGGCGCTCGCGTATGAAAACGCAATTATGCAGCAGCCTATCCGTAGAGCAGCTTCCCGGGTCGCTCGGCTTTTTCGCCACCCGCTTCCGGCAGTCTCGCTTCCGCCAGCCCGCCCGCCCGCGCTCCCAGATTGCGCCGCCGCCACGCTCAGCCTTCATCCGCCGCCTTCTCCTTTCTCTGCCGCGTACCGCGCGAGCTGCGCCCCAGCGTCGCCAACTGGCGCCGGACCGGCCACGGAGCACGCCCTTGGGTAGCGTAGACGTTGAGGAGGAGAGCGCCGCCGGCGGCCCCGGCCGAGATGGCCGCGCTTCCTTGAGGTCCCGCACGAGTCAGCGTGGCCGCTGTCGTAGCCGAGTAGAATAGGACCGGATCTCCCCGCCCCCGTCCCCATCTCAGCGGAGCCGCCGCCTATTGAGGAGAGCGGTCTGAGCCACCAGCTGCCACCGCCGCCGCCGCTGCTGCCGCCGCCACATCTGCCGCTGGAGCTTGCACTGCAGTGTCGTATTGTTACATATACATATACAGTATACATCTGCATTATATACAGTACATTATCGCTAGAGCCTCGGTATCGCGTTCGTCGCTCTCGTGGGATTCCTTATCTGCTCCTTTAACCCTTTTTGAAACTGCTGATAGATGCGAGGTCGAGGAAAAAGTTCGTGTGCCGTGATTTTAACAATAGTTGAATGAAATAATAATTTAATGAATTGAATAGTGACTTAATGAAAAACACGACGCAAGAACTTGTTCCTCAACCTTATATGTGAAAATCCTCCACACACCGCTAAAGAATCGCTTCAGGAACCTCTCAATCGCCAGCATTCAACCTCGGCGTGCAACGGCGACGCTAGCGCTATTGTGGAGGAGGCGGAGTCGCTGCAGTACTCATTGGGCGCCATCGCAGCGTCGACGCAGATCAGAGAGCGCTAAGGAGCGCCGAGAGCCGCTCGTAGCTCTGTCGAACAGAGCTACTCGGAGAAAGCGGAAGTAAGGGCTCGGGTCGTCGCGGATCGCTCCGCGGATCGCCGTCGCACCGCCAGCGCCCACGTTCTTCGCTCGCCGCGGTAGATTAGGGTAGCGAGCGACGACGCGCGACGCTGCGCGCGACGCTACACGTGCCGCAGAGCGCCCGCGCGCCCCCTCTTATGCGGTGGGCTCACGGGGGCGGCTAGGGCTCGCGAGTCGCTTTAAGCCGCCGGCGCCGAGACGGATCGGACTAACGTCTCTGCTCAAAGCCAAGAGGCGGCGGCGGCAGCGGCGGCGGCGTGGTCTCTGCTAGAGCGAGCGAGCGAGGGTTGGAGAAACGAGATAGAAAGAAAAAGAGCGCATGCGCACTACAAGAAGAAGAGAGAGGAGGGGGAAATGGAGAGATGGTTGCTAACCCTGACGCTTGCGGAGGCCGCAACGCAAGGTCGGGCAAGTCACCATTAGCCGCAGCCGTCGCTGCCGCCGTTCCCGCAGCACGACGAAGAGTGAAGCGCTATCGCGTCACGAGCTTCCGACTCTCTATTGAGCTAATTGCCGTTTTGATTTGCTACATCCGGTTCTCCCCGTGGGAGAAGCGCGCCGCGAGAAGCACCCTCCGGCCCGCTCGCTCGCGGCCGGCCCGGGGTAGCCGACGGGGTTTCGTCAAATGTCAAATGTCCAATTGTCCAATGTCAACCAAATGTCCGATCAAAATAGCTCCCCGTTCTCCGCTGCCGCTGCCGCCGCCGCTGCCGCCGCCGCCGCCACCACCGCCGCCGCCACCGCCGCCACCTCTCGCAGGCACACACACACACACACACACACACGCACACACACACGCACACACACACGCACACACACACGCACACACACACACACACACACACACACACGCACACAACACGCACACAACACGCACACACACACACACACACACACACACACAACACGCACACAACACGCACACACACACAGACACATACACCGTCCCACTCCAAGCTCAGCGGCTCCCCCGAGCGGCGGTGCCCGAACAGCGAGCGGATGAGGCGGCGGCGGCGCGAGAGCTCCGCACGGCACCGCCGCTACTGGTCTCCGCCCCCGCCCGCCCGCCCCCCCCCCCCGCCTCCGACGGTGCGCAGTCTCGCGTAGCGCGCCGAGATCCCCTGCCGCCAGACTTCGCGGGTTGGAGCGCAGTCGCGCACCTGCAGCCGCCGCCGCGCGCGGCGGCGGCGGGGGCTGCAGAGAGTCCTTTGAGAACTCACAAAAGCCCATTCAATTTGCGCACAGCCCGGGAGTCGGCGCAGCAGCCGAGCGCCGCGGCGGCGAGCGGGGCGAAGGGGAGGGGAGAAGGCTGTTGCCGCGGCGGCGGCCGCCGCCACTCCCCCGTCTGGTCGCGGCCGCCGCCGCCACGGCCCCTTCTCATCGCGCTCGCTGCCGCGAACCGCGGTCCGGCGGGTTTCCGTCGCCGCCTGCGCGTCTGGGCTGCGGCGATCTTAACGCCGGCTATGAAGGGAGTGGGCGGAGGGCGGAGGGCGGAGAACGCTTACCGAAAGCCGGCTCGGAGGCCGACCGCTAGCGGCGGCGAAGGGGGGGGGGCGGCGGCGCTGGCGCGGGCGTAATTGACGCTGCCGTCTGGCCGGCAGAAGCGCGGGTAGGCGCCGGCGGCGGCGGCACGCTAAGTGGCGCGCTAGCGAGCGCTCACCGATCCGACTGGCTAGCAGACTAGAGTCTCGGCAGGACGCAGATGCTTCCTGCGCACGCGCGCCGCGGGGCGAACTCCCTGAGCAAACGGGAGCGGAAGCGGTTGAGAAATTGAATCGGTAGGAGACTGATGGAGAAGGGAGAGACGGGAATGGGAGAGACAGACAGAAAGACAGGCAGACGGAAAGAGGAAGCGAGCGAGAGGAGGGCAAGCAAGAGAGAACGAGATTTAGTGAGAGCAGGAGCGAGAGCTGGAGTGGGCGAAACCAAGGTGTGCGACCGCTCAATCATCCGACGGAGCCGAAGACGAGCGTGCTGGGTCTGGAATGAAATAAAGACGAGATGGGAAAATTCAGGGAACGGCCGACAAGAAAGTCCGGCGGAGGAACTTCCTCGTTCGGATGGCGGTCCGATCGCCTCGCTGCGATGCACCTCGCGAACCGGCTTCCTTCTACTCCCTTTTACTTCCGTCTTCTACCCCCTTCCGCTTCCAGCTTCTACCCCGTTCTACTCCTTCTACCTCACCCGCGTCGCCGCTGCCGCCGAGTGCTCGGGACGTGGCTGCGGAATACTCTGCAGAGCCGCTGCAGCCACACCTGCACCAGTCAGCCGTGGCTAATGCAACGAACCCCCGGATACATAGCTCCGCTTCGACGGTCGCCGGTGTGCGGATGAGCTTTAGCGCAAGGTATCGTCGGTAGTAGAGCGATTGTCCCTAACGCCGGCTACCAGCGCAGCGCTCTCTCTCTCTCTCTCTCTCTCTCTCTCTCTCTCTCTCTCTCTCTCTCTCTCTTTCTCTGTCTGTCTGTCTGACTCTGCTTCTCTCGCTCGCACCCTTCGCGGCCTAAGCGGTGGCCACCATCGCGAATGGCGATAGAGCGTACATGCGCACACGGTGCATCGCTACGTACAATGCCTAGCCAGGGTCTTGCACACACGCTCACTCGCGCTCGTTTTAATGATAGCAATACTAAAATACACTTAAAGATGCCACCACAGAGAATTCAATCTCTTTCTATGTGCTTCACATTTGCTGCAAAGGAAACACGATCGATTGGTTTGTGGTAGTATGCTCGATAAACAACAAGAATAACTTGGTTAGGGGTGACATGCACAGGGTCAGCATGCAAGTGTGGCTAGTGGCAACATGCACAGCAACAGCACGTATAAGCACATAAAGATCGACTCACGGGGACCTACTAAGTGCAGTGATACGTAAGTGTGGTTTTAATTTAATTTAAGTCAGGGGATGTCAAGTCAGGGGATATTTTAAGCCAGGACATTACATTTACGCAACGTCGTAGTTACCCAGCGAACGCACCGGAAAAGACTCGACTGAGTGCAACTGAACCGATTTGTTCGCGACCAAACTTATTTAGCCCTGCTTACCATTAGGATAAGGATTGGTGTAACGTCCTGACAGACAGAACCTTTTAGAAAAAGAGAGATTTACGGACATAATAGAGAGAGGCAGAGACAGCGAGAGAGGGAGACAGAGGGAGATAGAGAGAGAAACAGAGACAGAGAAAAACAGAGACAGAGGGAGACAGAGACAGAGACAGACAGAGGGAGGTATGGAAAGAGAAAGTGACAGAGAGAAACAGAGAGAGAGAGAGAGAGAGAGAGAGAGAGAGAGAGAGAGAGAGAGAGAGAGAGAGAGAGAGAGAGAGAGAGACAGAGAGACAGAGAGACAGAGAGACAGAGAGACAGAGAGAGAGACAGAGAGAGAGAGACAGAGAGAGACAGAGAGAGAGACAGAGAGAGAGACAGAGAGAGAGAGAGAGAGAGAGAGAGAGAGAGAGAGAGAGAGAGAGAGAGAGAGAGAGAGAGAGAGAGAGAGAGAGAGACAGGGAGAAACAGAAAGAAAGAGAGAGAGAGACCATAGAGATGGGGAGACAGAAAGAAAAGGCAACTGCGACGCTCACGACAGACAAGCCAAGCTGCAGAGCTCTGCACCGACTTGCATCGCCACCGCTTGCCGCGGCAATAAAGGATGACCCGCAGCAGGATTCAAACCCCACGACTTCGGGGGCTGGGCTCGTGAAAAGCAGCCGTCTTACCTAACGAGCCCCCACTTTTAGCGCGTACGAGACGGCGAGCCCGCCTAGCGCGTGCGCGCTAAGCGGGCTCGCCGTCTACACTCCGGCTACGCATGCTCCGCTACATTTAGAGAGATCCTCTCTTACCGCCCCTGCCGCTCCTCTCCAGCTCCACAGTCGGGCCGCTGGCGGCGGCGGCGGCGGCGGCGGCGGCGGCGGCGGCGGCGGCGGGAGTGCACTGCGAGACGCGCGCCCCCTCGCGGAGGAGCTAGGATAGAAGGAGCGACCCCCCCCCCGCTCCCGCTCGGCCTCTCCTCAGCCTCCTCGACGCGCGGCGACGCGTCTTCTCGGCGGTCGGAACAAAGGCGCGACCGGCGGCGCCCGAGGCGCCCGCGGGCCGCGAGGCCGCCCGCCCAGCTCGTCCGTCCGTCCGTCAGGTGTGGCGCCCCCTCCGCGCGGCCGCGCGCTTGAGCTGGCGCTCGCCGCCGCGCGGAGGACGATCGATGCCGAATCGCGTGCGCGCACGCGCGCGCGGCCGTCGAGCAGAGGCGCTCGCGCTAGCGGCGGCGGCCGGGCCAGGACGGGCGGCCGAGAGCGCGCGCCAGCGACAGCCCTAGCGCGAGGGCACGAAGGGGAGCTTGCCTAGTTTTTAATAAGGCGCAGCCCTAACGACAATTGATTGTCTGATTAATATAGATTGTAAAAGCCGTCGCCGCGCGCTAGCTAGCTAGCTAGCTAGCTAGCTAGCTAACGCGGCGCGCTAACGGGCGCTAAGAGAGCGTGCGCAGGTCGGGGGAGGCCGCATTGGGGGGGGGGCGCGCGCGCCGGCGGCAGCGCAATCCGGACGGACGGCCATGCTTGCGGGCGGATGTGGCAGAGCGGCCGCCGCCGCCAACCGGCCTACGCCGGTTTGGCTGTCTGGTCACGTGACGTGATTAGCTTCGCGCTCGCTCGCTGAGAGGCAGCTCGACCTACTTGACCGGTGGCTCCTTTCCTATCTCTGCTCGACGCGCCAATATGGCCGGCTGGGCGCGCGCGGAGGGCGCCGGCTGAGGCATCGCGCATCCTTCTGCAGCTTCCGCTGTACCTCTTCTGGACGCCATGCGGGTCTGCTCAGGCGATGCGGGCAGGCGGGTGGGAGGGCTGAGCGCAGCGGCCGGAGCGGAGAGCGTTGCTGCACCAGGCTTCCAGCCCGCTAACGGGCGGCTCGCTGTAATAGCGGGCGGCTCGCCGGGGCGGGACCAGCAGCGCCGGCCGCAGCGTCGCCCTCGCTCGAACAGCCGCAAAACCACGAGCCGCGGCGGCCGCGGCGGCGGGGCGCCCCTCTCGGGCGCACGGAGGCGCGCGCATCGCCGCGGCAGCCGGGCGCTCGCGGCCGCGCTCTCGCCGCGGCTGCCAGCGCCGGCCGTCAGGGCCCAGTCGGCGCTCGCCCGGACCGCGACGCGAAGCGCGGCTGCGCAGTCGAGCGAGGACGCAGCTGTTGGGGCGCGCGGCGCCGCCGCCGCCGACGAACGACCCGGCGGAATTGCACCGACCGCGTCGCGAATTAGCGTTGCCGCGCGCCGATTACTAAACGTCCCGGCCGGCTGAGGGTCGTAAGCGGCTTTGGCTGCGCCGCGGCGTCAGCGGCAGGAGCGTGTGCGCGCGCGTCCGTCCGCCCGCTCGCGCGACGGGCGACCCTTTGCCCGCTAGTGCGGGCGAAGCTTCTGCCGGCGCTGGCGGGCGTACACCTTGGGTACGCCCGACGCTCCGTCGCCTCATGACTCCGCGGTCGAAGGCTGAGGAGTGGCTCCGCCGCTGCGCACCCCACCGCCGCGCGCACCGTGTGTAGGACCGTCTAGCCTGCCCCCCACCGAGCAGAAGCTTATCTCCGTCGCGCTTACGAGGTAGAATCGGACTGGATTGGACGTCGGCAACCTCCGCCCCAGTCGTCGGCGACCTCCACCCCAGTCGTCGCCGCCGCTGCCGGTGCCGCGCCGCCGCCGTGGTGCCGCGCCGCCGCCTCTCGCCTGCTTGCGCTTTTCAGTTCCTCGTCTGCCGAGTGGGCGCGCGGCGACGCGCTAAGTGAAGAAACCAGGGTTTAATGCGAATAGCTGGCTTTTCTTTAAATAGAGTCAGGCGGACATTCAGCGCGTAGCCGTAAGGAAAGCGCGACTTTGATAAGCGTCACCGTGGCGCGATAGCCGTCGCGAGCGCCTGCTGCTACCGGCAGCGGCCGGGTTGCGACCGGCTGCAGTCGGACCCAATCGGACGCATCGGTAACGAACGGCGAATCGAGTACGAGCGATCCGGCGGAAGCGAGCTTCTAAATAGAGCGTTCGCTCGCGCGAGCGCCACGCCCGCCTCGGGTACTTGCGGCGGCGCGCTTGTGGTCCATCGCCTCCAGGGGGCGCTGGCCCAGAGGCGAGCTCTCGCGCGTGCTCGCGTGCGAAAGACCGACCGTGCTCGACGGCGGCCCCGAGCCCGACGACGGCCTCGCAGCCGTCGCAGAGGGCGCGGCGAGCGAGCGCGCGCCCGCGTCCTCGGGCGGCCGACCCCTCGGGCGGACGGCGGGCGTTGCAGTTTCCGGCGGCGGAGGGGCGCCACCGGAGAGCTCGCGCGGGAGTTGGAGCGCGCTCGCGCTCTCGCGCGCCCTCTCGGATGAGATCGGGCGCTTCCTGAATGGCCGTCAATTATCTGCGGTTGGGAAATCGGAGCGCGCTGTCAGCGCCTTATTGTCTCGCCATGGCGGCGGCGGGGCCGGGCCGAGAGCTCAGGCAGCGGCATTCCTCGCGCCTGCCAGCCCGGCGGCGGCGCTTAACCGGGACGGAATTTCCACGCTCAACGGCCGCGCGCGCGCCCGTTCTCGCCAATGACGCCTCCGCGGACCGACCGCATCGGATCTGCGTGCGCTTTCACCGGCGTTCCTCCACGGACGCGAGCGCGCCGCGCGGCGAGCATCCGCGAGCATCCGGCGAGCATCCGCGGAGGCGGCATCCGCGAAGACGCGCACTCGCTCGCTCGCTCGCTCGCTGGCTCTCTTTCTCACGCGGACGACGCCGCCTCCGCGGCCGTCGCGGCGCGGGGCTCGCGCGCTTGAGAGGCTCTCGCGACTCTCCTTATCGCGGCCGAGCTGCGACCCTCGACGACTGCGCACCGCTTCGGCCTGCGTGGCGTGCATGACGCGACGCGATAACCACGGCGGCGGCGGCGGCAGATAGCCGCCTACGCCCGCTCGTCCACGCCCAGGCAAGGCGGGGTAGCCGCGTGAGCCCGCCGAGGTCCGCTCGGCCGGCGTTCCGCCGCCGCCGCCGTTCTGGCTTTGGGTGTGGGCTACCGCAGCTCGGTCCGGCCGCATTTGCCGCGTCGCTGTCTTTGCGGGTTGAGACCGGATGTGGGCGTGTTTCGCTCAATCTGCAAGACCGTGGTCAGGCAGGAGTGCCTGCGGCATTGCAGCTTGCCATCCGTCGTTGTGACAAAAGGACAAAGCGTGCCGTATATATATATATATATATATATATATATGTGTGTGTGTGTGTGTGTGTGTGTGTGTGTGTGTGTGTGTGTGTGTGTGTGTGTGTGTGTGTGCGCATATATATCGTTTAATAGTGCTGTCATGCTTGTGCGGGCAGTCGCGCACAGATTAAGACGGCTCGGGCAGACGCCGTTTATTTTGGAAATTCGGAGCCGGGCCGCACGGCCAGCACGCGGGGTTGCAAGCAACTGCTGCAAGTGGGTCCGCTGTTCCGCTTTCGCCCTCTTCACCGCGAGACCGCGCGCCTCCTCGCTCAACCGGTCACTCGCGGCCAGCAACCGGCGGTATCCGCCATTTCTCGGCGGCTGCGACGCGCATAGAGTCACGCGCGAAGCGCCATGCGCGCCCATGCGACGGTCGACGCCGCGTCTCGCGAAGGTCTTCGCCAGCGCGGTACTGCGGACTGCTAGCTCGGACGGCGCGCACATCGGGCAGCCGCGTCAGCATCGCGTACGAAGAGATTAGTCGGAAAAGGTGGAGATTCTTTGACTGAACAGCGAAAGGCGCGCTCAACAGGACGAGCTCGCTGGGCGGTAGGTGCATAACGCGGAAGCGGATATCCGGCATTCTCTGCCGGACGCCAGTCGTCCTCGCGCGAAAGCACGCTAGCAAAATGGGCGACATTAGGCCGCTTCTCGCCATTTGTCACCCGCCGCAGCGCGCGCTGGCTGCGCTACGCAGCGGCGCCGGAGCTCGGAACGAGTTCCGGCTGGGAGCCATTTGCACTCCGCTTCCTCTCTCTCTCCCATCGGACGCGTCTCCTCCCAGGGTGCGCGCCGAGTGCCCAGGCGCAAAGGCGGCGCCGCGGCTGCCCATTAGCTCGGCGGCGTTAGCGTGGCTGCAATTGATCCGGTTTGCTTTTTGCCGCGCCGATGCGCGCGTCTCGTTGCTCGCGCGCTCGTTCTTCTAGGCCGCAGTCTGCAGACGAGCCTGCACTGCCGTCCGGAGCGCCGCGCCGCGCGTGCTGGCGATCTCTGCCAGCGCAGTTCAACGACCAGCTGGGAACTGCGGTCGGAGAAAGACGGGCTCGAGGGATGGATAGGCGTGGTCGATCAAGTGGCTGCGGTGTGGATGGCGTCTCGAAGGAACCCGAGAGCTTCCGGCGGCGGCGGAAATTCGTGGCGTCGAACTTCCGCTATTTGGCGGCGCGTCTGCCGCTCTGGCCAGGCAAGCGGCCGCATTCGCCCCGTTTGGCTGCGCCGTCGTCTCAAAGCCTCCGCACTCCGCTACGAAAATGACGCTCGCGGAAGGCGCGAGGGCGTGACGTCTCTCGCGCTCGGTTGACAGTGCGGAAGCAGCGCGGGAGAAGGAGGCTGACGCGGCCGCGCGGCGGAGCGGACGCTGCGCGAGAGAGCGCAAATAGGGCAGTCGGCCCTATTTGCGTAGAACGCTAGAGCGCGGACGCTGTGCGCAGCCGCCAACGAAACCGGATCTTCGCCGAGAGCCCAACAGTCGGACGCGGCTCGCGCGCGGAACAAGCCGAGCCGGAAACGGCGTAGACTGCGCCGCCGCCGCGTCAGCGAAAAGCTCGCGCGTCCGTCGCTGCGCTCCCACCGCCGGCGGCGGCATGTCGTCGGCATGTCGCCGAGAGGCGACTCGAATAAAAGCTGAAGTCGAACCTCCTCCGCCGCCGCCCCCACCCGCGATCGTACGACGGACGGCATTACGCTGCGGCGGCCAGGTAGTATCGCCGCGCCGTGCCGCCCGCCGTAGGATACGGGTAAGCGAAAAGGGGCCTCGGCTTGCCCCCCTACCGCCCCGGTCGGACTGACCCGAGCGGTAGGCGAGTCGAACCCGGATGCTCCTGTCGTCCCTGTCGTCGTCCCTGTGTGCGCGGCGGCGGTGGGACACGCCCTCTGACCGAGCGAAAGCCGACGGCCGCTTCCGCGCACGTCCCCCCCCCATCGCTCTATCCCGGGGCCGTTCGTGCCTCGCGGAGTTGCGCGCCGGCTGCCACCTCCGCTGCGAAAAGAGCTCCGACGCGAACGCTCGCGTCAGGCGAACGCACGACGGAAGGCGCACGACGGAAGGCGCACGACGCTGCCGGCGGCGGCGGCGGCGGCGTTCGCCGGCGCATCCGCAGAGCCGCCGGCGCGTTCTCAGGAGGCTGATCCTTGACCTTGCTCAGGCCCGGCCGCTGCGGAGGCTTGGGCTGCTGCTGCTGCTGAGGTTGCGGACGCGCTCGCTCGACCGGCCGGCCGCGCTGGTAAAAGCGCGCACTAGTTTACTCAAGCGCCTCGAAAGCGGCCCAGAAAGGAGCTGCCAATCTAACGCGGGTTTTAATATTAATGCTAGCGTCAATTTTACAATCGATTCGGAGTATCCGCCGACGCGGTCGGTCGTCGTCGGACGAGCCGTCGCGCCGCCGCTGACGCATTGAATGGGCCCGCCTCAGGCCCGGATAGACGTCGTCGCTGGGCGGCGGCGGCGGCGGCGGCGGCGGCGGCGCAGGTGGCGACTGTCCAGCATTCCGATGTTCGCTCGTCAGCGGTGGCCGGCGACAGTGGTGGCGTGAGCCGGCTAAAAGAGTGAAGCTGAAAAGCGCAATGTCGCTGACGCTATAGGGAGGGAGGGAGGGAGAGAGGGAATAGAAAGGCCGGATGCTGCCAGATCTGGCATCCTCGCCGCCGCGTCGCCCGCCGCCGCGGCGGTGGCGAGAACGCTCGAACGATCTGGCCCTTCGCTCCTGACTTCCGGCTTCGCGGAAGCAGCGACCCGCCGAGCGCTCGGCCGATCGCTCAGCGGGTCGCTGGCGGCGAGGTGATGGGCACGATCGGCTGACGCGCGCCGCTTTCGCGAGACTCCGCCCTCCGACCCCCCCCCCAGACGTCGGAGCGAGTCATTAAAACTAGAGTAAAGCGAATTAAAGGTCGGCTGCTACAGGCCGCGCCTCATTTCGTTCCGTTGCGACGAGGCAAGCCGCGGCGCCAAAGCCCGCACCTGCAGCGGACGACGGAGGATTTCTCGCGCGCTCGTCCCGAACCCGCGGTCAGACGGTCGCGAAGTGCGGCCGCCTGACCGCGTAGGCTAAGACTCGGGGCTCGGTAAAGCGAGAGCGGCCGCGGAGCTGGCCGCTGGAATGCGATGGCGCGCGCTCGCTCGCTCTCTCTCTCTCCATCGCGGATCGAATGCTGGCGGTGAAAATAGAAGAAAGCGCCTTCGAGAGACGTCAAGCCGCCTCTGGTCACTTCCGAGTGCGGAGCGACGCGGAGGCGAGCGACCTACCTCGCGGAGGACGGCGTAGCCGGCCGCGACCGCCGATTCTCAGCCGCCGCCAGCTTTATTCTAATCCGTTTCCTAGAAAACCGAACGGTATTTACCGGACACCTGGGCGCAGGCAGCGGCCAGGCTTGGCGTAAATGACTGCCCGGGCCGCTGCCGCCGGCGCAGCTCGTGCGGCGGTCGATTCTCGAGCCGTGGCAGGGCTCGCTCCGACCTTCCGTCGCCGCGCTCGTCCCGCGCAGGCGCGGGAGCCGGAAGCGGGCGCCGGCGGCGAGTCTTGGCCTTTCGCCCTTTCTACTGCGCAACTGCCAAACCGAGCGCTTCGCTCCGCGGCGAGCGAGCGAGTCGCTTCTGCAGATTACCGAGCAGGTAGGTGCCCGTCCTCGCCCCCCCCCTGCTCGCCCGCCCGCCCGCCAGCGCATCTCGTCTCGTCGGCTCGGGCGACGGCTGCAGCCTCGAAATGGAGGAGGAGCTCTCAGGGCTCGCCCCGCTCCCGTCTTTGAAGCGGGACAGTTGACGCAATTGACCCCTTCAAAGACGGGAGCGCCCGAAGCGTTTTAAGTTAATAAATCAATATATAAAAAATGTCCATACGTATCAATACACATATATAAAAATGAACGTGTATATATATATTACCTATATATACACATATTTATGTGTGTGTGTGTGTGTGAGTGTGTGTGTGTGCATGTGTGCGTGTGTGTGTGTGCGTGTGCGTGCGCGTGTGTCAATTAAACCGAAATCCTTATCGCCCTTGCGAGGAGTGACGAATTTCTCGGGATATTCGAACGAATTCTGACCGCTTCCATCGTACGGCGGTCGTCCGCTCTGACGTAGACGCCATTCGCTAGTGCTACGCTCGCACCGCCACTTTCGCTTTCGCCGCGACCGCAACACTCGAGCGAGCGGAGCTGGCCATGCGCAGAGGACGAGCATCCAGACCGGAAGTCGACGATCGCTCCTGACGCACGTTCGGCCGCGGGCGCGGTTCATCGAGTTCCCACTGTCGCCAAGCGCTGGCTGGGCGGCAGGCCCGTCCGCCGACAGCTCCAGCCGCCAGTACGGTCACGGCTCCACGCATGCGCATGACAGGCATAATATGACTAAAACTTGGAGGGGGGGGTTCGCGGAATCTGGCGGCACGGAGCGCTCCGGCGCCGCCGCAGCGAAACCGATCGGGCGCTTGGTCGACCGTCGTTTGAATGTCTTCGAACGAGCGACCGGCTGAGCTGAGTGCCGCTGGAGCGAGTTCCGACGACGAGCCCGCCGCGCGCTCCGCCTGAGGGCTGAATGCAGTCCGCCAGGCGAAGCGCGCGGCGAGGCGCCGCCGGGGTGCCGCGGCGCTTTCCCGCTCCATCTTTCCCGCTCCATCTTTCCCGCTCCATCTTTCCCGCTCCATCTTTCCCGCTCCATCTTTCCCGCTCCATCTTTCCCGCTCCATCTTTCCCGCTCCATCTTTCCCGCTCCATCTTTCCCGCTCCATCTTTCCCGCTCCATCTTTCCCGCTCCATCTTTCCCGCTCCATCTTTCCCGCTCCATCTTTCCCGCTCCATCTTTCCCGCTCCATCTTTCCCGCTCCATCTTTCCCGCTCCATCTTTCCCGCTCCATCTTTCCCGCTCCATCTTTCCCGCTCCATCTTTCCCGCTCCATCTTTCCCGCTCCATCTTTCCCGCCCCATCCATCCCGGAACGTCGCCCACCCGCGCGCGTCCTTGACCGACGCGATCCCGGGCGGCTGGAGCGGTGGCGTCTCCTTCGGACTAGGACTAGCATTGGTAAGGGCTGGACCAGGACTAGAGCTAGGACGAGAACTACAGTTAGTACTAGGACTAGGACTAGGACTAGGACGGCTCTGACTTCCGACAAGGCGGCCTCAGCGAGCGAATCTTTTCTCTTGTAATCCACATCCACCGCTATAGCGAGCCGCGACTCCCGCCGTTCTTCTGCCTCGTTTTCATCGGGCGCGCGGGTCGGTAGCGTCTTAAGGATTCGCCTCGTCGTGAGCTTCCTTTCAACCCCGCCCCTCGCCCGAAGTCCGAGTGGCTTACTTATTTGATCGCTTTTCGTTCTTTCTTTTGTGTCATTCGATTGTCTTGCCTCGACCAAAGTCAAGGTGACTATATTGGATGACCGGTGTTGGGGGCTCGAGCCCCATTGCGGCATATGTGAAGCGCCTGAATAGAGGTTAAGCCCTCGCTACGGGCCCGACGGACGGTCGACTCCTCGCGCTGATAGACCTCGCGAGCTCGCTCCTCGGTTTTCAGCCGCGCAGCTCGGCGTGGCGGATCCGGAAGATGTGAGAGCATCCGAAAGTGAAGCGGGCGAAAGCGGAAGCAGAGCGGGCCGGGCGCCAGCGCCCCGTGCCGCTATCGCGATGGCGGCCGCTGCCTACGCCGCCGCGGTCGCCACGATTTCCCGGAAGCCATGATTTCAAAGATTTTACGATTTCCCGCGCGACTTGTGTGTGTGTGTGTGTGTGTGTGTGTGTGCTTCATTTGAACTTTCAATTGTCGTGTCTGGTTTGGACGTGGGCACGACCGTAGCGCGTGCCGTGCTGTACGGAGGTTTGGAAGTCCAGTCAGACCGGAGCCCGGGGCCCGAAATAGGACGACTCCCAATGCCCAGTTGGTGCGTACATGCATATACATATTTATACGCGTGTATATATCTCATTTGTAAAGCGTAATGATAATAATAAGAAACTTGTATAGTGCCTTCGGAGAAATAATCTCTCTCTCTCGGCACATTACCCATGCGGGTAGGAAAGCACGCTACTACGGTAAGTGACAACGGGCTGTGCGTCAGCACGCACAAGCACACAAAGGACTATTCATACGAACCCAGCTAATGCTGCGAGGAGTGGATGCGTTTCAGCCTCTTTTTAAATGTCAAATCAGGCAATGTCTATCTGGAGAGAGTTCAGAGCGAGAAGCTCTGGGAGCACGCGAACTAAAGTCGCGGCGGTCTGCAAAATAAGAAGGTCGGTTCAGGGCCGATCCAAGGACGAGTCGAGTCAGTAGAGCGCTTGTTGTCACGTGATACCGAGGAGCCCGATCGGGAAGTAGTTCGGATAGGTCGGCTGGTGCGTGAGAATGAAGGCGCCTACAAGTGAGTGTATCGAAGTATCGAAGTCGACACGAAATCGACAGGCTGCTTGATGAGGAGCCTGCGGTGGCCGGTGTGAAGCTGCAATACCGCGAGAACTACGAGCTACGAGCTGGACTGCAGCGCCTCGACTGCGTGCGGCGAGCCTGAAAGCTGCTGAATTATAACTGAGAGCCGCTTACGAGATGGCCGCGATAAGCCGAGGCATTACGAGACCTGACCGCAGTCGCTCTCTTAGGCTAGCGGTCTGTCGGTCGGCGAGTCGTGGCGCTGAGCGCGAGCGGCTGGCCGTAAGCCCGTAAACGACTCCGTTGGAAGTCACCTGTCGTATCAGCCGTAATATACAGGCTATTGTTCGCGTTTTTCTAATACGGCGCCGCAGCTAGCGCCGCCGCTTGCAGGATATAGAGCGCTGCGTCGTCACAGCCGGCGCGTCGCGAGCTTAAGGTCTCTGCGCATCGCTTGCATCGCACCGCCGCCGCCCGCTACTAGCCGGGGCGGCGGCGGGGTCATGGGCGAAGCGATTTGCGCGCAGACGCAGACGGTAAGCGGAGCCGCGCGCCAGCGGAGCCGCTCCACCAGCGGAGCCGCCCGCGGTCCAATCAGCATGCAAATGAGCCCGCCGCCGCCACCCTGGTAAATCGCGGATCGCTCAGCCGCCCGCCGCCCGCCGCCGCCGCCGGTTCGCGGCCGCAGCGATGACGCGCGAACCGAACGCCCTCGAGTAGCGACGCGCGGACGGTCGCCGACTGCAAGTCGAGCGGCCGCGCACAGCGCTCGAGCTCTGCCGCCGCCGCCGCCGCTAGTTTTCGCTAGGCGCCACGCCTTCAAGCTCGGCCGCTGCCGCCTGCAGGACAAGCGGAGAGCGCAGGTCGCCGCCCAGCGAGAGGCGCAACTCCGGCGGAGCATGCGGCTAGGGCGGCGGCGGCGGCGGCGGCGGCGGCGGCGGCGGCGGTTCGCTCATCGGCGCGGGAGGGAGAGAGAGAGAGCACGCGCGCGCCGCCGCAGCCCAGCGACAGGCCGAGCTGGCAGGCAGCGGCGCCCCCCACCCGGCGGGTGGTTCATCGGTGGGGGGGGGGGCGCGCGCTCGCGACCACCCGGCACGCTCCCCCTCCCGCGAGAGCTGCGGCGCTGCGGGCGCGCGTCCGCGGCGGCGCCAGCTGCCAGCCAAATGCTGGCACTCCTGGCAAACACTGCAAACACATATTAGCTGCCGCATTGTGATGACGTATATTCGCGCGTCGAGCTGCTGCCAGCAGCGCCAGCGCTGTCGGCGCCGGCAGGTGGCGCGAGATGGCGCCCTCCTGCCGGCTCCGCGCTACGGGCCCGACGGACGGTCGACTCCTCGCGCTGATAGACCTCGCGAGCTCGCTCCTCGGTGTTCAGCCGCGCAGCTCGGCGTGGCGGATCCGGAAGATGTGAGAGCATCCGAAAGTGAAGCGGGCGGAAGCGGAAGCAGAGCGGGCCGGGCGCCAGCGCCCCGTGCCGCTATCGCGATGGCGGCCGCTGCCTACGCCGCCGCGGTCGCCACGATTTCCCGGAAGCCACGATTTCAACGATTTTACGATTTCCCGCGCGACCGGCGCCGACAGTCGCTCCCGCAGACCAGCGTTGCGCGAGCGCGAGCCTGCGGAAGCATCTGGTGCATGGCGGGAGCCCCGTCGGGGCTGGAGAGAGCGCATGAGCTCTTCGTCGGTGCCGAGTGAGTCCGCCGCCGCATCGACGGCGGCGGCGGCAGACTCGGCGGGCACTGACAGGGGCGGGGGAGAGAGAGAGAGAGAGAGTGAGTCGCTTGCACCTTCACACCCAGCCGGCTAAACTTCCGTTTCTTTTTCCGCTGCCGCACGGGCGGGCGGGCGGGCGGGCGGGTCGGTTCGATTTTCCATCCACCGTCTCGTGCGCCATGCAGCATCCGGGCTTCGGCGGCAGCGCGCCGGCGGCGGCTTCCTATCGCTTCGTTTCGGTGACTAGCAGCTCGCCGCGGCTGCTAGAGCGCTCCGCGTACATTCTCGTACATTCTCGTACGCCGCACACCTGGGCTCGCAAGACGCGGAGGCGGGAGGAGGCACCAACGAGACGGCCTCCTGGAGCCGACGCGAAAGACGTGCGCGCGTCGGGAGGCGTGGCTTTCTCTCCCTGACCGCGTCCGCGAAATTGGAATCTGCCGATCTGCAATGTCACGTGTTCGCTGTCCGACTTGTTGCTCTCTCATGAAGATGGCCGATCCCTCTCCGGAGTGGTGGGGATGGTATCTAGAAGCAGTTTAGTCGTATTAGCAATGATAACAATAATACTACACTTGTTATAGCTCCTCAGAGAACTCAATCTCTTTCTAGGCACTCGGGCGATGGAGGATCCTTGGCCCCAATGAAACTGCTCTCCTCCGATAGACCAGCGACATGCCAAGCAGCAACGATGACAGCAATGTTACCACCCAATGTTCTGCTCGATCTAGTAGCTGCATTTGACACTATTTGATTGGATGTGGCTCTTGAACGACTGAGTACGACGACGGGTCAAGAGCAGTAACAGCAGAGGAAGCCAATAGCAGAGGAGACACCCAGCGTTTCAAATCGTACTAGTCCAATTGTGTTTAATCCGTACCGCGTGGACCGCGTCCCATCCAACTGATCGGTGGAACCTGTTTGAGTTCGACAACTGGTCTGTTCTTGGTCCCTTGCTGTTCTCCATTTTTGCCAAGCCTCTCGCAAAAGTGATTCGGGCCTATCTAATCGGCTATCTTTTCTATGCTGACTTCCAGCAGTAGCCAGCATTTAAACCGGCGGGATCGCCTTTATGGATCGATCCAAGTGAAGGGGTGGTGGGTGGTCCGAATCTGCTGCAGCGTCTGATAAACTGACTGCTTGTCTTGCAGACATTTTTATCCTGGATGTTGGCCAAGTTCCTCTCAAACTAAGCAATGACACATTCGAACTCGTCGCTCCCCTTCAAATTTGCCGTGATTGGAAGCCCCTCGGCAAGGTCGAAGTCTGACGAACCCCCTTGGCTCAGTCGCCTACTCACGAACTAGCCGCGGAGGGCCCGAACCTTGACCTCATCCAGTACGGCCAAGTATCGCGAGAGCACCGGACAGGCGAGTCTCGGCCGTCGGGCGCGCCCGGGCGCGCCCGGGCGCGCGCGTCTACGGATCGATCCAAGTGAAGAGGTAGTGGGTGGTCGGGTGGCCGGCCACCCGCCGACACTTCGGTACGCCTGCAGGCAGAGGTGGGTGCGACGCACCCCCACGCCGCCCAGCCGGAGCTCGCGCTCTTTCGTTCGGGCGGTCTGAACAGACCAGGCTTTAGGGCGGTCGACCCGATTGACCTTGGCCATTGTTGCGAGAATGTGCGGTGCTCGGTTGCTGCGCACGGGTCGGCGCGCGCGGGTAAATACGGGCCGGGCGCAGAGGAGGCGGTGGCGGCGGAGCGGCACAGTGCAGCAGCGATCGTGCAATTAGCGCGCTCACCCGAGGGCGGCCTAGAAAGAAGCGCTTCCGGTCCCGATCGACGACGGCTGGGCTCGCAGAGGCGGCTGGACAGATGACCTTCAAGGACGGACAATCGCGGCAGAGGAGCACATAGCCTGGCAACTCGTTGCAACTGCCGGCGCTCAGCGCCGTGCGGAAACCCGCACTTGCGGCGTCTTGCGGCGACCTGCGAGCGGCGAACCATAAGAGAGTCCGAGTTGGGCGTGGCCTGCAGCTGCTCGGTGTAGTTTCGTCGCAACCGACGCAGGCGCGGCGAGTTTTTGGCACGAGCTCCGCTGCCGCCACGTCGGCGATCGTGTCAGCACTGGACCGACCGCACCGACATCCACTCAGAGTGTCTGTGCCGCCGCCTGTCGAGCTTTCTGCCTCATTCTCCCTCGCTATATATCTCTCTCTCACTCTCCCACTCCCTCTCTCTCTCACTCTCCCACTCCCTCTCTCTCCCACTCCCTCTCTCTTTTATTCTCCCTTCCTCGCTCTCCCTCTCTCTCTCTCTCTTTCATTCTCCCTTCCTCTCTCTCCCTCTCTCTCTCTCACTATACCTCCCACCTCTCTCTCTCTCTCTCTCTCTCTCTCTCTCTCTCTCTCTCTCTCTCCCTCTCCCTCTCTCTTTCACTCTCCCTCCCTCTCTCTCCCTCCCCCTCTCTCTCTCTCTCGTACTCTCCCTCACACTCTCCCTCACCCTCTCTCTCACTCTCACTCTCCCACTCCCTCTCTCTTTCACTCTCTCTCCCTCTCTCTCACTCTCTCTTCTCTCTCTCTCTCTCTCTCTCTCTCTCTCTCTCTCTCTCTCTCTCTCTGCTGATCCGAACTGGTTCTCGGCACTGCACGTAGGCAGCTCTCTCCTCTTAAGCCGGCACAAATCACCCGCGCTTCCTTTAAATGCCACACCGTACGCACGGTCGCGTTCTCCATCCCGCTCGAGTGAGCGCCGCTTCCCGCATAAATCCCGGCAGCTGCCGGAAGTGTATGCAAATCTAGCGGGCGGCGCGTCGCTGCCCTCGCGATGAGAAGAGCGGACGGACATTCGCCACGTTGCTCTGGGCAGGAGCTCTGGCTCTGGGCTGAACACCCGCGTGTGCTCGGGCAGATATGAACAACATCTGCCGTCAAAAACGCGGCTTCGCTGTTAAATATGCGATCGATCGTAGCTAAGAGTGACTTCACGCAGACAAGTGCGATGCAGTGGCTCTGCGTAGGCGTACCGACGTACCGCTGGCGGACTTAAGCATTCGGAGTGCGTCCTGTGCGGCGGTACGGCGCGATGGTAGAAGGCGGTACGGCGCGAGGGCGAAGTAGAGCCGTAGAGCTCTTGGCATACCTACTGCCAACCCATCGTACGCTCGACCAGCCAATAGATAACGTACGTGATGGAGGAGTGGCCGGCGTAGCACCTGTCGGATTTTTAAAAGCGATGATAAGAGGTCGGTAGTTGGTTGAAGGGAGAACGGCAGAAAGAGAGAGAGAGAGAGAGAGAGAGAGAGAGAGAAAGAGAGAAAGAAAGAAAGAGAATACACACACACACACACACACACACACACACACACACACACACACACACACACACACACACACACACACACACATATATATATATATATATATACATAATTCGTTTAAAGAGAACTTAATCTCTATTCAAGCGTTTGACATATGCCACGGGACTCGAGCCCACGACCTCGGCTAGACCTTGTTCGGAGCGAGCACCTTAACAACTGGGCCAAACCGGCGCTGCGAGAGAGACAGCGAGACAGACAGACATATAGACAGAGATAGAGACAGAGGTAGAGACAGAGTGAGATAGAGAAACGTAGATGGTGAGACAGACAGACAGAGATAGAGACAGAGATACAGAGGTAGAGACAGAGAGACGAAGATGGTGAGACAGACAAACAGACAGATAGACAGATAGACACAGAGCGAGAGAGAGAAACGAGGAAGAGAGAGAGAGCGAGGGAGAGAGAGAGAGAAGGAGAGGGAGATAAGGAGAGAGAGAGAGAGAGAGCGCCATGACTGGAGAATGAAATTGTGAAGGAGAAGAATGTGAAAAAACGGAGTGTCGATGGCCCGTAGTCGACTGCCACATATCAATTGCGAAGCGTCTAGTGATAGGTTGTACGGCAGACAAGAACGAGCGAGAGAACGTGAACCTCATATTGAGTAATAATAATAATAATAATAATAATATTGCACTTGATAAAGCGCCCTCAGAGAACTTAATCTCTTTCTAGGCGCTTTACATTGAGCTCCATCGTCGTACATCGGCGAGCAGACGCACAAATGTCTAGACTGGAAGTTCATAACATTACGTAAAAACATATTTAAATCTTTGGCAGTACGGGTAGTAGGGAAGAGTGAGAAAACGGCAAGGAACCGCGAGAGAAATAAGAAGAGCGAGATGGCGGAGAAGAAAGACGCGAAGCGTAAACGGAGTCGCTGTAAGCAATGGCGGAGCCCGGGGCTTGGGTAGAGGAAGCAGAGGCTTTCCTAGTGCGTGCCCGAGGACGAACTGCACAGACTGTGCCCCCCTGCTCAATATTAGAGACCCATTTTGGCGGCCCCTGGCGACCGCTGATTCAGCACCCGCGATCCAGCGCTCGGGTACTCATGCCGCCTCATGCCCTCCTTCGGTAAGCCTCCGGAGAGAAGTACTTATATCCTAGGGCAAATTTCCACAGGCCTTGGGACCTTTGGGACCCCCGAACCCGAACCCTCAACCTAAAAATCCTGGGACTCCGTCCCTGGCTGTAAGTCAGGGACCGCTGCGCGAAGTGCGGTCGCAACGAAACTCTTCCGATCGATGCGCAAAGGGTTTCGCGTGTCTGGCGCGTCCTGTAGCCTTCCCCTAAAACTGGCCAACCCGTCCGTGACCTAATCTTCCCGCTGCGCCTCGCCGCATCGGCCGCTAAGCTGGCCGCTAAGCGCAGCTCGACGGCGCGCCTGGACGCTCCCGCGGCTCGAACCACGCTTACGAGTCTCCTTCTTCGCAAGAGCTCGCGTTGCAGCGTTCGCAGTGAACGTCGAATGCGTCCTCTAAACGTCGCCGCTTTTTCGAATCGAGCTTTCAGCGTTCCGCAGCGCTAGCTGCTGTGCGGCGCCTAAATGCCGCTCTCCTTCCAAACCTCGACGCTCGCGAGCTGTCGTAGCGTCGCTAATGCACATGCGCTAAAGCGATTCGGAAATCTCGAGCGTGTGCTTGCCCGCGCATGCGCGCGCCGCTCGAGTGCTTCGCGCAGCTACTAACCATTCGATCACGCTTACTTTGCAGGTTCTCTGAGGGCGTTTTACAAATGTATTGTTATTATTATTAGCTCGCCCGAGGTGGCAATTTTCGACTCCCACTCCCGCGATAGACAAACGTCTTTCAGTCGCTCCGACATTACGAATTAATGTACGCAGTAAAGGTTAAAGGTCAGTTGATTAAGCAGCCTCGTTTATAGATCGCTGCAGCAGGCGACGAATAAGGCTTCGCGGCTAGTTTACAAATTCCACAAGTTTGACCGCGCGTCTCCTTTGCTGAAAGAGCTTGTGTGGCTGGCGGTTGATCAACGGATACAGAGCAAAGTTCGTACGCGCATCCACATGGCCCGCCACGGCTTGGCTTCTTCATAGCTAGCTGATATGCTGCACAAGTTTCAGCCGCGTCGTACCCTCATGTCCTGTACAGACAATAAATAGCTGTTCCATTCCTCCGCTTAAAGATCGCTGGCGACCGAAAGCTTTTGCTCCGCAGGTGCTAGACTTTGGAAATCACCTCCACAGTTCTTACGCAACGACGTCTACTGGCTTGCTGCCGACTGTGGCACATCCTTTGCAGCCGTCCCGAGCTGCTATTTTCATGCTACTCGCTACCTCTATTGCGCTCCCGACCCAGGTATGCTTCGCACTTTCTCTTCGTTGCGTGAGACGAACTCTGCTGGATACCGAATGCGTACTAAAAGCCGCTCACGCTTCGAGTGCGCCATACAAAACTCTCCTTCGTGACGTCCGCATAAAAATAAAAATTTATATAAAATTCATTTGTACAGCGCCCTAAGAGAACTGAATCTATGTTCAGGCGCTCCGCACATATGCCATAGTCTTTGTGGTTTTGCGGCGTTACTGACGGAAGTACATAGTGACGCAGGGCCTTAACGGCTATTGCCGACGCCGCTTGCAGTGGGCAAGAAACGATCGCCCGTAGGGGGCCTCGAAAACCCTTAAGCTCACTAAGCTACGGCTTCTCGCAGAAACCTTCTACTTCGTTTAATTCATTTAAAATATAATTCATTTGTATAGCACCTTAATAAAACTTAATCTCTATTCAGGCGCTTCACATCTGCTGTGTATAACTCACCGCTGTCTAACCTAATCCATACGGGGGCGGGGGATAATTGCCCCCCTCCCCGGCTCCGCCACTGCTTACCGAAACTCCGTTTTAACTCCCTACCTTTCCTCTCCGCCATCTCGCTCTTCTTATCTCTCTTGCGTTCCTTGCCGTTTTCTCACTCTTCTCTGCTACCCTACTGCCAAATACCGCTACTCTAATCGAGCTGCGATAGCTTACAATAAGGAGGTTTGGCCCGTTTACAGAATGAGTATCGTTGAGAGTGAGAAGCAGCACGTTTCGACGATTACCAAGATTCCAGCGCTTTTCATTTCCACGGTGGAGCTGAAAAAACGGACGGCTGGAGTGTCGCGCCGATTTTTTGACTCCTCCCTGGTCCGCAAGCAGACGTCGGAGCTCGTTTTATCTACCTAGGTATTTCCGACTTCGCGCTTTGGCCACCGTCCTACGCAGGTCTTCCTTACGCCTTTGCGTCGTGTTGCTTACCGCTTATCCCGTCGTCTTCCTTGTCTTATCTGTCTCATCTGCGCCTGCGCGGAGGCCGCTGCGAGAAGACCGCAAGTGGGCGTCTCTGTCTCGACACAGCGCGAGCGGCGCTAGCTAGCGCGGTACGATCGGAGCGGCGGCGGCGGCGGCGGCGGCGGCCAGTCCTGCTGCCGCTGCCGCCGCTCCTGCTGCTGCCTCGAGGCCCCTTCCGGCTGCTCGCGCCGCAAGCGATCGTCGCGCTAGGGGCGACGGCGAGCGCGAGCTCGGAACACTCGCTCTGACCTTTGACACCGTCCGCCGCCGCTGAAGAGTCCGCCGACCGGCCGCCGGATGCGGGCACTCGTGAGCAAAAGGGGCGCAAAGGCCAGTGCAAGCACGTCGCTGCTATCGGCGCCAGCTTGCAAATCTCTCAGCACGTGACTCACACCACCCCAGCCCGCATCGCGTGAGCGGCTGGCTCGTCGTAGTTGCACTGGCAGCACAGATTGCAGAGGGCTTCGACGGATCAGAGAGAGAGAGAGGGAGAGAGAGAGAGAGAGAGAGAGAGAGAGAGAGAGAGAGAGAGAGAGAGAGAGAGAGAGAGAGAGAGAGAGAAGGCAAGCTCGTTAGGAAGAGCGGGGAGCGACAGCACGCAGGACAAAGAGTCGAGCGCGCCCGCGGGGTTGAAGAGAAGGCTCCGCTAGTGAGGACGTGTATCGAGTGGCAGCGTAAATCAATAGCGCGTTGCAGCACTTGCACGCGCCATCTAGCGGCGACGGTTACGCACGGGCCATTCTCTCCTGTATCTGGTGACGGATCTTTTCACTATCGAGCTATCGATGCCCAACCGAAAGCGTAAACCACCAACCGCAGCCGCCGCTGCGACAGCGGCGGCGGCAGAGCGCGTCCTTGCCTCGAGGCCGGCGATACAGCCTACGGCTGTCGGTCTATCGCCGCCGCTTCTTCTAGTGGAGGCGGCGGCGGCGGCGGCGGATCTCCGGCCTTTCTCCTCGGTTGCTCTGCAAACCATTCTCCGCGGTCGCCTGTTTGCGTAGGCGCCCGCGCAATTGTTCGCGCACTCCGCTCATTTCGGGACGCCGAGTGCCGGCGCGGGCGCCGGTTGGAGGGTGAGCGGGTAATGGCGGCTTCCGGCGGCCACGGCTCCGCACCGGCGGCCGGCCCGACGAAACTTTCCAGCTCGTTAGCCGCTCCGGGGGAGACGGTCCGCGGCTCCGACCGGCGAGCGGCTCGGCGCGACCGAGTGGCCGCTAGTGCGGCACGATGGCGCGCACGCTGGATGGGTGTGCGCGGGGCGCAGGGGGGGGGCACGCACGTAGGATTGGGGCGCCTCCGGCTGGCTCGAGTGAGCGCGCGCTGGTCGCCGCGCGCCGACGGCCAGCTGGCGTCACGGCCCAGTCGCACCCTAATGGGGGTAAGTGCACGCTCTGCGGCCGCCGCCGCAGAGCTCGCTCGCTGGCTCGCGGCTCCATTGACTCCGCCCTCGTCGGCGGAATAAATTGGTCGCTGAGCCGATGAACTGAAAAACTCGGGCGAGCGACGGGAGGAAGAGGATGAGAAGGAGGAGGAGGCGGAGCGTTCGCCTGCGGGATGAGGACGGGCTAGCTGGCAGCTGCTCCGCCCACACCGGATGCTGACTTTGCGGCGTACGTGCTTTTCTGGGCTGCTTGGCAAACATCGAGGTGCGCGGCCGACGGCGGCAGCGTCCGGGTAAGGGCGGGCGGCCGGCAAGCGTGGGGGGTGGGGGTGGTGGGGGTCGGGTAGAAGGTAGGAGGTCGCGGAGCGCGGCCGATCAATCGGTCGCCGTTCGCCGCCACAAGCGATTGCGGACGGTGGCGAGAGCGAGGCGGCAGAGGCGGCAGCGACGTTCCTGTCGACCGCTCGTTCTCCGAGCGTCGGCAGATCGCGGCGCCCCTAGTGGCGGCCCCTAGTGGCGGCCCCTAGTGGCGGCCCCTAGTGGCGGCCCCTAGTGGCGGCCCCTAGTGGCGGCCCCTAGTGGCGGCCCCTAGTGGCGGCCCCTAGTGGCGGCCCCTAGTGGCGGCCCCTAGTGGCGGCCCCTAGCGGCGGCCTCTAGCGGCGGCCTCTAGCGGCGGCCTCTAGCGGCGGCCTCTAGCGGCGGCCTCTAGCGGCGGCCTCTAGCCTCTAGCGGCGGCCTCTAGCGGTGCCTTCTAGTGGCGACCTCTTGCGATGCAAGCCAGTGGCGGCATCTAACGGTGACCTCTAGTGCTGATCTCCAGCGGCGGCGTCATTAGCCGCGCCTCTAGCGCGGCTTCGCTGCGCTCCGCCAGCTGCAGGCGGCCGGCAGAGCGGCGGCGGCCGCCGGGCCCCGCGTCGGTTGG
>WPIO01000443.1:35000-45141 GCA_009760855.2 Cristatella mucedo
GTACTTCCTCTGTAAGGAATACCGCCCCAGCAATGATTGGCTGGCTCGGGTAAGACCAATGTTCTGCGGCCGTCTCTGTAAGGAGTTCAGTTTTCCTGTAAAACTACATTGGCTACGATCCTGGGAAATGGTTCAGCAGTTACTACTACAGAGACATAGAGAGAGAGAGAGAGAGAGAGAGAGAGAGAGAGAGAGAGAGAGAGAGAGAGAGAGAGAGAGAGAGAGAGAGAGAGAGAGAGAGAGAGAGCGAGAGAGAGGGAGAGAGAGAGAGATGACAGAAAGATAACAATACTGGGAGTTAGAGAGAAAGAGAGGCAGGGAGACAGAGACGGAGATATAAAGCGAGAGTGCGGCAGAGAATGTATGGTTCAGCAATGACGGGAAACACGCGAGCAAAGCGCTCAGGAAAAATGGGGATTGAAAAGTAGTTCTCCCAGGTATGGCGAGCGTGACGCAATCGGAGTGGGAGAGCGCTAGGTGGTGCACGTAGCAGCTGATCGCCGAGGCCTCTACGCGTAGCGTGTACAACTCAACTGTGCGCTCGACGTAGTGATTCCGGCTGCACGAGCGAGCGTATAGAACTCGAGCTCTCAAAAGAGTGTGCGGCTGAACTGTCAGCCGCGTTGACAGGTATACAGCCCGACGGCGTCAGCTCTCCACTGCAGAACTTTGCTGACGGGTAGTAGTCCAAGAGAACGGACGAATTGTAACGAGTGCACGAAGCGCTCGCTCGCCGCATGCTTACATTTACAGTTGACCCAACGATAGCCGACCGGCAGATGGCCTCTAATGGCGGCATCTAGCGGCGGCCTCTAGTGCTGATCCGACGGTGGCCGGCAGACGGACGGAAGAGAGCAGAAAACGCTCGCCGGAAATAGTTCGTGGCAGTAAACGAGCTTTGGGCATTTGGTCCCGGCGGGTCCCGACGCTCCGAACATTGAGCTTCGGAGGCAACTGCTGGCGACTTGAAGGATCCTCTGGACCCGGTACGCCGGAAGTCGAGTGAGCAGCGTTGCAATGGCCGGGGAATGCGGATTGGAATGCCGAATAAGAAGCAGAGAGCGCGGTGCTCGCAGCAGGCGCGGCAGCAGCGGCAGCAGCGGCAGCAGCGGCAGCAGCGGCAGCAGCGGCAGCAGCGGCAGCAGAGCGCGAACCGCGCTCACGGATGCGGCGCCGCTCGTCGTCTCAACAGCGAGCGAACGTGCCCGAACGCTGCCCCACCGCTGCCGTGGCGTCTCAGTCTCGTGGGGTCTCGGCTGACGGGACCCGCTGGCAGCGCCCAGCCAACGCTCTCGTTGCGCATTGCCAGCAAGAGCAGCCGAGACCACGGCGACGGCGCGTCGGCGGCTGAAGCGTGCCATCGATTGGCGCTGGGGGAAGCACTTCCGGCCCGAAGTCTGTCCGTTAGCGGGCTCTTGGGCAACTCGAGCTAGGAGCCGCGAGGTGGCGCTGTGTGACGGGTTTGGTGGCTTTGCAGGGTGGCGGCGCCCTACGGTCGAGTAGGCGGTCTAGCGAAGAGACTCTCTCGACGACCAAAGAATCGACCGTAGGTCCTAGCGAGATGGCGGAAAGCTGGCTCAGCCCGGGGGGAGCAGTGGTTGGTGGTGGCCGTGGCGGTGGGTCACGTGTCGGATGGACGTCGGCGTCGCAGCACGGGCATCCGTCGCTCGCAAATCGATTAGTGGCGCCGAGCGGCGGAAGATTGCGCCATTCATTAAACGAAAACTTCGAAGTTTCACGAACGAGGGCGGTGTGAAATTTACAGCGCTGCTTATTGGTCTGCCCGGCTTGCTGGATTTTAAGCGCGCGTATTGACCGGGCCGCACGCTGGACGCACGCGTGCTGAGAGCGACCGGAGTCGCCGCCGCCGTAGCCGCCGCCGTAGCCGTAGCGAGCGGCTGCGACTCCAGAATACGTAGAGCATCTGGTGATCACGTGACAAGGAGCGGAGATTGATTGCCCACAAAACTGACACGAACGGCACGCCCTGCGTGGTCACCCGGATTAACGAGTAAAGGCGGAAAGGGGGTCCCGGCGGGGGGGGGGGGCGGGGCGCCTCGGAGAGGTAACCCGGCCCCTTTCCGGCTCTGCGTCGCTCCCGTCGCCCCGTCACCCCGCCGCCACCGGCAGTTAATAAACACGACTTACGCCAGTTGCTGCGTTGCGTCTCGGCGTACCAGTGGTCGATAAGCTTTAAAACGAAAAAGCCAAGATATGTAATACTTCGAAATTCGTAAACGGGTAAGCGGCTAAGTGTCAATCGGTGTCCGGGCTTCCGGCGAGGTCAGAGGTCTAACTTGGACCGGATCGCGCTTTCCCCGTGCGTCCCCAGCCGCACCGTGTGCCTAGAAAAGGATTTAGTTCTCGCAGGGCGATATGCAAATGCTTGATCGTATTATTGCTATTATTATTATTCGCTAATGGAGGATTGGGATCGCATGACTGCACAGAGCAGCGACAGGTTAAAAATAGAAAGAACGCCCGCCTCGCCCCGGCTCTCGCTCCGCTTAGTGAGACATCTCGGCATTTGGAGTATCTTCTTTTAGTGAGACCGTCCTCGGAATTTCGCTTTCCAGTAAAACGTTTAAGGTCACGAATAGCTTTAAAAAATGGTCACCGTCGCGTAACTGCTAGCATCTCTTCCTATATTGCTCCACTGTTTGATGGAGGTCTCGCTTTCGCCCATCATTTTGAAGTCACGCTCGCATTGCGTCATCTCTTTCATTATATTTCCTCAGAATTGCACTTTAATGTAATGTAACGTATCTCCGTCCGTAACTCTACAAAGCCACAAAGGCTATGAGGGTGTTACGCAGGAGAGTTTTGTATAGCGCACTCGCAGACTAAGTGGCTTTCGGTACGCATTCGGTAGCCAACAGACTTCATCTCACGCAACAAAGAGAAATGAGCCACCATAGTCGGCAGTAGGAGAGTATTTGTCGTTGCGTAAGAACTGTCGTAGCGAGTTCCACAGTCTCTAGGACCTGCAGAGCTAAAGCTTCAGTTGCCAACGGTCTTTAAGCGGAAGAATGGAGCAGCTAATTTATTGTCCACACAGGACCTGCAGGCGCGAGGAGGCTGACGTGCAGCAATCTGCTGCAGCAACTGATAAACTGAATGCTTGCCTTGCCGACATTCAATCCTGGATGCCGGAAAATTTCTTAAAACTAAATGACGATGAAACCAAACTGCTGCTCATAGGACACCCTAAGCTTGTGGCTGGATTAAAAGACTTTGCTCTTCTAATAGGTGATGCTGTTATGCGACCATCACCACGCGCACAAAATTTAGGTGTCATTTTTGTAAGCTTTTTATAAATTTTTATAAGCTTTCCAGTTAACGTTTACGGCACGAATGACTTAACAAAATGGCCACCGTTTCATAATTGCTAACGTCTCCTCTATATCGTTCCGCCGTTTGATGAAGGTCTCGCATGCGCCGTTCATTTCGAAGTCACGCACGTACTGCAATCTCCTTTATTAACGAAACGCCGCGCTTACAAAGCGCTGCTCGTGACGTTAATGGAGTCCGCGAGTGTCTCCTTTGACGCGCTTTTCTTTCGTTCTCACTTTTCCTGACTTGCGATCTGCTCAGCGCATTTCTCCTTCTCCCGGCATCTGCAGCTGTGCTTAGGAAAAGTCGCGATCCTCGTGCGTCGCTATAGGAAGCGGTGCTCCTACCTCCTACCGGTGAGAGTCGTATCGAGAGATGATTTCATTTTCGCGACTAAAGTTCACTCGGTTGCTCTCTCGATACCTCGCTCTCTCTCTCGTTACCGATCTCTCTTTCATTCTCTTTCTCTCGCTCTTTCTCCTTCTTTTCCTCTCGCTCTCTCTCTACTCTCTAAATCGCTCTCTCTCTCTCTCTCTCTCTCTAGATCCCGCTCTCCTCCGCCTTCTATCTTCTCTCTCTCTATCACTCGTTAGCAGGGCTCTCTCTCTTCTTTTCTCTCGCGCTCTCTCTCTCTCGCTCGTTCTCCTCCTTTACTCTCTATACCGGCTGCTCATCTATCTCTCTCGATCACACGTAACAGGTCTCTCTTCTCCTATTTCGTTTATCTCTGCTCAATCGATCTCTCTTCTCTCTCTTTTTCTCTCTCAATCGCTCTGGTTTTCTATCCCACTCTCGCTCTCTCTCAAACGCTCTTCAATCTCACTTTACGCGTCTATCTGCCTACAGAAAAGGTGCAGACGCCTCTTTCTCTTACCCTGCACGACTGCCAATGTAATAGACGGCTGGAGTTTCTGGGGCTGGTCCCAGAAAGACGTCGGGAGGGAGTAGGAAACGCTTTTTATGCGCTCGCTCTCTCTGACGTTAAAAAAATATCTGAAAAAGGCATAATTTCGTTTGTCTAGCATCCATAAGAACGCTATCTCCAGTCAGGCGCTTAGGGCGTCACCGGGGTTTGAGACCTACGACCTAATCGGTATCACAAAATGAATCACCTTGACCTTGGTCTAGGCGATGCACCCTAACACAGTGGGCCACGGGGCGTAGCACGAGGCACGAGCAGAAGGAACGTACTTATCGAAGCTTCGAGCGCTACCGCCTGGGCGAACATCGCATCGGTTCGTTTCTAAAAAAAAAAAAAAAAAAAACAGCGGCGCGTCCCCTGGGCTAAACTCTCTGGGCTTACTTTTCGTCGTATTTCTATGAATTTGTTTTATAAATCATTCTGCTTCGGCTACGAGCCTACACGAGATAGGGGCCTGAGTGCAAGCCTGATGAATGCGGGCGTTGGAAAGCTGTCGAGTCATGCGACGAGATTCTTACATAGAGAAGTCAAAAGGAGCCGTATAGAGGTGTAGCAACCAAACGTCACGCTGTTTATTATAGGCACCTTGGTGGGTCATTTGGGCAGCGTATTTGCGATTCGTTCGTCGTGTGCAGATGTTGTGCCCTGCTTACGCTAACTCGCCTGCTGCTTGGGCGATGAGATTAATACCGATGCGACTTGGTTAATAAGGCTTTCCTATACGAGGCATTTTGTAAAGCTACCTAGCACGAGATTCACTTCTGTTCTCTGAGGGGCATGCTATACAGAATACTCTTGTTATTATTGTCATATAACGCAGTTTAACTACACGCTGACCGGATTACAGCGCGCGAGTTACAGACAGATTTTCGGCTGGTTTCCTGCTAGCTGTAGCACACGGTCAACGGTACGCCTGTGATTTAGCGCTGCATGGTCATCAGGAGTCGGGCGGGCGGTGAATCGGGTCAGAGAAAAAAAAAAGAAAAAAAAGAAAAAAAAAAAATCTCATAACCGGATGGTCGTTCGGCAGGGGCTGGCTAAAACAGCGAGGGTCGAGCGAGGAGTTCGCTACTATTCATTGCCTGCGACGCTACAATGTCAAGTAGGTGATTTCACCATGCTGTGAAGAAAGCTATGATTGTCATATATGATTAGAGGCTCTATATGCTGTAAACTAGGACGATCCAGGTGGGCCCTTCAAGAAACATCTAGGCATCCGTTGTCAAGAGAAACGTGGCGAGCTTTAAATTAGGGGACCGTTTTAATCGTCAGGTGTAAAAGATCGTTGGAATGTGAGGCGAGGCGACCGAGAGTAAGAATATCGCAGTGTCGGGCTCCCCCTCCTCCCTGCTCGCTCAATTATGAGGGCGCTCTTTCTGGGCGATTATTGCTATTTTTTTAATTATAAAACCGGTCGCTTATGCGGTCAAGCAGCGTAATGGGCAGATCGGTATCCTTCGTTTGAATTATGAGCCATAACAATCCGGTATCAGACGGGTCGAATCCGTAGGCATCTGCCAGGTTGGCCGTGTGCAGTGTTCCGACGGTGTATCACTCGACACAGATCAGGCAGGAGAATTGGCATAAATTAAATGGGGTTCCACTGTGCGCATGCATAGTACAGCATTAGAATTCTGCACTTAGCATGCACCACGGTGTGGTCTGGCCCTGAAACTGTCGGAATTCTCGGCATGCGTCAAATAATATATTTGTAACACAAAACACAGACCAGAGAAAGAGAAGAGTAAAGAGTGTGCTGTCATGTCTCCGTGGCCTTTAACACACTAGTCGTGTGGGCGGGGTAATGCGAATCCTGGCACGTGGGCGATCGCTTAATTGCCAACACCGAATGCGGTAGGAGCATAGACACGTAAGTGGTCTTCAGTGCTAGGCTCCATGACAAATGAGCAATTAAAAAATAAGGTAATATTTTTAAATATTAATTTTTTAAGCAGGCTCTCACCGGGATAAAGCTCTGAAGCTTTGGCTGCGTCGAGACTGAGAGTCTTCCAGGGCGCGCGTAGGGCCATCACAAAAAAGAAAAAAACAAAAGAAAAACAAAACAAAAAAAAAAAAAAAATCTAAAAAAAAAAAACAAAAGTCGAAAATGGCTTCGTTGTGTGTCGCAGGGCAATAAACGCTCTAGCTCAGCTCGTCTTAACGGGTTTGTCAAGTATGGGCAACGAAGAGATGCAGCAGTATGATACCATAAATAAAATAATAACTAAGATAATTAAAGAAAAGGCAGCATGAAATATACACGCCAACCTTCAGAGAATGCTACAATCAATCTTTCCTGACAGCGACTCTTACACATTGCTGCAAAAAGGAAACACTATCGAACTCGGGGATGTGTGATATCATGTCTCAATCCAAGCAACAAGAAGAAACTGGTTAGGGGTGACATAGCATATGGTTCAGCAATTCAATGTATGACTTTAAGTTCCCCCCCCGCAGAAAAGTGATGCAGCAGGTGTCTAGCTATGCAATAAGCACGCATCATAAAGTAAGCGAAGTCCACGTAGGAGAGGGTGCACTAATATGGCTAGTATACAAAATAAATAGTGCAGATTTTTCATATTTTTTAAGAAAAAACCTCAGTTGTCAAGTCAGGGGATGGTCGTTGACGCACGCCGGAGAGTCGAAGTAATCGAGGCTTTGGGAATATACCATAACAAAATCTTAAATGCCACTTGGTATCCTCAGTCCCATTAGTAATTTGAGGTATATACGTAGCGTACGTGATAATATCAGCTGATAATTCTAGACTATTATACACCTGATGATAAACCTCGACACAAATAACTGATAGTAAATGATGCAGAAACATTGTTTACGCTATGTATGACCACTCCGTACGATGCGATGTTATAACATTTTTCATTACGAGACTTATAGGTATAAGAGGCAGTTCGATTTCCGAAAAGTGAGTGGTAAGTCTTATACTTATAGGCCTGTGGGTGGCAGTTAGATCCATGATGCTTAGGTAAGGTCTTGAGTGACACCAAAGAATTAAGGTACCGCTAAAAGCATAAGGCAATAAAACCCACTTGAAGTAGATGCTATTAAGTTTTGTACTTGAGTTGAGCTCCCAGTTCACGGTCGTGTGTCAGAAGAAGTGATGGCTGGCAACTGCTCAGACGACTCTTATAAGACAAGCTAAAAATCCTAGCCTGCAGAGCTTTGTCAGCTGGCTCAAATTAAGGCGCCTGATGTGGGCAGCAGACCGAGTAGTAGCCAGTGCACAATGGCAGATGAGAGTTACATGAAGAACAATGACGGGAAATGTTAGAAATGCATGGACAACTAATAAATGCAACGTAGACCATGTCATAACACAAGCCTGAATAAATAACAGCAATGTTATGTCAGACAAGTAGCAGATTGGATTGGGAGCCTGATACATAAATCGATCCATAACGAAATGATCGCACTTTGGAAAACATAATTACACCACAACTGTTGGGCAGCAATTCAACTGGAAGATATGCTGGCAGGGCCGGTGTTGACGTTGCCATTTCCGATTTCGAACCATAGTTGGTTTGCCCGTACTAGTACAGTTGTTTATGTATCAGGGAGTGCAATGTTAGAAAATTGGTGCCATTCATATGCGGATGTCCATCATGCATGTAGCAAGGGAAGTAGAGATGGAGGGGCTGGGAGGGAATCCAGCAAGGTACACTGAGTGCCATCCCGCATAAGTGGAAAGCATAAATTGTGCGGGTAAGCACGGCAAGAGGAAGAGTAAAAACCGTGAAGAAGACAAAGCAAGCGCGGAGTCCTGGTACCCCATATATTTAGAGATTCTTTGGATGATCTTTCTTCAGTCACTCAATACTTTGGAGTCCTCCCATTGAGATGCAGCAGGGAGCTAGCTACGAGCGAGTGAGAGAGAGCGAGGGCGGAGAGGGAGAGAGAGAAGAAGGAAAGAGAGAGAGCGATGCGGAGAGGGAGAGAGATAGAAGGAGAGAGAGAAAGAGAGAGAGAGAGAGAGAGAGAAGGAGAGAGAGGAGAGAGAGATGCGGAGGCGAGTGAAGAGAGAGAGAGAGAGAGCGAGCGAAGAGAAGGATAAAGAACTTCACCCTGTGATTTTTCTAACACTCGCATTTTCTCATGATGGGCCATAGGTAGCAAGCTGTGGAAAGCGTAGAACAAGTGATTTGGTTACATGCCGTGCTAGCTTCTAAAATACTGAAGTTCAAGTAAGCATAATTGCTTGCATTCAACAAAACTATCAACAGCGTGCATACAACGGGATCAAAAGAACCAGCGCCTCGATGCTTCGATGTGCTGCACATTTTCTCGTACACACGCACGAGTTACACTTGCGAATTTTCGCACGTACGTAATTGCGATTTTTAGACGCACGGGATATGCTAGAATTTTAAGATTACGGTACATTGTCTGCCCTTTTTGTCATGCTGCTATGATCCACTGGCAGCATTCGAACGCCGGCCGCTGACCGCAAGCATTCCTTCCTGATGCCGATCCGACTACGAACAGTTGGTCTGGCTAATGAGGCGCTAGGTGTTCGATCCGTACTTGGCTCCGGTCAACATCCGGTCCTTATCGTTCGGCGATCGAATCTCATCCGGCAGACCGGTCGCAAGTGAAGCTCCACGAGAGTCCGCTCTCGGCTCATTGCTGTACTCAATTTCTACAAGCCACCTCCGGGGCAGTGAATCAGGCCCAAGGTTTCAGCTATCGCTCGATCTGCGGACGATACCCAGCTGTGCCTGTCATTCAAGCGATGCGAATCAGTTGCGGTGACTGACAGACTGAACGCCCGGGTTGAGGATAGCCGGTATTTGATGTCGGCCTTTTGCCCTCAGCTAAGCGAATATAAAACCGACCTCCTCGTAAGAGCCCTTAGGTTAAGGCTGGAATAAATGACTGCACTCTTCTGATGGTGGGATAACTCCCATAACGCGACGTGCTCACTGAGTGCTCTTAATTTGCGCCCGCTCTAATGACGGTATGAACATTAAAACAAAAGTTTTGTTAGGATAAACTACCCTCACCGCTAATCGCCATTTTCGATCCTTTGATCTCTGTCAGTTTGATTCTTGAACTCCATTCGACCAAGGACTACTACTGCAGCTGCTGTCTAAAGATCTCCGTGGCTCACTCGTTCTGCGTTGACTGAATAAATGCCTTGTGAATGCTCAGTATTGGCAGCACTGCTGAAAAAAATCGGTAAAACCTCTACATTTGGTAATGAAACACGGCTCCATTGTTGGTTAATGAGTTAGAGTTCAGCGACGTGCCTATTTCGCTTCCTGCTCGCACGATGGCTCTCGGTTGATAAAGCATCAAAATCTTAGCTAATTTAACAGTCTCACTCGTCCAGCTGGCAGAAAAGCCGCTATGGCCATCACTACCGCTTGCAGTGGGCTCTAAAGAAGTGCCTGCTTCAGGACTCGAACCCGCAACCGACCGCGGCTCGAGTTCTTCGAGCACCAGGTGACCAACGGGTGATGAGCAAAACTCAACGTCTTCCACAACGTCTGCAACGTCTTCCGGTATTAGGGCTCAGCCCACGGCGCAACGGAACGAAGCGACGAAGGAAAATACTGTGAGTGAGTGTACCGAGTCCCTTGCCAAAATGGTTTATGTCACTTTTGGAAATGTAGAGTGTGCGTGCGCTCGAAGGATGCTACTTTGAGCTCTCGCTAAACAGGCGGCTGATAAAAGCGCGTGTCCTTCAAAAACAGCCTTTGTCTTCATTTCGGCGTCATTACTATTGGGCCAAACATGTTCCTAATCCTCTCGTAAAGGTGGGGTGGGGTCGCAATCAACGGAGCGAACTAAAATATAGCCTGTGCCCGCAGTTGATTTTGGCTGATCGTTGAATTCCTTTCCATTTAAATGCACCGCATCTGTTTT
>WPIO01000444.1:0-45068 GCA_009760855.2 Cristatella mucedo
GATGCAGACGAGAATGCATGGCCGAAATAATGGCGACATCTTCGTTCCAGTCTCTAAGTATTTCGGGAAGGTTTCTTGGCTGAGCTAATTTGACCTCGGTTGCATGAGTAGTTTGCGCTCAACGCAGCCATGGAATTCAGCAGGTGGCCGCAGGCTTATAGCACCAAACTCTTTTTTGTACCTTTGATTGTGAACCCAGTGTACGTTGGCATATAGGACGGGCCCGGGCTTTGTGAGCCAGTTTTCCAGAACCACATCATTCGAGCCGTTTCAACCAGTCACATGCTTAGTTTGCCGGCGCCAAATGCTATCTCGGTTTGTATTACGTTTCGCAGATGGAGAAATCTAAGTTCAAAGCCATTGCCTGTATGTAACTACTAACCCAGCATACTTGAGAGGAAGTGTGTTGTTTTACGGTAGTTCGTTGCTTACTTCCTCTGTTGACTAAATATTTGTGTCATATTGTGTTTTAAACTTCCTCGTCAAGGTGTCTCTCGATTGAGATTCAATGGATCAAGCTCTTACAGTAATAAGGGCGCCTCCCACCCGTGCGTCTACTAAAATGCAGTAGTTCCAGACTAGCCAAAAACGTCGGCTCGTCATAGTTAGACAGGTCTTAGCATTGCTATTTTTCGTCTGTGTGAAGTATTTCTCAGGGTTTTCATTGGGAAAGTTAGTTTTTTGCTTTGGTCTGGGAATAAGCTGCTTGAGATTTGATGTAGAGATTAAGATCGGTGTTTAGCAAGCACTTCGGCACTCGTCTTTCGCAAGAAACTGTGCGTGAAGACCTCTTGCTACAGATAGCCGTCGTAGGCACCAGCGAGCTAAGCAGCTGCTGGTCGGCTTTCGCCAGAGTCACGCCGATGTTCGGCTAGACGGAACATGCTCTGGCATGTGGTAATCCAAACCATCACCTAGGAGTGAAACTTTCATGACGGCAGAAGCGATGGTCAATTAGCTTAACATGGACCCGGTTCCTACAGAGGGCTACGGTGACAGATCCACACGTAGATAGAGTCGAGCTTAGAGCGGTTTGGAGGCCTATCAGTATTCAGAACGATCATAGGTGGAGTGGATATTCCTAACGTTACATTCCAGTACGTATATTGAAGATGCCCTTCCGCTCTTTCTGGTGGCCTATTTGGCTGGGTTTATAACATCGTCCCTACCGATGAAGTTTACTGACCCTATCGGGTATTTACTACCTGGCCCCAGATCTCTCCGTGTTGTCAACAGTCTTATTGGGGTTCGTAGATCGATACCGAGAGAATGTGTAGCGCCTTAATGGCCTTGGCTGAGTTTTAGCGCGAACAAGAGCTGTTCGGCGGCGGGCTAGAGCCCCCTTGTTCTGGAGCAGTGAGCCAGAGAGGAGCGGCAGTGCGGTTAGAGAGGAAGCGCTTCAGAGCAAGCCAGGAAGCTCTGAGACGAGCGGCGGCGATTCGGCCTTTAGAATTGGTCCGATACGATAGGAAGCTGCTGATAGATGTTGGCTGGCCTGTCAACCCCCGCCTTCCCTCTTTCCAAGGAAGAATCGTCTGAAACCAATTCGCCATTCAAGCTGGACAGAGGTGCCCTTCCAGTGGCCTGGGGACGGTATTAATTCCTTTCCGTAATATGCCAAGGTGTCCGGACCCAATACCACTAAGCTCTTGCCCCATTGTTTCAGCTAGGTATTTAAGAGTCGAGCGACGCTCGCTCTTGGTCTTGCGGTCTTTTTGTCTTTGGTCCGGCTTCGACCCCGTCGCACTCGTTTCTCTGAAAGCGAGGGAGGAGGGCGGGCGGTCCGCCGACGATGGACGGAAATGGACGAGACAGCGCTAGGAGGATTGGGTGGAACTCCACCGAATACGGTCGTATCGCGCCCGAGCTGGCATTTTGTGCGTTCTTTCGTGTTTTGTGTTTCTTTTGTGTCGTGTGTGTGCGAGCTAGCACGTGGTCTCGGCATAGGGATTTGCCGGTGCGAGCGAGGCGTAGTTGGCGTGTGTGGAGCCCTAGTTCCCCAGTTAGGGTATAAGCTCCGGTTCGCGCTTCAGTGTGGAGATATATCAGTGTGGAGAAGTATTTCCTCCGCAGGAGTGCTTGAGTTGGCGTGTGTGGAGTATTCCTGTCGCACTGGTGGAAACCGAGTTCTAGTTCTCCGGGTAGGGTTTAGACTCTGGTTCGCGCTTCAGTGTGGAGAAGTATTCCTCAGCAAAAGTGTTTAAGTGGGGCGTGTTTGGGGTATTCCCTCGGCACAGGTGGGATCTGATTCCTAGTTCACCGGATGGGGGTTTAGGGTCCGGGTCGCGCTTAGTGTGGAGGAGTATTCCCTCCGCAAGAGTGTTAGTGCAGTTGAGAGCGTGCGAGGAGTGTAGAGATAAAGCTGAACTAGACGCGCAGCGACTTTGTGCGCTTGCGAATAAAGTTCAGTAAAATCCCCAATCTGTGTGTCTCGCTTTCCAATTCACGCCGCGGACTCACGACCCCCTTTAGTAACGGTAAGCAGGTCAGCGCCAGAAACGCTCGCTTCGTGGCGGCCAGTTTATTGCACGTAGGCGCGCACCGAACGGCAGTAGGCGCTAGGTTACGCCGCTTGGTAAGCGGCAGGTCAAGCCTACCCCGCCGAGCCTTGGGCGTTACAAATGTACAGAAACATAATTGGCGACATCTTCGTTCCGGTAAACTAAGTATTAAGGAAATGTTTACTGCAGAGGTGATTTGGACCTTGCTTGCATGACTCGGTGCTTAAGGCAGCCATGGCAGGTAAAAAAGTGGAGCACGCTTATCGTAACCAACTACTTTTTGCACCTTTGCTCTGAACCCAACTCTACTAGGCCTGTAGGACTGTCCCAGGCTGTGTGAGCCAGTTTTCCAGACCAGAGATGTCGAGCCGTATGAACTAGTCACAAGCTTAGTTTGCCCCGCCAAATGAATTCTTCGCATAACGTTTAACGGATGGAGATGGCATAGTTTAACGCCATTGCCTGTATGTCACTGCTAATCCAGTATTCTTTCTAACCGCTATGTTTTAACGGGAGTCGTTGCTACTTCCTCAGTTGAATATTTGTGTCATATTGTGTGATAAACCTCCTTGTCAAGGTGTCTCTCAATTGAGTTTAAATGGTGTAAACCCTTACAATGATAAGGCGCCTCCCACACGTAGGCTTACAAAAATGCACTAGTTACAGCCAAGGCAAAAGCGTAGGCTCGTCATAGGTAGACAGGCTTAGGTGTGCTATTTTTCATCTTGGTGGAGTAATTCTCAGATTTTTTATTGAAAACATAGTTTTGCATTGTCTAAAATAAGCTTCTTGGGCATTCTGATGAAGAGCCCACGATCGGTCTGTAGCACTTCGGCCCTCTGCTTAGCCAGAACTGTGACCACAAGACTTCTTGGCTGCAGAGAGCCCTCGTGAGCACCAGCGAGCGCAGCAGTTGGTGGTCGGCTTTCGACAGAGTCACGCCGAAGACGGCTAGACGGAACACGCTCTGGCATGCAGCAGCCTAAGCCTCTCCTAGGAGTGACACTTTCAGGACTGCAGAAGCAATATCAGGACCTTAAAATGGCCCGGGTCTTAACGAGGGCAACGGTGAAAGATACAAACGAAATGGAGTCAAGGTTAAAGCGGTCGGAGCCTATCAGTATTTAGACAGAGCTGAGGCTGAGTGTTTATTCAAACGAGCTATGTCGTACGTAGTTAAAGATGCCCTTCCTCTCTTTTATTTTGGCCTATTTTGTGGGGTAATCAGATTCAACCCTGCCAATTAAGTTCACCACCCGTTGTGGTTTTTCCTACCGAGCCACATATTCTCCGTTGTTGTCAATAGTTTGATTGGGGTTAGTGGATCGATGCCGAGAGAATGTACGGCAAAAATAATGGCAACATCTTAGCTCCAGTTTCTTAAGTATTAAGGAAAGGTTTCCTGCAGATGGGACATGGACCTCGCTTGTAAGAATAGTTGCTCAACGCAGCAACGGATGTCAAAAAAAGGAGCACGCTTATCGTACCAAACTCCTTTTAGCACCTTTGCACTAAACCCAGTTCTACTTGGCCTGTAGGACGGGCCAGGCTGTGTGAGCCGGTTTTCCAGGCCACAACAGTTGAGCCGTTTCAACCAATCACATGCTTACTTTTCTGGTGCCAAATTAATTCTTTCTATAACGTTTTACGGATGGCATTTGCTAAGTTCAAAGCCATTGCCTGTATATCACTACTAACCTAGTATCCTGGCAAGGTGGTGTGTTTTACCGGTAGTCGTTGTTACTTTCTCATTTGAATATTTGTGTCATATTGTATGATAAACATGCTCGTCAAGGTCTCCCTTAATTGATGTTCAATGGAGCAAGCCCTCCTAATAAGAAGGCGCCTCCTACATGTGGGCTTACAAAATACAGTAGTTACAGCCTAGTCAAAAGCCTTAGCTGAGTCATAAGTAGAAAGGCCTTGCAGCGCTATTTTCTGTCTCCTGTGACGTAATTTTCGGAGTTCTATCAAAAAGTTAGTTTTGCTTTGTCAGAAATAGGCTGCTCGAGCATTTTGATGTGGAGCCCACGATCGGTCGGTGGCACTTCGGCACTCCATTTATCCGGAACTGTGACGTCAAGACTTCCTTGCTGTTGAGAGCCCTTTGAAGCACCAGCGAGTTTAGCAGCTGCTGGTCAGCCTTCGACAGAGTCAAAGCCGGTAATGGCGAGACAGAGCACGCCCTGGCATGCAGCGCCCAAAGCCTCGGCTTCGAGTGACATTTTCAAGTCTGCAGACGCGATGTTAGGAGCTTAAAATTGCACTGAGTCCAACTGAGTGTAACCGGGACAGATACGAACGCAAAAGAGTCCGGCTTAGAGCGGTTGGACCCTATCACTATTCACACCGAGGTGAGGCAGAGTGTGTATTCTAACGTTCGCTGTCGTACGTTGTTGGAGATACCCTTCCTCTTTTCGATGTAGGCCGATAGGATGGGGTTATCAGGGTCGTCCCTACCAGTTAAGTTGACTGGCCATTCGGTTTTTAACTACCTGGCCCCATATTCTCCCTTGTTATCAAAAGTCTGATTGGGGTTAGTAGATCGATGCTTAGAGAATGTATGGCCGAAAAAAATGGCGACATCTTCGTTCCATTCTCTAAGTATTTTAAAAAAGTATCCTGGCAGAGCTGATTTGGACCGAGCTTGCAAGAGTAGTTGCACAACGCAGCCATGGAAGTCAAGCAGGTGGAGCAAAATTATCGTACCAAACTCCTTTTTGCACCTTTGCACCTAACCCAATCCTACTTGGCCTATAGAACTGGGCCAGGCTGTGTGAGCCAGTTTTCCAGGCCACCACATTCGAGTGGTTTCAATCAGTCACATGCTTAGTTTGCCGGCGCAAAAAATAAATTCTGTGAATAACGTTTCACGGATGGCGATTGCATAGTTTGAACCCATTGCACGTATTTTACTGCCAACCCAGTATTCTTGCTAAGCGTTCTGTTTTAACGGGATTCGTTGCTACTTCCTCAGTTGAATATTTGTGTCATATTGTGTGATAAACATTCTTGTCAAGATGTGTCTCGATTGAGGTTCATTAAAGCAAGCCCTCACAATAATAAGGCGCCTTACACACGTGGGCTTACAAAAATGTACTAGTTACAGCCTAGCCAAAAGCGTCGGTTCGTCATACGTAGACGGGCGTTGCAGTGCACATTTTCGTCTTTTGTGGAGTTATTTTCGCGGTTCTATAAAAAATCTAGTTTTGCATTGTCTGACATAAATTGCTTGAGCATTTTGATGTAGATCCCACGATTGGTCTGTAGCACTTCGGCCCTCTGCTTAGGCGGAACTGTGACCTGAAGACTTCTTGGCTGCAGATAGCCCTTTGAAGCACCAGCGAGCTTAGCACTTGGTGGTCAGCTTTCGACAGAATCACGCCGATCACGGCTAGACGGAACACGCTCTGGCATGCAGCAGCCAAAGCCTCACCAAAGTGTGACAGTTTTAGGACTGCAGAAGCGATGTCGGGAGCTTCAAATGGCCCGGGTCTTAACGAGGGTAATGGAGACAGATAAAAACGAAACAGGGTCGAGCTTAGAGAGGTGGGAGTCTATCAGTATTCACACCGAGCTAAGGCGGAGTGTGTATTCTAACGTTCGATGTCGTACGTAGTTGAAGATGCCCTTCCTCTCTTTTATGTTGGCCTATTGGATGGGGTATCAGATTCGTCCCTACCAATGAGGTTGACTGACCGTTCGGGTTTTTACTAAGTCGCCCTGTATTCTCCCTTGTTGTCAACAGTCTGATTGGTGTTAGTAGGTCGATACCGAGAGAATGTACGACCAAAATAATAGAGACATCTTCGTTCCAGTCTCTAAGTATTGATTAAACGTTTCCTGCAGAAGTGACTTGGACCTCGCTTGCAAGACTAGTTGCTCAACGCAGCCATGTAAGTCAAGCCGGTGGTGCACACTTATCGTACCAAACTCCTTTTTGCACCTTGGCACCATCCCAATTATACTCGGCCTACAGGACTGGGCCAGGCTGTGTGAGCCAGTTTTCCTGGCCACAGATGTCGAGCCGTTTGAACCAGTCACAGCCATGGAATTCAAGCAGGTGGAGCAGGCTTATCGTATCAAACTCCTTTATGTACCTTTGCTCTAAACCCAATTCTACTTGGCCTAAAGGAATGGGCCGGTCTGTGTGAGCCTGTCTTCCAGGCCACAACAGCCTAGCTCTTTCAACCAGTCACATGCTTAGTTTGCTGGCGCCAATTGAATTCTTTCTGTGACGTTTCGCAGGTGGCTATCGCTACGTTCAAAGCCATTGCCTGTATATAACTACTAACCCAGCATACTTGCGAGGCGGTGTGTTTTAACGGTAGTTATTGCTACTTCCTCAGTTGAATATTTGTGTCATATTGTGTGATAATCCTCCTTGTCAAAGTGTTCCTCGATTGAGATTCAATGGAGCAAGCCCTTACCATAATAAGGCGCCTCCCACACGTGCGCTTACGCAAATGCAGTAGTTACAGCCAAGGCAAAGCGTCGGCTCGTCATAGGTAGACAGGCTTAGCACTGCTATTTTCCGTCTTATGCGGAGTAACTCTCGGGGTTCTATTGGAAATTTAGTTTTGCATTGTCTGAAATAAGCTGCTCGAGCATTTTGATGTAGATATTAAGATCGGGGTATAGGACTTCGGCACTCTGCTTAGCAAGAACTGTGACGTGAAGACATTGTGGGTACAGATAGCCGTCGGTAGCACCTGTGAGCTTAGCGGCTGCTGGTCGGCTTTCGACAGAGTCACGCCGATGTCGGCTAGACGGAACACGCTCTGGCATTCAGCATCCAAAGCCTCACCTACGAGTGACACTTTCAGGACTGCAGTAGCGATGTCAGGAGCTTAAAAGAGCCCCGGGCCCTAACGAGGGTAACGGTGACAGATAGATACGAAATAGAGTCGAGCTAAGAGCGGTTGGAGCCTATCAGTGTTCAGACCGAGCAGAGGCGGAGTGTGTATTCTAACGTTCGATGTCGTACGTAGTTAAAGATGCCCTTCCTCTCTTTTGTGTTGGCCTATTGGATGGGCTTATAACATTCGTCCCTACCGATCAAGTTGACTGACCATTCGGGTGTTGACTACCTGGCCCCATATTCTCCCTTGTCGTCAACAGTCTAATTAGGGTAATAGATCGATACCGAGAGAATGTACGGAAACATAATTGGCGACATTTTCGTTCCGGTCTCCAAAGATTTAAGGAAAGGTTTCCTGCGGAGGTGATTTGGACCTTGCTTGCATGACTCGTTGCTCAAGGCAGCCATGGAAGTTAAAAAAGTGAAGCACGCTTATCGTACCAAACTCCGTTTTCACCTTTGCACCGAACCCAATTCTACTTGGCCAGTAGGACTGGTCCAGGCTGTGTGAACCAGTTTTCCAGGCCACTGCAGTCGAGCCGTATAAACCAGTCACGTGCTTAGTTTGCCGGCGCCAACTGCATTCTTCGTATAACGCTCAACGGATGGCGATTGCATAGTTTAAAGCCATCGCCTGTATGGCACTGCTAACCCAGTATTCTTGCGAAGCTGTGTGTTTTAACGGGCGTCGTTGCTACTTCCTCAGTTGAATATTTGTGTCATGTTGTGTGACAAACCTCCTTGTCAAGGTTTCTGTCGATTGAGGTTAAATGGTGTAAACCCTTACAATACTAAGGCGCCTCCCACACGTGGGATTACAAAAATGCACTAGTTACAGCGAAGCCAAAAGCGTAGGCTCGTCATGGGTAGACTGGCATAGCTGTGCTTTTTTTGCCTTTGGTGAAGTATTTCTATGGGTAAGATTGAAAACATAGTTTTGCATTGTCTAAAATAAGCTTCTTGAGCATTCTGATGAAGAGCCCACGATCGGTCTGTAGCACTTCGGCCCTCTGCTCTGCCGGAGCTGTGACCACAAGACTTCTTGGCTGCAGAGAGCCCTCTGAAGCACCAGCGACCTTAGCAGTTGGTGATCGGCTCTCGACAGAGTCACGCTGATGACGGCTAGACGGAACACGCTATGGCATGCAGCAGCCGAAGCCTCTCCTAGGAGTGACACTTTCAGGACTGCAGACGCATTGTCAGGAGCTTAAATTGGGCCGGGTCTTAACGAGGGCAACGGTGACAGATACAAACGAAATAATGTCGAGGTCAGAGCGGTCCGAGCCTCTCAGTATTTAGACAGAGCTGAGGCTGAGTGGGTATTCCAACGCGCTTTGTCGAACGTAGTTGAAGATGCCCTTACTCTCTTTTATGTTGGCCAATTCGCTGGGGTTATCAGATTCATCCCTAGCAATGAAATCGACCGACCGTTGTGGTTTTTACTACCTGGCCACATATTCTCCCTTGTTGTCAACAGTCTGATTGGGGTTAGTAGATCAATGATGAGAGAATGTAAAGCCTAAATAATGGCGACGTGTTCGTTCCAGTCTCTAAGTATTTAGGGAAGGTTTTCTGGCTGAGCTGATTTAGACCTCGGTTTGCATGAGTAGTTGCTCAATGCAGCCATGGAATGGAATTCAAGCAGGTGGAGCAGGCTTATCGACCCAAACTCCTTTTTGTACCTTTGCTCTGAACCCAATTCTACTTTGCCTGTAGGTTTGGGCCAGGCTATGTGAGCCAGTTTTCCAGGCCACAACAGTCTAGCCGTTTCAACCAGTCACATGCTTAGTTTGCTGGCGCCAATTGAATTCTTTCTATGACGTTTCGCAGATGGCTATAGCTAAGTTCAAAGCCATTGCCTGTATGAAACTACTAACGCAGCATACTTGCGAGGCGGTGTGATTTAACCGTAGCTGTTGCTACTTCCTCAGTTGAATATTTGTGTCATATTGTGTGATAATCCTCCTTGTCAAAGTGTCCCTCGATTGAGATTCAATGGAGCAAGCCCTTCCTTGTGATTCGTCCTCGATGTGGCTAAAGGTGCTGACACTGTTACATGCTGCTACTAACCACATTTGCGTGAGGACTCAGTGCATTAACCAAAACCAGGTTAGACATTGTGTTTGTTTTTCAAGCATGAGTTTGCTTACTATTCATTGAGTACACTTTGCAGCAAATGTAAAGCCCCTAGAAAGAGATTAAATTCTCTGAGGGCGCCGCTTTATCAAGTGCAATTATTATGATTCTTATTATATTATGAAAGCTCGCATTGTCGTAATTAGACAGAGCAATGCATGGCTGTTTTCCGCTCATGTGAGTAGTGCGTTGGAAGTTTTATCCCCCCCCCCCCCCCGAAACGTTATTTTGCTTTGTCAGAAATAGCGGCTGAGAGCATTTTGATGTGAAGCCCACGACGTGTCTGTGCATTTCGGCCCTAATTATCCAGAACTGTGACCGCCAGACTTCCTTGTAAGGTAGGTAGGCCCACTGAAGCACAAGCAAGCAGAGATGGCTGGCTGGTCGTCTTTCGATCTAGTCAAGCCGACAACGGCGAGGGCAGAGCAACGCCCGGCATGAAGCCGCCCAAAGCCTTAGCTTCGAGAATAACTTTCAGGTCTGGAGAGGCGATTTCAGGAAGCCTGATGTTAAGATTGCACTGAGTCCTATGATGGTAAGATCATTATACCAACGGCATTGGAGTCGGGCTAGGAGCGGTTGGATCCGTCAGGTATTCAGACGGAGCTAGATGAGGCAGACTGTGTATTAATAAACGTCGCTGTAGGACGAACGTTTTAAACACCACTTCCATTTCACTGTTTAGGCCATACGATGGGGATATCGGGTCTTCCCTTAATAATCAATCTTGACGGCCATTCGGATTTTCACCACGTGGCCCGATATTCCCGAGTTGTCAAAAGTCTAATTGGGGTAGTAGACCAATGCCAAGAGAAGGCATGGCCGAAATAATGACGAAATCTCGTTCCAGTCTCTAGCGATGCTTAGCAGTTGGTTATCGGCTCTCGACAGTGTCACGCTGATGACGGCTAGACGGAACACGCTCTGGCATGCGAGCAGCCAACGCCTCTTCCTAGGAGTGACACTTTCACGACTGCAGAAGTAGATAATGTCAGGAGCTTAAATTGGGCCGGGTCTTAACGAGGGTAACAGTGACAGATACAAACGAAATAGAGTCGAGGTTATAGCGGTCGGAGCCTCTCAGTATTCAGACAGAGCTGAGGCTAAGTGTGTATTCAAACGCGCTTATCGTACGTAGTTGAAGATGACCTTACTCTCTTTCATGTTGGCGTATTGGGATGGGGTTAGCAGATTCATCCCTAGCAAATTAAGTCGACCGACCGTTGCGGCTTTTACTACCTGGCCACATATTCTCCCTTGTTGTCAACAGTCTGATTGGGGTTAGTAGATCGATGCCGAGAGAATGCATTCGCGAAATAATGGCGACGTCTTCGTTCCAGTCTCTAAGTATTTAGGGAAGGTGTTCTAGCTGAGCTAATTTGGACCTCCGTTTGCAAGAGTAGTTGCTCAATGCAGCCATGGAAGTCAAGCAGGTGGAGCAGGCTTATCGTACCAAACTCCTATTTGTACCTTTGCTCTGAACCCAATTTTACTTGGCCTAAAGGATGGGCCCGGGCTGTGTGAGCCAGGTTTCCAGGGCCACAACAGTTTAGCCGTTTCAACCAGTCACATCTTAGTTTGCTGGCACCGATTGAATTCTTTCTATGACGTTTTCGCAGATGGCTATAGCTCCTAAAGTTCAAAGCCATTGGCTGTATGTTTTCACTACTAACCCAGAATAATCTTGCGTGGCGCGTGTGTTTAACGGTAGTTGTTGCTACTTCCTCAGTTGAATATTTGTGTCTATTGTGTGATAATCCTTCCTTGTCAAAGTGTCCCTCGATTGAGATTCAATGGAGCAAGCCCTTACAATAAAATGCAGAGTAACAAGTTTACAGCCTAGCCGAAGGCGTCGGCTCGTCATAGGTAGACAGCTTAGCAGTGCTATTTTTCGTCTTTTTGCGAGTAATTCTCGGGGTTCTATTGGAAAAGTTAGTTTCGCATTGTCTGAAAGAAGCTTCTGAGCATTCTGATGTTGAGCCCACGATCGGTCTGTAGCACTTCGGCCCTCCGCTTAGCCTAAACTGTGACGAGAAGACTTCTTGTCAGTAGGTAGCCCTCTGAAGCAAAGCGAGCTTAGCAGTTGGTGATCGGCTCTCGACAGAGTGACGCTGATGACGGCTAGACGGAACACGCTCTGGCATGCGAGCAGCCACATCCTCACCTATGAGTGACACTTTCAGGACTGCAGTAGCGATGTCAGGAGCTTAAAAGAGCCCCGATTCTTAACGAGGGTAACGGGTGACAGATACAAACGAATAGAGTCGAGCTAAGAGCGGTTGGGAATCTATCAGTGTTCAGACGAGCAGAGGGCGGAGTGTGTATTCTAACGATCGATGTCGTACGTAGTTAAAAGATGCCCTGACTCTCTTTTATGTTGGCCTATTGGATGGGGTTTTAGATTCGTCCCTACCGATTAGGTTGACTGACCGTTCGGGTGTTTACTACCAGACCCCATATTCTCCCTTGTTGTCAACAGTCGGATTGGTGTTAGTACATCGATACCGAGAGAATGTACGGAAAAAACAAAAAATTGACGACACCTTCGTTCCAGTTTCCTAAGTTATTGAGACGAGCTTTTCCCGCACAGGTGATTTCGACCTTGCTTGCAAGACCGTTTGCTCAAGGCAGCCATGGAAGGTAAAATCGTGGGAGCACGCTTTCGCACCAAACTCTTTTTGCACCTTTGCACTAAACCCAAATCTACTTGGCCTGTCCGGCTGGGCCAGGCTCTGTGAGCCAGTTTTTTCCAAGCCACAACAGTCGAGCCTTATTACCAGTCACATTCTCAGTTTTGCCCTTACCAAATGAATTCTTTGCATAACGTTTGACGGATGGCGATTGCAAAGTTCAAAGCCATTGCCTGTATGTCACTACTAACCTAGTATCCTAGCGAGGCGGTGTGTTTTAACGGTAGTGCGTTGTTACTTCCTTCATTTGACTATTTTCTGTCATATTGTATTATTAAACATGCTCGTCAAGCTCTCCCTTGATTGAGGTTCAACGGAGCAAGACTTCCAATAAGAAGGCGCCTCCTACACGTGGGCTAACGAAATACAGTAGTTACAGCCCAGTGGAAAGCTTGCCATACGTAGACAATGCCTTGGCAGGGCTATTTTTCGTCTCCTGTTGACGTAATTCTCGGAGTTCCATCGAAAGTTAGTTTTGCTTTTGTCAGAAATATAAGCGGCGCTTTAGCATTTTTTGATGTGGAGCCCACGATGGATCTGTTGCACTGCGGCCCTCTATTTATCCAGAACTGTGACGACAAGATTTCCTTGCTGTAGAGAGCCCTCTGAAGCACCAGCAAGCTTAGCTGCTGTGGTCGGCTTTCGACAGAGTGTCAGCCGATGACGGCTGAGACAGAGCACGCCCTGGCATGCAGCGCCCCAAAGCCTCAGCTTCAAGGGACACTTTCAGGTCTGCAGAGGCGATTCAGGAGCTGAAAACTGCCCTGAGTCCTACTGAGGGTAACGGTGACAGATACGAACGCAAAAGAGTCGGGCTTGGAGCTGTTGGAGGCTATCAGTATTCAGACGTAGATAAGGCGGACTGTGTATTCAAACGTTCGCTATCGTACGAAGTTAAACATACCCTTCCTCTTTTCAATGTAGGCCTATGACGGGATTATCAGGGTCTTCCCTACCAATCAACTTGACTGGCCATTCGGGTTTTCACAACCTCGCCCTATAATCTCCCTTTTTGTCACAAGTCTGATTGGGGTTAGTAGATCGATGCCGAGAGAATGCATGGCCGAAAAAATGGCAATATCTTCGTTCCGCACTCTAAGTACTTAGGTAAGGAATGCAGGCGAAGCTGATTTGGACCGCGCTTGCAAGAATAGTTGCTCAACACAGCCATGGAAGTCAAGCAGGTGGAGCACACTTATCGTACCAAATTCGTTTTTGCACCTTTGCACCGAACCTAATTCCATTTGGCCTATAGGACTGGGCCAGGCTGTGTGAGCCAGTTTTCCAGGCCACAACATTCGAGCCGTTTCAATCAGTCACATGCTTAGTTTGCCGGCGCAAAATGAATTCTTTGTATAACGTTTCACGGATGGCGATTGCATAGTTTAAATCCTTTGCCTGTATGTCACTACTAACCCAGTATTCTTGCAAAGCGTTGTGTTTTAACGGGATTCGTTGCTACTTCCTTAGTTAAATATTTGTGTCATATTGTGTGATAAACCTCCTTGTCAAGGTGTCACTCGATTGAGGTTCAATGGAGCAAACCCTTACAATAATAAGGCGCTTCCCATACGTGGGCTTACAAAAATGCACTAGTTATGGCCTAGCCAAAAGCATCTTCTAACGTGTGCTGATGTATGTAGTAAAAAATGCCCTTCCTCTTTTTCATGTTGGCCCATACAATACGGTTATCAGATTTGTCCAAACCAAATTAAGTTGAATGACCGCTTGTGTTTTCTCTACCAGGCCCCATATTCTCCCTTGTTGTCAACAGTCTGATTGGGGTTAGTAGATCGATGCCGAGAGAATGCATTGGCGAAATAATGGCGACATCTTCGTTCCAGTCTCTAAGTATTCAGCGAAGGTGTTCTAGCTGAGCTAATTTGGACCTCGGTTTGCAAGAGTAGTTGCTCAATGCAGCCATGGAAGTCAAGCAGGTGGAGCAGGCTTATCGTACCAAACTCCTATTTGTACCTTTGCTCTGAACCCAATTTTACTTGGCCTAAAGGAATGGGCCGGGCTGTGTGAGCCAGGTTTTCAGGCCACAACAGTCTAGCCGTTTCAACCAGTCACATGCTTAGTTTGCTGGCACCGATTGAATTCTTTCTATGACGTTTTCGCAGATGGCTATAGCTAAGTTCAAAGCCATTGGCTGTATGTAACTACTAACCCAGCATACTTGCGAGGCGGTGTGTTTTAACGGTAGTTGTTGCTACTTCCTCAGTTGAATATTTGTGTCATATTGTGTGATAATCCTCCTTGTCAAAGTGTCCCTCGATTGAGATTCAATGGAGCAAGCCCTTACAATAAAATGCAGTAGTTACAGCCTAGCCGAAAGCGTCGGCTCGTCATAGGTAGACAGGCTTAGCAGTGCTATTTTTCGTCTTTTGCGAGTAATTCTCGGGGTTCTATTGGAAAGTTAGTTTCGCATTGTCTGAAAGAAGCTTCTTGAGCATTCTGATGTTGAGCCCACGATCGGTCTGTAGCACTTCGGCCCTCCGCTTAGCCTAAACTGTGACGAGAAGACTTCTTGTCAGTAGGTAGCCCTCTGAAGCAAAAGCGAGCTTAGCAGTTGGTGATCGGCTCTCGACAGAGTGACGCTGATGACGGCTAGACGGAACACGCTCTGGCATGCGAGCAGCCAACGCCTCTCCTAGGAGTGACACTTTCACGACTGCAGAAGTAATGTCAGGAGCTTAAATTGGGCCGGGTCTTAACGAGGGTAACAGTGACAGATACAAACGAAATAGAGTCGAGGTTAGAGCGGTCGGAGCCTCTCACTATTCAGACACAGCTGAGGCTGAGTGTGTATTCAAACGCGCTTTATCGTACGTAGTTGAAGATGACCTTACTCTCTTTTATATTGGCGTATTGGATGGGGTTAGCGGATTCATCCCTAGCAATTAAGTCGACCGACCGTTGCGGTTTTTACTACCAGGCCACATATTCTCCATTGTTGTCAACAGTCTGATTGGGGTTAGTAGATCGATGCCGAGAGAATGCATGGCCGAAAAAATGGCAATTTCTTCGTTCCGCACTCCAAGTACTTAGGTAAGGTATGCAGGCGAAGCTGATTGGGACCGTGCTTGCAAGAATAGTTGCTCAAGACAGCCATGGAAGTCAAGCAGGTCGAGCACACTTATCGTACCAAATTCGTTTTTGCACCTTTGCACCGATCCTAATTCCATTTGGCCTATACGACTGGGCCAGGCTGTGTGAGCCAGTTTTCCAGGCCACAACATTCGAGCCGTTTTAACCAGTCACATGCTTAGTTTACCGGCGCAAAATGAATTCTTTGTATAACGTTTCACGGATGGCGATTGCATAGTTTAAAGCCTTTGCCTGTATGTCACTACTAACCCAGTATTCTTGCAAAGCGTTGTGTTTTAACGGGATTCGTTGCTACTTCCTTAGTTGAATATTTGTGTCATATTGTGTGATAAACCTCCTTGTCAAGGTGTCACTCGATTGAGGCTCAATGGAGCAAGCCCTTACAATATTAAGGCGCCTCCCATACGTGGGCTTACAAAAATGCACTAGTTATGGCCTAGCCAAAAGCATCTTCTAACGTGTGCTGATGTATGTAGTAAAAAATGCCCTTCCTCTTTTTCATGTTGGCCCATACAATACGGTTATCAGATTCGTCCAAACCAATTAAGTTGAATGACTGTTTGTGTTTCCTCTACCAGGCCCCATATTCTCCCTTGTTGTCAACAGTCTGATTGGGTCTGATTGGGGTTAGTAGATCGATGCCGAGAGAATGCATTGGCGAAATAATGGCGACATCTTCGTTCCAGTCTCTAAGTATTCAGCGAAGGTGTTCTAGCTGAGCTAATTTGGACCTCGGTTTGCAAGAGTAGTTGCTCAATGCAGCCATGGAATTCAAGCAGGTGGAGCAGGCTTATCGTACCAAACTCCTATTTGTACCTTTGCTCTGAACCCAATTTTACTTGGCCTAAAGGAATGGGCCGGGCTGTGTGAGCCAGGTTTTCAGGCCACAACAGTCTAGCCGTTTCAACCAGTCACATGCTTAGTTTGCTGGCGCCGATTGAATTCTTTCTATGACGTTTCGCAGATGGCTATAGCTAAGTTCAAAGCCATTGCCTGTATGTAACTACTAACCCAGCATACTTGCGAGGCGGTGTTTTAACGGTAGTTGTTGCTACTTCCTCAGTTGAATATTTGTGTCATATTGTGTGATAATCCTCCTTGTCAAAGTGTCCCTCGATTGAGATTCAATGGAGCAAGCCCTTACAATAAAATGCAGTAGTTACAGCCTAGCCAAAAGCGTCGGCTCGTCATAGGTAGACAGGCTTAGCAGTGCTATTTTTCGTCTTTTGCGGAGTAATTCTCGGGGTTCTATTGGAAAGTTAGTTTTGCATTGTCTGAAATAAGCTTCTTGAGCATTCTGATGTTGAGCCCACGATCGGTCTGTAGCACTTCGGCCCTCCGCTTAGCCTAAACTGTGACGAGAAGACTTCTTGTCAGTAGGTAGCCCTCTGAAGCACCAGCGACCTTAGCAGTTGGTTATCGGCTCTCGACAGTGTCACGCTGATGACGGCTAGACGGAACACGCTCTGGCATGCGAGCAGCCAACGCCTCTCCTAGGAGTGACACTTTCACGACTGCAGAAGTAATGTCAGGAGCTTAAATTGGGCCGGGTCTTAACGAGGGTAACAGTGATAGATACAAACGAAATAGAGTCGAGGTTATAGCGGTCGGAGCCTCTCAGTATTCAGACAGAGCTGAGGCTAAGTGTGTATTCAAACGCGCTTTATCGTACGTAGTTGAAGATGACCTTACTCTCTTTCATGTTGGCGTATTGGATGGGGTTAGCAGATTCATCCCTAGCAATTAAGTCGACCGACCGTTGCGGCTTTTACTACCTGGCCACATATTCTCCCTTGTTGTCAACAGTCTAATTGGGGTTAGTAGATCGATGCCGAGAGAATGCATTCGCGAAATAATGGCGACGTCTTCGTTCCAGTCTCTAAGTATTTAGGGAAGGTGTTCTAGCTGAGCTAATTTGGACCTCCGTTTGCAAGAGTAGTTGCTCAATGCAGCCATGGAAGTCAAGCAGGTGGAGCAGGCTTATCGTACCAAACTCCTATTTGTACCTTTGCTCTGAACCCAATTTTACTTGGCCTAAAGGAATGGGCCGGGCTGTGTGAGCCAGGTTTTCAGGCCACAACAGTTTAGCCGTTTCAACCAGTCACATGCTTAGTTTGCTGGCACCGATTGAATTCTTTCTATGACGTTTCGCAGATGGCTATAGCTAAGTTCAAAGCCATTGGCTGTATGTAACTACTAACCCAGCATACTTGCGAGGCGGTGTGTTTTAACGGTAGTTGTTGCTACTTCCTCAGTTGAATATTTGTGTCATATTGTGTGATAATCCTCCTTGTCAAAGTGTCCCTCGATTGAGATTCAATGGAGCAAGCCCTTACAATAAAATGCAGTAGTTACAGCCTAGCCGAAAGCGTCGGCTCGTCATAGGTAGACAGGCTTAGCAGTGCTATTTTTCGTCTTTTGCGAGTAATTCTCGGGGTTCTATTGGAAAGTTAGTTTCGCATTGTCTGAAAGAAGCTTCTTGAGCATTCTGATGTTGAGCCCACGATCGGTCTGTAGCACTTCGGCCCTCCGCTTAGCCTAAACTGTGACGAGAAGACTTCTTGTCAGTAGGTAGCCCTCTGAAGCAAAAGCGAGCTTAGCAGTTGGTGATCGGCTCTCGACAGAGTGACGCTGATGACGGCTAGACGGAACACGCTCTGGCATGCGAGCAGCCACATCCTCACCTATGAGTGACACTTTCAGGACTGCAGTAGCGATGTCAGGAGCTTAAAAGAGCCCCGATTCTTAACGAGGGTAACGGTGACAGATACAAACGAAATAGAGTCGAGCTAAGAGCGGTTGGAGCCTATCAGTGTTCAGACCGAGCAGAGGCGGAGTGTGTATTCTAACGATCGATGTCGTACGTAGTTAAAGATGCCCTGCCTCTCTTTTATGTTGGCCTATTGGATGGGGTTTTAAGATTCGTCCCTACCGATTAGGTTGACTGACCGTTCGGGTGTTTACTACCAGACCCCATATTCTCCCTTGTTGTCAACAGTCGGATTGGTGTTAGTACATCGATACCGAGAGAATGTACGGAAACAAATTGACGACACCTTCGTTCCAGTTTCCTAAGTATTGAGACGAGGTTTTCCCGCACAGGTGATTTCGACCTTGCTTGCAAGACTCGTTGCTCAAGGCAGCCATGGAAGGTAAAATCGTGGAGCACGCTTGTCGCACCAAACTCTTTTTTGCACCTTTGCACTAAACCCAAATCTACTTGGCCTGTCGGGCTGGGCCAGGCTCTGTGAGCCAGTTTTCCAAGCCACAACAGTCGAGCCTTATTACCAGTCACATTCTCAGTTTGCCCTTACCAAATGAATTCTTTGCATAACGTTTGACGGATGGCGATTGCAAAGTTCAAAGCCATTGCCTGTATGTCACTACTAACCTAGTATCCTAGCGAGGCGGTGTGTTTTAACGGTAGTCGTTGTTACTTCCTCATTTGACTATTTCTGTCATATTGTATTATTAACATGCTCGTCAAGCTCTCCCTTGATTGAGGTTCAACGGAGCAAGACCTTCCAATAAGAAGGCGCCTCCTACACGTGGGCTAACGAAATACAGTAGTTACAGCCCAGTGGAAAGCTTGCCATACGTAGACATGCCTTGCAGGGCTATTTTCGTCTCCTGTGACGTAATTCTCGGAGTTCCATCGAAAAGTTAGTTTTGCTTTGTCAGAAATAAGCGGCTTTAGCATTTTGATGTGGAGCCCACGATGGATCTGTTGCACTGCGGCCCTCTATTTATCCAGAACTGTGACGACAAGATTTCCTTGCTGTAGAGAGCCCTCTGAAGCACCAGCAAGCTTAGCTGCTGCTGGTCGGCTTTCGACAGAGTCAAGCCGATGACGGCGAGACAGAGCACGCCCTGGCATGCAGCGCCCAAAGCCTCAGCTTCAAGGGACACTTTCAGGTCTGCAGAGGCGATTTCAGGAGCTGAAAACTGCCCTGAGTCCTACTGAGGGTAACGGTGACAGATACGAACGCAAAAGAGTCGGGCTTGGAGCTGTTGGAGGCTATCAGTATTCAGACGTAGATAAGGCGGACTGTGTATTCAAACGTTCGCTATCGTACGAAGTTAAACATACCCTTCCTCTTTTCAATGTAGGCCTATGACGGGATTATCAGGGTCTTCCCTACCAATCAACTTGACTGGCCATTCGGGTTTTCACAACCTCGCCCTATAATCTCCCTTTTTGTCACAAGTCTGATTGGGGTTAGTAGATCGATGCCGAGAGAATGCATGGCCGAAAAAATGGCAATATCTTCGTTCCGCACTCTAAGTACTTAGGTAAGGTATGCAGGCGAAGCTGATTTGGACCGCGCTTGCAAGAATAGTTGCTCAACACAGCCATGGAAGTCAAGCAGGTGGAGCACACTTATCGTACCAAATTCGTTTTTGCACCTTTGCACCGAACCTAATTCCATTTGGCCTATAGGACTGGGCCAGGCTGTGTGAGCCAGTTTTCCAGGCCACAACATTCGAGCCGTTTCAATCAGTCACATGCTTAGTTTGCCGGCGCAAAATGAATTCTTTGTATAACGTTTCACGGATGGCGATTGCATAGTTTAAATCCTTTGCCTGTATGTCACTACTAACCCAGTATTCTTGCAAAGCGTTGTGTTTTAACGGGATTCGTTGCTACTTCCTTAGTTAAATATTTGTGTCATATTGTGTGATAAACCTCCTTGTCAAGGTGTCACTCGATTGAGGTTCATTGGAGCAAGCCCTTACAATAATAAGGCGCTTCCCATACGTGGGCTTACAAAAATGCACTAGTTATGGCCTAGCCAAAAGCATCTTCTAACGTGTGCTGATGTATGTAGTAAAAAATGCCCTTCCTCTTTTTCATGTTGGCCCATACAATACGGTTATCAGATTTGTCCAAACCAAATTAAGTTGAATGACCGCTTGTGTTTTCTCTACCAGGCCCCATATTCTCCCTTGTTGTCAACAGTCTGATTGGGGTTAGTAGATCGATGCCGAGAGAATGCATTGGCGAAATAATGGCGACATCTTCGTTCCAGTCTCTAAGTATTCAGCGAAGGTGTTCTAGCTGAGCTAATTTGGACCTCGGTTTGCAAGAGTAGTTGCTCAATGCAGCCATGGAAGTCAAGCAGGTGGAGCAGGCTTATCGTACCAAACTCCTATTTGTACCTTTGCTCTGAACCCAATTTTACTTGGCCTAAAGGAATGGGCCGGGCTGTGTGAGCCAGGTTTTCAGGCCACAACAGTCTAGCCGTTTCAACCAGTCACATGCTTAGTTTGCTGGCACCGATTGAATTCTTTCTATGACGTTTCGCAGATGGCTATAGCTAAGTTCAAAGCCATTGCCTGTATGTAACTACTAACCCAGCATACTTGCGAGGCGGTGTTTTAACGGTAGTTGTTGCTACTTCCTCAGTTGAATATTTGTGTCATATTGTGTGATAATCCTCCTTGTCAAAGTGTCCCTCGATTGAGATTCAACGGAGCAAGCCCTTACAATAAAATGCAGTAGTTACAGCCTAGCCGAAAGCGTCGGCTCGTCATAGGTAGACAGGCTTAGCAGTGCTATTTTTCGTCTTTTGCGAGTAATTCTCGGGGTTCTATTGGAAAGTTAGTTTCGCATTGTCTGAAAGAAGCTTCTTGAGCATTCTGATGTTGAGCCCACGATCGGTCTGTAGCACTTCGGCCCTCCGCTTAGCCTAAACTGTGACGAGAAGACTTCTTGTCAGTAGGTAGCCCTCTGAAGCACCAGCGAGCTTGGCAGTTGGTGATCGGCTCTCGACAGAGTGACGCTGATGACGGCTAGACGGAACACGCTCTGGCATGCGAGCAGCCAACGCCTCTCCTAGGAGTGACACTTTCACGACTGCACAAGTAATGTCAGGAGCTTAAATTGGGCCGGGTCTTAACGAGGGTAACAGTGACAGATACAAACGAAATAGAGTCGAGGTTAGAGCGGTCGGAGCCTCTCACTATTCAGACACAGCTGAGGCTGAGTGTGTATTCAAACGCGCTTTATCGTACGTAGTTGAAGATGACCTTACTCTCTTTTATATTGGCGTATTGGATGGGGTTAGCGGATTCATCCCTAGCAATTAAGTCGACCGACCGTTGCGGTTTTTACTACCAGGCCACATATTCTCCATTGTTGTCAACAGTCTGATTGGGGTTAGTAGATCGATGCCGAGAGAATGCATGGCCGAAAAAATGGCAATTTCTTCGTTCCGCACTCCAAGTACTTAGGTAAGGTATGCAGGCGAAGCTGATTGGGACCGTGCTTGCAAGAATAGTTGCTCAAGACAGCCATGGAAGTCAAGCAGGTCGAGCACACTTATCGTACCAAATTCGTTTTTGCACCTTTGCACCGATCCTAATTCCATTTGGCCTATAGGACTGGGCCAGGCTGTGTGAGCCAGTTTTCCAGGCCACAACATTCGAGCCGTTTCAATCAGTCACATGCTTAGTTTGCCGGCGCAAAATGAATTCTTTGTATAACGTTTCACGGATGGCGATTGCATAGTTTAAAGCCTTTGCCTGTATGTCACTACTAACCCAGTATTCTTGCAAAGCGTTGTGTTTTAACGGGATTCGTTGCTACTTCCTTAGTTGAATATTTGTGTCATATTGTGTGATAAACCTCCTTGTCAAGGTGTCACTCGATTGAGGCTCAATGGAGCAAGCCCTTACAATATTAAGGCGCCTCCCATACGTGGGCTTACAAAAATGCACTAGTTATGGCCTAGCCAAAAGCATCTTCTAACGTGTGCTGATGTATGTAGTAAAAAATGCCCTTCCTCTTTTTCATGTTGGCCCATACAATACGGTTATCAGATTCGTCCAAACCAATTAAGTTGAATGACTGTTTGTGTTTTCTCTACCAGGCCCCATATTCTCCCTTGTTGTCAACAGTCTGATTGGGGTTAGTAGATCGATGCCGAGAGAATGCATTGGCGAAATAATGGCGACATCTCCGTTCCAGTCTCTAAGTATTCAGCGAAGGTGTTCTAGCTGAGCTAGTTTGGACCTCGGTTTGCAAGAGTAGTTGCTCAATGCAGCCATGGAATTTAAGCAGGTGGAGCAGGCTTATCGTACCAAACTCCTATTTGTACCTTTGCTCTGAACCCAATTTTACTTGGCCTAAAGGAATGGGCGGGGCTGTGTGAGCCAGTTTTCCAGGCCACAACAGTCTAGCCGTTTCAACCAGTCACATGCTTAGTTTGCTGGCGCCAATTGAATTCTTTCTATGACGTTTCGCAGATGGCTATAGCTAAGTTCAAAGCCATTGCCTGTATGTAAATACTAACCCAGCATACTTGCGAGGCGGTGTGTTTTAACGGTAGTTGTTGCTACTTCCTCAGTTGAATATTTGTGTCATATTGTGTGATAATCCTCCTTGTCAAAGTGTCCCTCGATTGAGATTCAATGGAGCAAGCCCTTGCAATAAAATGCAGTAGTTACAGCCTAGCCAAAAGCGTCGGCTCGTCATAGGTAGACAAGCTCAGCAGTGCTATTTTTCGTCTTATGCGGAGTAATTCTCAGGGTTCAAGGGAAAAGTTAGTTTTGCATTGTCTGAAGTAAGCTTCTTGAGCATTCTGATATTGAGCCCACGATCGGTCTGTAGCACTTCGGCCCTCCGCTTAGCCAGAACTGTGACGAGAAGACTTCTTGGCAGTTGATAGCCCTCTGAAGCACCAGCGAGCTTAGCAGTTGGTGATCGGCTCTTGACAGAGTCTCGCCGATGACTGCTAGATGAAATACGCTCTGGCACTCAGCAGCCACATCCTCACCTATGAGTGACACTTTCAGGACTGCAGTAGCGATGTCAGGAGCTTAAAAGAGCCCCGATTCTTAACGAGGGTAACGGTGACAGATACAAACGAAATAGAGTCGAGCTAAGAGCGGTTGGAGCCTATCAGTGTTCAGACCGAGCAGAGGCGGAGTGTGTATTCTAACGATCGATGTCGTACGTAGTTAAAGATGCCCTGCCTCTCTTTTATGTTGGCCTATTGGATGGGGTTTTAAGATTCGTCCCTACCGATTAGGTTGACTGACCGTTCGGGTGTTTACTACCAGACCCCATATTCTCCCTTGTTGTCAACAGTCGGATTGGTGTTAGTACATCGATACCGAGAGAATGTACGGAAACAAATTGACGACACCTTCGTTCCAGTTTCCTAAGTATTGAGACGAGCTTTTCCCGCACAGGTGATTTCGACCTTGCTTGCAAGACTCGTTGCTCAAGGCAGCCATGGAAGGTAAAATCGTGGAGCACGCTTGTCGCACCAAACTCTTTTTCTCACCTTTGCACTAAACCCAAATCTACTTGGCCTGTCGGGCTGGGCCAGGCTCTGTGAGCCAGTTTTCCAAGCCACAACAGTCGAGCCTTATTACCAGTCACATTCTCAGTTTGCCCTTACCAAATGAATTCTTTGCATAACGTTTGACGGATGGCGATTGCAAAGTTCAAAGCCATTGCCTGTATGTCACTACTAACCTAGTATCCTAGCGAGGCGGTGTGTTTTAACGGTAGTCGTTGTTACTTCCTCATTTGACTATTTCTGTCATATTGTATTATTAACATGCTCGTCAAGCTCTCCCTTGATTGAGGTTCAACGGAGCAAGACCTTCCAATAAGAAGGCGCCTCCTACACGTGGGCTAACGAAATACAGTAGTTACAGCCCAGTGGAAAGCTTGCCATAAGTAGACATGCCTTGCAGGGCTATTTTTCGTCTCCTGTGACGTAATTCTCGGAGTTCCATCGAAAAGTTAGTTTTGCTTTGTCAGAAATAAGCGGCTTTAGCATTTTGATGTGGAGCCCACGATGGATCTGTTGCACTGCGGCCCTCTATTTATCCAGAACTGTGACGACAAGATTTCCTTGCTGTAGAGAGCCCTCTGAAGCACCAGCAAGCTTAGCTGCTGCTGGTCGGCTTTCGACAGAGTCAAGCCGATGACGGCGAGACAGAGCACGCCCTGGCATGCAGCGCCCAAAGCCTCAGCTTCAAGGGACACTTTCAGGTCTGCAGAGGCGATTTCAGGAGCTGAAAACTGCCCTGAGTCCTACTGAGGGTAACGGTGACAGATACGAACGCAAAAGAGTCGGGCTTGGAGCTGTTGGAGGCTATCAGTATTCAGACGTAGATAAGGCGGACTGTGTATTCAAACGTTCGCTGTCGTACGAAGTTAAACATACCCTTCCTCTTTTCAATGTAGGCCTATGACGGGATTATCAGGGTCTTCCCTACCAATCAACTTGACTGGCCATTCGGGTTTTCACAACCTCGCCCTATAATCTCCCCTTTTTGTCACAAGTCTGATTGGGGTTAGTAGATCGATGCCGAGAGAATGCATTGGCGAAAAAATGGCGACATCTTCGTTCCAGTCTCTAAGTATTCAGGTAAGGTATTCTAGGCGAAGCTGATTTGGACCGCGCTTTGCAAGAATAGTTGCTCAACACAGCCATGGAAGTCAAGCAGGTGGAGCACACTTTATCGTACCAAACTCCTTTTTTGCACCTTTGCTCCGAACCCAATTCCACTTGGCCTATAGGACTGGGCCAGGCTGTGTGAGCCAGTTTTCCAGGCCACAACATTCGAGCCGTTTCAATCAGTCACATGCTTAGTTTGCCGGCGCCAAATGAATTCTTTCTATGACGTTTTCACGGATGGCGATTGCATAGTTCAAATCCATTGCCTGTATGTAACTACTAACCCAGTATACTTGCAAAGCGTTGTGTTTTAACGGTATTCGTTGCTACTTCCTCAGTTAAATATTTGTGTCATATTGTGTGATAATCCTCCTTGTCAAGGTGTCCCTCGATTGAGGTTCAATGGAGCAAGCCCTTATAAATAATGCAGTAGTTACAGCCTAGCCAAAAGCGTGGGCTTACAAATAGGTAGACAGGCTTAGCAGTGCTATTTTTCGTCTTTTGCGGAGTAATTCTCGGGGTTCCATTGGCAAGTTAGTTTTGCATCGTCTGAAATAAGCTTCTTGAGCATTCTGATGTTGTGCCCACGATCGGTCTGTAGCACTTCGCCCTTCGCTTAGCCTAAACTGTGACGAGAAGACTTCTTGGCAGTAGATAGCCCTCTGAAGCACCAGCGACCTTAGCAGTTGTGTGATCGGCTCTCGACAGAGTCACACTGATGATGGCTAGACGGAACACGCTCTGGCATGCGAGCGGCCAATGCCTCTCTTAGGAGTGACACGTTTCAGGACTGCAGAAGTAATGTCAGGAGCTTAAATTGGGCCGGGTCTTAACGAGGGTAACGGTGACAGATACAAACGAAATAGAGTCGAGGTTAGAGCGGTCGGAGCCTCTCAGTATTCAGACAGAGCTGAGGCTGAGTGTGTATTCAAAGGGCGCTATATCGTACGTAGTTAAAAATGACCTTACTCTCTTTTATGTTTGGCGTATTGGATGAGGTTAGCAGATTTCATCCCTACCAATTAAGTCGACCGACCGTTGCGGTTTTTTACAACCTGGCCACATATTCTCCCTTGTTGTCAACAGTCTGATTGGGGTTAGTAGATCGATGCCGAGAGAATGCATTGGCGAAATAATGGCGACGTCTTCGTTCCAGTCTCTAAGTATTTAGGGAAGGTTTTCTGGCTGAGCTAATTTAGACCTCGGTTTGCAAGAGAAGTGGCTCAATGCAGCCATGGAATGGAATTCAAGCAGGTGGAGCAGGCTTATCGTACCAAACTCCTTTTTGTACCTTTGCTCTGAACCCAATTCTACTTGGCCTAAAGGAATGGGCCGGGCTGTGTGAGCCAGGTTTCCAGGCCACAACAGTCTAGCCGTTTCAACCAGTCATATGCTTAGTTTGCCGGCGCAAAATGAATTCTTCGTATAACGTTTCACAGATGGCAATAGCTAAGTTCAAAGCCGCTGCCTGTATGTAACTGCTAATCCAGTATACTTGCGAGGCGGTGTGTTTTTAACGGGAGTTGTTGCTACTTCCTCAGTTGAATATTTGTGTCATATTGTGTGATAAACCTCCTTGTCAAAGGTGTCCCTCGATTGAGATTGTTTCAACGGAGCATACGGCCCTCCCGCACGTGGGATTACATAAAATGCACTAGTTACAGCCTAGCCAAAAAGCGTCGGCTCGTCATAGGTAGACAGGCTTAGCAGTGCTATTTTTCGTCTTTTGCGTGTAATTCTCGGGGTTCTATTAAAAAAGTTAGTTTTGCATTGTCTGAAAGATTAGCTTTTTGAGCATTCTGACGTAGAGCCCACGATCGGTCTGTAGCACTTCGGCCCTCCTGCTTAGCCAGAACTGTGACGTGAAGACTTCTTGGCTGTAGATAGCCCTCTGAAGCACCAGCAAGCTTAGCAGTTGGTGGTCGGCTTTCGACAGAGTCACGCCGATGACGGCTAGACGGAACAGGCTCTGGCATGCAGCAGCCAAAGCCTCTCCCAGGAGTGACCCGAGCGGTCGGAGCCTCTCAGTATTCAGACAGAGCTGAGGCTGAGTGTGTATTCAAACGCGCTTTATCGTACGTAGTTGAAGATGACCTTACTCTCTTTTATATTGGCGTATTGGATGGAGTTAGCGGATTAATCCCTAGCAATTAAGTCGACCGACCGTTGCGGTTTTTACTACCTGGCCACATATTCTCCCTTGTTGTCAACAGTCTGATTGGGGTTAGTAGATCGATGCCGAGAGAATGCATTGGCGAAATAATGGCGACGTCTTCGTTCCAGTCTCTAAGTATTTAGGGAAGGTTTTCTGGCTGAGCTAATTTGGACCTCGGTTTGCAAGAGTAGTTGCTCAATGCAGCCATGGAATGGAATTCAAGCAGGTGGAGCAGGCTTATCGTACCAAACTCCTTTTTGTACCTTTGCTCTGAACCCAATTCTACTTGGCCTAAAGGAATGGGCCGGGCTGTGTAAGCCAGGTTTCCAGGCCACAACAGTCTAGCCGTTTCAACCAGTCACATGCTTAGTTTGCTTGCGCCAATTGAATTCTTTCTGTGACGTTTCGCAGATGGCTATAGCTAAGTTCAAAGCCATTGCCTGTATGTAACTGCTAACCCAGCATACTTGCGAGGCGGTGTGTTTTAACGGTAGCTGTCGCTACTTCCTCAGTTGAATATTTGTGTCATATTGTGTGATAATCCTCCATGTCAAAGTGTCCCTCGATTGAGATTCAATGGAGCAAGCCCTTACAATAAAATGCAGTAGTTACAGCCTAGCCAAAAGCGTCGGCTCGTCATAGGTAGACAGGCTTAGCAGTGCTATTTTTCGTCTTACGCGGAGTAATTCTCAGGGTTCTATGGAAAAGTTAGTTTTGCATTGTCCGAAATAAGCTTCTTGAGCATTCTGATGTTGAGCCCACGATCGGTCTGTAGCACTTCGGCCCTCTGCTTAGCCAGAACTGTGACGAGAAGACTTCTTGGCGGTTGATAGCCCTCTGAAGCACCAGCGAGCTTAGCAGTTGGTGAGAGGCTTTTGACAGAGTCTCGCTGATGACTGCCAGATGAAATACGCTCTGGCATTCAGCAGCCAAATCCTCACCTATGAGTGACACTTTCAGGACTGCAGTAGCGACGTCCGGAGCTTAAAAGAGCCCCGATTCTTAACGAGGGTAACGGTGACAGATACAAACGAAATAGAGTCGAGCTAAGAGCGGTTGGAGCCTATCAGTGTTCAGACCGAGCAGAGGCAGAGTGTGTATTATAACGTTCGATGTCGTACGTAGTTAAAGATGCCCTGCCTCTCTTTTATGTTGGCCTATTGGATGGGGTTCTAAGATTCGTCCCTACCGATTAGGTTGACTGACCGTTCGGGTGTTTACTACCAGACCCCATATTCTCCCTTGCTGTCAACAGTCGGATTGGTGTTAGTACATCGATACCGAGAGAATGTACGGAAACAAATTGACGACACCTTCGTTCCAGTTTCCTAACTCTAAAATATGGAGTACCTCAGGGCTCTGTGCTAGGTCCGGTCCTTTTCACCGTTTATACTCTCCCTCTCGCTGATGTGATTGCCAAGCACAATCTAGGCTTTCACTTCTATGCGGATGACACTCAGTTGTACCTTTGCTTTGATCCCTCCCAGCCTTCGAGCACCTCAAATTCTCTCAACTCACTTGCTGCATGCATTGATGACATCCGATCATGGATGGCAGCAAATTTTCTAAAACTAAACGATGATAAAACTAACTTACTAGTTATGGGCAAACCTAGTGTTATTCAGAAATTGGAAAGGCTGACTTTCAAAATTGGCTCTGCCAGCATATCTCCAGTTGCATCAGCTCGAAATCTAGGTGTCATATTCCAAAGCGACCTCTCGTTAGACGACCACATCAGCTCCACAGTCAAATCTGCCTATTTTTCAGCTTCATAACATTGCTAAAATTAGGGCTTGTTTAGATAAGGATACCACGTCCAAGTTGGTCCATGCATTCGTGACATCTCGCCTCGACTTCTGCAACTCACTGCTTACTGGTCTACCAGCATGTGCGATCAGGCGATTGCAGCTGGTGCAAAACTCTGCAGCTAGGCTTGTCTGTCGTGAGCGTCGCAGTTGCCACATTACTCCACTTCTCGCCGACCTGCACTGGTTACCAGTCAAGCAACGGATTGACTTCAAGGTTTTGTCGCTCACTTTTAGGTCTCTTCATTCTATGGCTCCAGCCTATCTTTCAGAGATACTACCCCATCAGGCAAAGCATCGTACCACTCGCTTTTCGGAATCCAACAGTCTAGAAATACCTCGTACAAACCTTAAATCCTTTGGAGACCGTGCATTTAGCTCGTATGCTCCCACAGCCTGGAACTCCCTCCCGACCTGCATCAGAACATCCCCTGACCTGACCACATTTAAAAGAAACTTAAAAACATACCTACTTAGGACAGCATTTAGTGGGTCCTTGTGATTCGTCCTCGATGTGCTTATGCGTGCTGACACTGTTCATGCTGCCACTAACCACATTTGCATGCTGACCCAGTGCATGTAACCCCTAACCAAGTTATTCATTTTGTTTGTTTTTCAAGCATGATTTTACTTACTATTCTATTGCGTATCACTTTGCAGCAAATGTAAAGCGCCTAGAAAGAGATTAAGTTCTCTGAGGGCGCTTTATCAAGTGCAATATTATTATTATTATTATTATTATTGAGACGAGGTTTTCCCGCACAGGTGATTTCGACCTTGCTTGCAAGACTCGTTGCTCAAGGCAGCCATGGAAGGTAAAATCGTGGAGCACGCTTGTCGCACCAAACTCTTTTTTGCACCTTTGCACTAAACCCAAATCTACTTGGCCTGTCGGGCTGGGCCAGGCTCTGTGAGCCAGTTTTCCAAGCCACAACAGTCGAGCCTTATTACCAGTCACATTCTCAGTTTGCCCTTACCAAATGAATTCTTTGCATAACGTTTGACGGATGGCGATTGCAAAGTTCAAAGCCATTGCCTGTATGTCACTACTAACCTAGTATCCTAGCGAGGCGGTGCGTTTTAACGGTAGTCGTTGTTACTTCCTCATTTGACTATTTCTGTCATATTGTATTATTAACATGCTCGTCAAGCTCTCCCTTGATTGAGGTTCAACGGAGCAAGACCTTGCAATAAGAAGGCGCCTCCTACACGTGGGCTAACGAAATACAGTAGTTACAGCCCAGTGGAAAGCTTGCCATAAGTAGACATGCCTTGCAGGGCTATTTTCGTCTCCTGTGACGTAATTCTCGGAGTTCCATCGAAAAGTTAGTTTTTGCTTTGTCAGAAATAAGCGGCTTTAGCATTTTGATGTGGAGCCCACGATGGATCTGTTGCACTGCGGCCCTCTATTTATCCAGAACTGTGACGACAAGATTTCCTTGCTGTAGAGAGCCCTCTGAAGCACCAGCAAGCTTAGCTGCTGCTGGTCGGCTTTCGACAGAGTCAAGCCGATGACGGCGAGACAGAGCACGCCCTGGCATGCAGCGCCCAAAGCCTCAGCTTCAAGGGACACTTTCAGGTCTGCAGAGGCGATTTCAGGAGCTGAAAACTGCCCTGAGTCCTACTGAGGGTAACGGTGACAGATACGAACGCAAAAGAGTCGGGCTTGGAGCTGTTGGAGGCTATCAGTATTCAGACGTAGATAAGGCGGACTGTGTATTCAAACGTTCGCTGTCGTACGAAGTTAAACATACCCTTCCTCTTTTCAATGTAGGCCTATGACGGGATTATCAGGGTCTTCCCTACCAATCAACTTGACTGGCCATTCGGGTTTTCACAACCTCGCCCTATAATCTCCCTTTTTGTCACAAGTCTGATTGGGGTTAGTAGATCGATGCCGAGAGAATGCATTGGCGAAATAATGGCGACATCTTCGTTCCAGTCTCTAAGTATTCAGCGAAGGTGTTCTAGCTGAGCTAATTTGGACCTCGGTTTGCAAGAGTAGTTGCTCAAATCAGCCATGGAAGTCAAGCAGGTGGAGCAGGCTTCTCGTACCAAACTCCTATTAGTACCTTTGCTCTTAACCCAATTTTACTTGGCCTAAAGGAATGGGCCGGGCTGTGTGAGCCAGGTTTTCAGGCCACAGCAGTCTAGCCGTTTCAACCAGTCACATGCTTAGTTTGCTGGCGCCAATTGAATTCTTTCTATGACGTTTTGCAGATGGCTATAGCTAAGTTCAAAGCCATTGCCTGTATGTAACTGCTAACCCAGCATACTTGCGAGGCGGTGTGTTTTAACGGTAGTTGTTGCTACTTCCTCAGTTGAATATTTGTGTCATATTGTATGATAATCCTCCTTGTCAAAGTGTCCCTCGATTGAGATTCAATGGAGCAAGCCCTTATAATAAAATGCAGTAGTTACAGCCTAGCCAAAAGCGTCGGCTCGTAATAGGTAGACAGGCTTAGCAGTGCTATTTTTCGTCTTTTGCGGAGTAATTCTCGGGGTTCCATTGGCAAGTTAGTTTTGCATCGTCTGAAATAAGCTTCTTGAGCATTCTGATGTTGTGCCCACGATCGGTCTGTAGCACTTCGGCCCTTCGCTTAGCCTAAACTGTGACGAGAAGACTTCTTGGCAGTAGATAGCCCTCTGAAGCACCAGCGACCTTAGCAGTTGGTGATCGGCTCTCGACAGAGTCACACTGATGATGGCTAGACGGAACACGCTCTGGCATGCGAGCGGCCAATGCCACTCTTAGGAGTGACAGTTTCAGGACTGCAGAAGTAATGTCAGGAACTTAAATTGGGCCGGGTCTTAACGAGGGTAACGGTGACAGATACACACGAAATAGAGTCGAGGTTAGAGCGGTCGGAGCCTCTTAGTATTCAGACAGAGCTGAGGCTGAGTGTGTATTCAAAGGCGCTATATCGTACGTAGTTGAAGATGACCTTACTCTCTTTTATGTTGGCGTATTGGATGAGGTTAGCAGATTCATCCCTAGCAATTAAGTCGACCGACCGTTGCGGTTTTTACAACCTGGCCACATATTCTCCCTTGTTGTCAACAGTCTTATTGGGTTAGTAGATCGATGCCGAGAGAATGCATTGGCGAAATAATGGCGACGTCTTCGTTCCAGTCTCTAAGTATTTAGGGAAGGTTTTCTGGCTGAGCTAATTTAGACCTCGGTTTGCAAGAGTAGTTGCTCAATGCAGCCATGGAATGGAATTCAAGCAGGTGGAGCAGGCTAATCGTACCAAACTCCTTTTTGTACCTTTGCTCTGAACCCAATTCTACTTGGCCTAAAGGAATGGGCCGGGCTGTGTGAGCCAGGTTTCCAGGCCACAACAGTCTAGCCGTTTCAACCAGTCATATGCTTAGTTTGCCGGCGCAAAATGAATTCTTCGTATAACGTTTCACGGATGGCAATAACTAAGTTCAAAGCCGCTATCTGTAAGTCACTGCTAATCCAGTATACTTGTGAGGCGGTGTGTTTTTACGGGAGTCGTTGCTACTTCATCAGTTGAATATTTGTGTCATATTGTGTGATAAACCTCCTTGTCAAGGTGTCTCTCGATTGAGGTTAATTGTTGTAAATCCTTAAAATAATACGGCGCCTCCCGCACGTGGGATTACAAAAATGCACTAGTTACAGCCAAGCCAAAAGCGTAGGCTCGTCATAGGTAGACAGGCTTAGCTGTGCTATTTTTCGTCTTGGTGGTGTAATTCTAAAAGTTCTTTTAAAAACATAGTTTTGCATTGTCTAAATTAAGGTTTTTGAGCATTCTGACGTAGAGCCCACGATCGGTCTGTAGCAGTTCGGCCCTCCTGTTTGCCAGAACTGTGACGTGAAGACTTCTTGGCTGTAGATAGCCCTCTGAAGCACCAGCAAGCTTAGCAGTTGGTGGTCGGCTTTCGACAGAGTCACGCCGATGACGGCTAGACGGAACAGGCTCTGGCATGCAGCAGCCAAAGCCTCTCCCAGGAGTGACCCGAGCGGTCGGAGCCTCTCAGTATTCAGACAGAGCTGAGGCTGAGTGTGTTTTCAAACGTGCTTTGTCGCACGTAGTTGAAGATGCCCTTCCTCTCTTTTATGTTGGCCTATTGGATGGGGTTATCAGATTCATCCCTAGCAATGAAGTCGACCGACCGTTGCGGTTTTTACTATCTGGCTACATATTCTCCCTTGTGCTCGACAGTCTGATTGGGGTTTGCAGATCGATGCCGAGAGAATGTACGGCCTAAATAATGGCGACATCTTCGTTTCATTCTCTAAGTAATTAGGAAAGGTTTCCTGGCAGAGCTGATTTGGACTTCGCTTGTCAGAATAGTTGCTCAACGCAGCCATGAAAGTCAAAAAGGTGGAACACGATTATCCTACCAAACTCTTTCTTGCACCTTTGCACTGAACCCAGTTCTACTTGGCCTATAGGACTAGGCCAGGCTGTGTGAGCCAGTTTTCCAAGCCACAACAGTCGAGCCGTTTCAACCGCTCACATTCTTAGTTTGCCGGCGCCAAATGAATTCTTTGAATATTGTTTCACGGATGGCGATTGCTAAGTTTAAAGCCATTGCATGTATGTCACTACTAACCTAGTATCCTTTCGAGGCGGTGTGATTTAACGGTAGTCATTGCCATTTCCTCATTTGAATATTTGTGTGATATTGTATTTTTAACATGCTCGTGGAGGTCTCCCTCCATTGAGGTTCAATGGAGCAAGCCCTTCCAATATGAAGGCACCTCCTACATGTGGGCTTACAAAATACTGTATTTACAGCCTAGTCAATTGCCTCGGCTCGTCACAAGTAGACAGGCCCTCCATGGCTGTTTTCTGTCTCCTGTGACGTACTTTCGGAGTTCTATCGAAAACTTAGTGTTGCTTTGTCAGAAACAAGCGGCTTGAGCATTTTTACGTGAAACACACGATCGGTCTGTTGCACTTCGGCCCTCTGTTCATCCAGAACTGTGACGTCAAGATTTCCTTGCTGTAGAGAGCCCTCTGAAGCACCAGCAAGCGAAGCTGCTACTGGTCGGCTTTCGACAGAGTCAAGCCGCTGACGGCGAGACAGAGCACGCCCTGGCATGCAGCGCCAAAAGCCTGAGCTTCGAATGACACTTTCAGGTCTGCAGAGGCAATTTCAGGAGCTGAAAACTGCCCTGAGTCCTACTTAGGGTAAAGCTGACAGATACGAACGCAAGGGAGTTGGGCTAGGAGCGGTTGGAGGCTATCAGTATTCAGACAAAGCTGAGGCGGAGTGTGTTCTTTAACGTTTGCTGCTGTACGTAGTTGAAGATGCCCTTACTCTCTTCCATGTTGGCCGATGGGATGGGGTTATCAGGTTCGTCTCTTCCAATCAATTCGACTGACCGTTAGTGTTCTCACTACCTGGCTCCATATTCTCTTGTTGTCAACAGTCTGATTCTGGTTAGTAGATCGATGCCGAAAGAATGTACAGTGAAAATGGTGGTGTTTTCTTCCTCCCAGTGTCCCAAGTATTGAGAAAAGACGTGATGGCAGACTGATTGGTACCTTTAGCACTTCCCGTTTCCGAATCAGTACCGGGCGCTGACCGTCACTGTCCAAGTTATCTCGTACAGGCGTCTTTCAACTGTACCATCTTTGCACAGTTAAGTTTTGCATGCACCCTCTAAATTTTTAAACAGCAACTGGGCGGCTATCGCTTGCAAGACTAGCTGCTCAACGCAGCCACCGAAGTCCAGAAGGTGAAGCATGCTTATCCTACCTTTATCCTACCCTTATCCTACCTTTTTACTCCTTTTTTCGCCAGGTCACTGAGAGCTCAATTCTATCATGCTCATCGAACTGGGCCAGGCTCTGTTAGCCAGTTTTTTAGCCACAACAGTCTAGCTGTATCAACCAGTCACACGCTTAGTTTTCCTGCGCCAAATAAACTCTTTGGATGAAGTCCTACGGGTGGCGATATCTGAGTTCAAAGCCATTGCCTGTATGTCACTGCCAACCCTGTATAGTTGCAAGGTGGTGTGTTTTAAAGGTAGTCGTGGCTACTTCCTCATTTGAACATTCATGTCATAATGTATAATGAACCTCCTTTTCAAGCTCTCCCTCGATTGAGGTTCAATGGAGCAAGGCCTTCGAATAAGAAGGCACCTCAAACACGTGGGCTTACAAAAATGTAGTCGTTACGTCCTAGTAAAAAGCGTAGGCTCGTCATAAGTGGATGGACCTAGCAGTGCTATTTCTCGTCTTCTGTGCAGTAATTCTCGGGGTTCTATTAGAAAGTTAATTTGCTTTGTCAGAAATAACCTGCTTAAGCGTTTGGATGTAGAGCCCACGATTCGGCTGTAGCACTTCGGCTCTCTGCTTAACCAGAACTGTGACGTCAATACTTCCTTGCTGTAGATAGCCCTCTGAAGCACCAGCGAGCTTAGCAGCTGCTGTTCGGCTTTCGAAAGAGTCACGCCGATGACGGCGAGACAGAGCACCCCTGGCATACTGCGCCCAAAGCCTCAGCTTCGAGTGACACTTTCAGGTCTGCAGAGGTGATGTCGGGAGCTGAAAACGGCCCTGGGTCTTATCGAGGGTAACGGTGACAGATACGAACACAATGAAGTCGAGCTTAGAGCGGTTGGAGCCTATCAGTATCAGACCAAGCTGGGACGGAGTGTGTTTTCTAAAGTTTGCCGCTGTACGCAGTTGAAGATGCCCTTCGGCTCTTCTTCCACGTTGGCATATACGGTGGGGTTATCAGATTCGTCCCCACCAATCAACTTGACTAAACGTTCATGTTTTCACGTCCGAGCTCCATATTCACCTTTGTAGTCAGCAGTCTGATTGGGGTCAGTAGATCGATGCCGAGAGAATGTACGGCGAAAATGGTGGTTATGTCTTCTTTCCAGTGTCCAAGTATTGAGAAAAAATGTGGTGGCTGAGCTAATTTGGACCATTAGCTCTTCCCGTTTCCGAATGAGTACCGGGTGCCAACCATCACTGTCCAAGTTATCTCGTACAGGCGACTGTCAACTGTACAATCTTTGCACAGTTGAGTTTTGCATGTACCCGTAAATTTTCACACAGCAACTGGGCGGATCTCCCTTGCAAGACTAGTCACTCAACGCGGCCACGGAAGTCCAGCAGGTGGAGCATTCTTATCTTGCCAAACTCGTTTTTGCGCCTGTGCACTGAACCCAATTCTACTCGGCCTATAGAACTGGGCAAGGCTCTGTAAGCCAGTTTTCCAGCCACAACAGTTGAGCTCCAACTTACGTATCACTTAGTTACATGCTTAGTTTTTCTTCGCCAAATGAATTCTTTGGATTACATTAACGGATTGTGATTGCTGAGTTCAAAGCTTTTGCTTGTTTGTCACTGCTAACCCAGTATACTTGCGAGGCGATGTGGTTTAAAGTTAGTCGTTGCTACTTTCTTAGTTGAATATTTACGTCTAATATATGATGAATTTTCTTGTCAAGCGCTCCCTCGATTGAGTTTCAATGGAGCAAGCCTTTCCAATAAGAAGGCGCCTCCCACACGTGGGCTTAAAAATGCAGTAGTTACGGCCTACTAAAATTCGTCGGCTCTTCATAAGTAGATGGACCTTGCAGTGCTATTTTTCGTCTTTTGTGTCGTAATTCTCGTGTTTCTTTTGGAAAGTTAATTTTGCTTTGTCAGAAAGAACCTGTTTGAGCGTTTGGATGTTGAGCCCACGATCGGTCTGTAGTACTTCGGCCCTCTGCTTAGCCACAACTGTGACGTCAAGACTTCCTTGCTGGAGATAGCCCTCTGTAGCACCAGCGAGCTTAGCAGCTACTGGTCGGCTTGGACCGAGTCACGCTGATGACGGTGAGACAGAGCACGCCCTGGTGTGCAGCAGCCAAAGCCTTAGCTTCGAGTGACACTTTCTGGTCCGCAGAGGTGATGTCAGGAGCTGAAAATTGCCACTACTAGCGTACACGAGTGGACGTATCCAATTTTGGGAGGAGCGACGTTCAAAACTTGGGCGAGATAAAAGAAGGACTGTCCGCCAAGTCTCGTTTGTAGGGCTCGGAACAATTTCAGAACAAGGTACCTCAAGACTTCATGGCGCCATTTTGAGACAGTAGGTCTGTGAGTGCAACTATCTTCTGCTGAGTTAGATAGTTTAAGAAGCCCCTTTCTGTCCAGATTTGTCTAAGCCAGGCGTCGTCAAGTTCGTCCCTATCAATCAATTTGACTGATAGTTGGTGTTTTCAGTACCTGACTTTTTAACCCGCTCGTGGTTGACCCAAGTCATCGTCTGCTTGGATTTAGTTGATCGATGCCGAGAGAATGTACAGTTAAAAGGGTGGCGATGTCTTCTTTGCAATCTCCACATCAAGGAGAAGTGCTTGCAGAGCCAATTTGGACCGTTAGTTCAGCCCTTTGCCGAATTTGTGATGGGCGCATGCATACAGATACGCTCCAAGCAATGTATTACGGGCATCTGTCAACCGTGCAGACGTCTCCGCTGTCAACCTTCTCTTAGCACCTGGGCAGCTCTCGCTTGCATCACTTGGTGCTGAACACAGCCTCAGCTGGGCAGCCGGTGGAGCTAGCTTACGCTAATGACCTCCCTCTCGCCCCTGTGCACTGTGCTTGGAGCTATTGAGCCTGCAGACCTGGCGCTAGCTTGCTTCACCGTGTTCTCCAGCCACAACCTTGCTCTGGGGCCATCACTGGCATGCCTGGGTGACTGGCGCTTCATGACTTTGTTTGACGTTGTTCCAGGGCGCCAGTTAGGTCGACCTCGTCCGGTTTAGCCGAGGTTCATAAATGAATATCTCTGTTCAGTAAACGATTTCAACGCCATCGTCTAATTTTAACTGCCATCCCAGCATACAAGCAAGTCGCTGTCTTTTAAAGTTAATGTTTATTTTTTATTAGTCAAATACTTCTCTTATATATCATGATTAGTCTTACTGTCGACCAACGCAGGGATCGAGGACTGGTGGATTGATTACCCTCTCAAATGCAAAACTCCATCCCACAAGTGGCCTTACTACAGTCCAGTAGTTTTTTCCTAGCCAAAAAATTTCACGACCTGCCTTCGCGATTCCATGTCTTGTTCGTCGTACCGTACCGGTTTTTTACGGCAATTTTACGTTGATCGCGGCATGCTGCTCCAGTGCTAGTGTGGACGTCACCGATACAGGAGGTCACAAGACTCTTTAAAGTCGACGAAGTCGCCGTCGATCGGATTTAGTAGATTGATGCCGAGATAAGTTACTGCCACCATTGTGGTGATGTCTTCTTCCTAGCATGTAAAAAGAGGAGATACGCTGGTAGAGGCAATTCGGCGGCTCAGCTTTTTCCATTTGTGAATCTGTCCCGTGGTCATGCCATCATTCTGCCGGCATCTTGTACAGGCAATTCTAAACTGCACAGACGAATCTGCACTTAATATTAAGCAGCATTCGAGCATTTTTCTTTTGCATTACTAGATGCTGAAAGCAGCCATTTCCGTCCAGCAGGTTGAGCAAGCTCACCCGAAAGAATTCCTTCTCGCGCCTTTACACTGCACCATGCGCTACTGGGCTTGCAGACCTGGTGCCAAGGCCATGAGTGTGTTCTCCAGCCACAATCGTTACTCCGATGCTACCACTCGCACGTCTAACCGGCAGGGACCGCAAATTTTTTTTTGACGTTCCGCCACGGATGCCTTAAGTGCACCTTTTCCCATTTTGAGGCTATTTGTACTTGAACATCTTCGCCAAAAAAATGACTTTAAATCTTTTTTCTAATATTCACCGTGAACCCAGCTTACAAGCACGTCGACGTTTTTTAAAAGTAGTCCTTGCTATTTCGTAAGTCGAAAACTGGTCTGGTGTTGCATGAGGAATCTTACTGCCGAGCTGTACACGCATCGAGGCTCGATAGAGCAGGCCACTCAGGTATGAAGGTGCGAGCCTTAGGTGGGCTTACTCTAATCCAATAGGTTTGGCAGCTTCAAAAAACGTCAGCTTTGTACAAGTACCAAGACATTGCGGTGCTATTAAATGTCTCTTATGCCGTGGTTTAATGGGAGGAAATCGCAAATCCAACTTGCTACTCTCTTACTGCTACAGCATTTGTGTGTATATCATAATTCAATGGAGGGGCTATGTTCGAAAGCCAAGGCAAGACTAAACAAGGACTTCGAAATTAGATGCTGCAAGTGCTTCATCTGGCGTTTGAAACACAAGCGGCTATCAGCCAGTTCGCCGAAATGTTAGCCAGAAGGTATTACATGTGAATATAGCGAACCCGGACTTATTTATGGAGGCAGGAGTGCATATATGACCCTTTGCTCTGCAGCTACCTGAAGAAGAGGACATCTTATAACTGGCTCACAAGTTTATCGCCAAGGCATGGGCGCATCAAAAGTTCTTCTCGTGATTTCTCGATAATTAAGCTATAGTTATGAATTTGATACACATCGCTTGAACCTGAAATCCTTTGAAGATTTTTCTTTTAGCTGGTGTAAAAACAAAGCCTGGAACTCACTTCAATTGCACTAACGACTCAGGCAACTCGATCCTCGATTGGGTAACTTTTGTAGCGGCCCAGATTGGTCTTCTGTCCTTTCGCCCGGTGAATTACAGGATCCTCCTCCAACTGTCGCGGTGACTGACTACCCTTTGTTTGTGACTGCTGAGGCCGAGATCCTACTGTAGGAGGCAGAGGCATCGCACCTGTGACTTTGGGCCCCTACGCCTTTGCTTACCCCGTAGCGCGGATGGAGGTAGCGACTACACTCCTCACCTGCGATAGGATCCTTATTTATCACTCCCTCCTCGTGCCCTGAAAAACGTTGATGCTCTTCGCAGCTTCATAATGCCCCGGCTTGAGTATCTCGGTCGTGCCTAATGGCTCCAGAAGAAGCTCCTTCTCCTGGCTGATAAAGCCGTGATGAAGCTATGTCGGATCTCGTGCTGCCTGCGTCTGTGCGACACGACGTGTTCCTCTGATGCCCCGCGCTCGAGTGGTGGCCTCGGCTTAGTCCCGCTTGGTTAGGAAGCAAACATCTTTCGGGCTATTCACGCCCGCCGTATGCTTTCCTCCAGTGATGCGACTGTTGCCACTGTTGCTCTCGAATAGCTGGATGATGCGATTTAAGCCCTCAAGGTTCCCTCGGTTCAGGAGCGTTTGATCTTCTACTACGGAGGGTCCTCTGAGGATCGCGGTCACGCAGGCTCACGCTCACGATTGCTGTGATCGGAGGTTCACCAGGCGCGAAGGTGGCTGTGTGTCAGGCTGGCGTTCTCCCACCGAGCGCTTACACTCAGTTGGAACTCGGGCGTCCACAACCGCCCTCAGTTCGACACTAGGTCCTTAGTGTCGGTCATCCACACAAGGATGTGATGGAGGATTTGGCGACCGAATGGCGCTCGAAGCCGGGTCAGGGGAAGATGGCTCGCTGTCTGGCCACAGTCATGCATTCAAACCACTCCCACTTTTCTTGTCTGGCTTCGGTGTATCTTTAGCGTAGTGGTGCTTCATCTTCCGGGTGAGGCTGAACCTCCTTCATCGTTCGGACGCTACAGATTCAACCCAACTCTCGAGACCCTGTACAGGAGAGGCTGTGAGAAATAGGAGACGCTACCGCACGCCTCAATCACTACCCTGGCTTAATGCCTAGTATCGCTAAACGGCACGACGCCATCCTCAACCGTCTTATCCAGGCGCCTCCTAGTCACTGCGTCGCTGCGCTCGAGTGGATCAGCACCACGAACCCGACCCGATTTCACTATGCCGCCCGGACTTTGTGGTAAACTATGGCGGCTACGCGGTTGTGGTCGACGTCACGGTGCAGTTTGACACGAATTCGGACGCCCTTGATTGTGCGGCTGCCCGGAAAACTGCCAAAAATCGGGAGCTCACTGATGAATTGCGAAGGCATGGGAGATATGTGGAGCATTGCGCCTTTATAGTGGGTTCATTCGGTACATGGCATCCTGAAAACGAGCGAACGTAGGCAGCTCTGAGAGTGAGCATGAAGCATCGCAAACTGCTCTGGAAGCTCTGCGTTTCAGATGCCGTTAACGGCTCGGTGACGGTTTGGCTTAAATTAGTGGGCCATCCAAGATCAGAGGACGACGAGGCTCTGTACGAAGACTATCCCGATTGAAAACCGGAACCAGAAGACGAGGAGGCTGATCCGCCTGTGCCCGATGCAACACGACTTCCGGTGGCTGCCAGTGCCAAGCAGGGCTCGCAGCTGGCTCCTCCGAGTGGAGCGACGGCCGCTCAACATTGCCCGCTGACAGCACCTCCCAGGTCTTCGGCATGTTCCATCCCTCGCATGCATCACGACTCGGCTCCCGTTGGTGGTGGCAGCTGCTCTTGTCAGCGTGAAGCAGATTGAGTCGCGAGAAGTGTCCCTACTTTAAGTGGCAGTGGGGGAACCAGGAGTCCCGGTCTGGTTGCATACGTAGACGCAGCGCCGGTTCAGTGACAATGGCCAACTGGCAACAGCAGAGGTGGATAGACTGTCCACCCTGACTGAATGTAGGTGGCGTTCGGGATTCGTTTCGTCAGACCGAAGCCATATGTAACCATGTCAGTTTCCAAATAAATAGTGTGTCACTAAGATTAACTCAGTTTTCAAGTAAGCATATGCACTTGCGTGCTGTTTTTTGCTTCGCTGTATTTTTTTCAGCTTACTGGATTGGTGCTGTTGGAGGTCGGGGATCCAAGTGCTGGTGGAAGTTGTCTTCCGTGGCAGTCGGCGGCTAGGGGTCGACGGCTCCTGCTCAGCCGGCGGTTCCTGCTCTCCAGTCAGTGGATTCAGTGTTTCAGGCCTCGATCGTCTGCCCGAGGCCCTCGCTCGAAAGTCGGCTCCCCCTGAGGCTTTTCTATCTCCATACAACTCCGCCTGGTAGCTCTCCTTTTCTGGATTCGGCATGCAAGGGGTCGGCTGGCTTTCTACTTCGCCGGACATATGGCATGCAAATATGGTATATAATGCATGCCCTTCCCGCCTGCCTACCTGTCTGAAGCTCTCGGAAAAGCTTTTTTAAGTCGTATCCGCCCTGGATCATTTTGCTGTCTTCCTGTCCTGGCCCATTGGCTATTGTGTTGTCTGCCGACCTGGAGCCTCCTTAGCCCGGCTAAGGCTCGGATCTGCCGCTTTGAGCTATCTTGTGCCTGAATGGTTGGGTGGTACCTACAGTACGGGCTTCCCATTTAAGAGTGACATTTCTTGATCTCGCTGTTTCCAGTGGATGGCAGAGCTTGGCCTTCCAGGCAAGTACTGCTTCTAGCTCTGCAAGAAACCCCCAGCAGGACATCTTCGGGACCCACCCCCCTCCGCTACAGCATCTTAAGCCATATCTATGCCGCTCGCCTGTTGATGTGCTTCTCCCTCCCCCGGCATGGACTCTCTCCCACGTCGGGCGAGATTTCTCTGGTAGTGGCGGTCCTACATTTCGTGCTCAGACTGAAAGGTTACGATGGTTGTAACCTTCTTAAGATCATGGTCCCTAGTAGGAGCGAACCCCTCCGCCTGGCATCGCCTTCACTTACGAGAGCAAGGCGATGAAATTTATGGAACTAGGTTTTACGAGTGAGCAGGAGGCGAACACCGCCAAGCTCTTTTAGCCCAGGACATTTATAGCCGGCGGCGAGGCATCAGACCGACCGTTCAGTTTTTTTTTGTTACTCCAGCGGATTTCCACCCCTGCCTCCCCCTATCGTGAAGGCCCTTGCGCCTTACAGCAAGCTCATAAGCGAAAAACAGGGGAGTGTTCTGCGGCACTAAGATAAGGAAGAGTGTCAGCTAGGTCATTTGCGTTCAATAGAAAGTTGCCCTCTCGATCTTGCTCGGAAAGTGCCTAGGCCCCTGGTGTTTGTGCGTTACCCCAGTATTACCCCAGTGCTGTCACTGTGGCTAGGCTGGTCATAAGGCCTTGATGCGCCCACACAGGACGTGCAATGGTTGTGGCCATCCAAGCCATGTCGTTGCAGACTGTCCCAATGTGACGTGCTTCCGGTGTCGGAAAGTTTGCCACGTGGTTAAGGACTGCCCGGTGAAGCCTAAGTGTGGCCTCTGTGGCGAGCTTTGTCATGTCCACAAGAACTGCTTGCCCGACCGCTCGGGGGACAAAGGGTAGCCCAGACATCCCGAGCATCAGATTCGGAGGATGAGACTCTGGTCAGAATGGCAGCTGCCGCAGAAGCAGAAACTCGTGCTGTGCGTGAGATCGTAGTCCTGCCTCCCCATATGCCCCATGACGTGGTTGGTCGTGGCTCCCCTCGACACAGGGAACCCCTTCGCCTAGGCCTTGTGCTCGTCGCTGATGCGGTCTGTTCTATCCCGGAGCTGACTCAAATGATGGCTACCAAATGCGTAACGCAAGCCGCTTAGTCTGTGAGTGCGCTATACAAAACTCCCCTGCGTTACGCCAACATAGTCTATGCTGCTTCATGGAGTTACGGACAGATCTGCATTACATTACGCCAGTACCTCTGCCATATAGTGGCAAGCCCGTTGCTAGTTTAGCCTGCCCGTCTCGAGCAAAAGTTAGTGTTATGTAGGCTCTCGTTTGCTCTGGTCGGAGGCCTGCCAGGCGCTCTGTCAACTGGGCGTCGTTGCGGTGTTTGATAATCGTGCGCTCACGCTCAACTGGAACTCGGGTGTCCACAGCCACCTGCAGTTCGGCGTGAAGTTCATGGTGACGGTCATCCGTAAGTATTTTATAGCAGGCTGGGCGAGGTATTGGTGCACCAAGCCGGGCCAGGGAAAGTGGCTCGCTGTCTGACAACAGATAAGCACTCTAACAACTTCCACTTCCTCTCGTCTAGCTTTGGCGTCTTTCGCGTTGTGGCTCTCCGTCTTCAGGGCAAGGGTGGACCTCCTTCCGTGTGACGCTGCCAGTTTGAGGCTGAATCCGGCTCTCCATGTGCAAGGGAGGCTGTGAGAAAATGGAGACACTGGTGCATGCACTTAATCACTACCCAGGGCTGAAGATAGCCGTCATGAGCTGGTTTGGTCTAGCGGTTAAGGTGCTCGCCCCGACCAAGGTCTGACTGAGGTCGTGGGCTCGAGCCCCAAGGCATATGTGAAGCGCCTGAATAGAGATTAAGTTCTCTTGGGGCTCTATATAAATGAATTATATACATTTATATATAAGAAGCGGTACTATGCATAATACTTGACCGTCATCTCGTCAAAGCTCCTCCCAGGTCCTTGGGCCGCTATGCTCGCATCGATCAGCATCACGAACTGGACCCGATTCCATTACGTCTTACTGACCTGATGGCTGACACAGGCCGATTCGCGTTTGCGGTCGACCTAGCATCGCCGTTTGACAGCAGCACTGACGCACTTGCTCGTACTGCAAACCGGAAGATCGCCAACCAACTGTTGGCCGACGAACTGCGCAGGCGCGGCAGATGTGCAGAGCGATGTTCTTTTGTTGTAGGATCCCTCGGGTCATTGCACTCTGACAATGAGCGCACGCTATCGGCACCGACGGTATCGTACAAGTATCGCATGCTCCTCCGGTAGCTCTTCGTCTTGGATGCTACCAACGGCTCTGCATTAGTCTAGAAGATATTTTCTGGCCTTAATATTCCAGAGGTTGTGGCTGCGGTTCTGCATGAGGAGATCCTTCACTCGCATCTGGAACGTGGCAACGACGACTGTGCCGAGGTTGTGTTAGTCCCACTGGTGTGACTGGTGGTGCTGTGCGACTCACGTGAGTAGGTCAGGAGGCGCCCAGTAGCGCTCGCTGGTCTACTCCCTCTGGCAGTTGTACAGGCTGACGCTCAAAATTGGCTGTGCAAGCATATCTCTTGTTGAATCAGCTCGAAATCTAGGTGTCATGTTCCAAAGTGACCTCTCGTTAGACGACCACATCAGCTCCACAGTAAAATCTGCCTATTTCCAGCTTCACAACATTGCTAAAATTTGGGCTTGTTTAGATAAGGATACCACGTCTAAGTTGGTCCATGCATTCTTGACATCCCGTCTCGACTTCTGCAACTCACTGCTTACTGGCCTACCGGCATGTGGGCTCAGGCGATTGCAGTTGGTGCCAACTCTGCAGCTAGGCTTGTCTGTCGTGAGCGTCGCAGTTGCCACATTACTCCACTTCTCGCCGACCTGCACTGGCTACCAGTCAAGCAACGGATCGACTTCAAGATTTTGTCGCTCACTTTTAGGTCACTTCATTCTTTGGCTCCAGCGTATCTCTCAGATCTACTCATCCAGCAGGCCAAACATAGTACCACCTGCTTTTCTAAATCCAACAGTTTACCAATACCTCGTACAAACCTCAAATCCTTTGGAGACCGTGCATTTAGTTTGCATATTCCCAAAGCCTGGAACTCCCTCCCGACTAGCGTCACAACATCCCGTGACTTGACCACATTTAAAAAGAACTTAAAAACACACCTATTTAGAACAGCATTTAGTG
>WPIO01000445.1:0-44932 GCA_009760855.2 Cristatella mucedo
GTAATGCTTCGTTCAGTTATGTATTTTTATTTTTATTATTATATATAATAGATACAAGAATACTAGCTAATGACTACCGTAGGAGATATGCATTTAAAGATAGTATTAGAATTTTTAGAAATTTTGAGGATCAACGATGTAAAATTAAGTTATATATTATTAATAAGTGTCTATTTTCAACTATAGAAAAGTTAATTACATATGTGATATATTTGATGAAATAGACAAAGAGTGAAGAATTGGCAAATTCTATTTATGAAAGTATTTTTCAATAATATATAGAAAATGGATATTGCAAGAGTACTAGATAATGACTATGGAATATTATATCTACATGAGTTTGTGTCAGACTTTTTGAATATTTTAGCATAAGTGATGAAATAAATTAATTCATATATACTAACCTACTTGTTTTCAACTATAAAAATTACTTAAAATATGTGATATATACTATGAAACAGATGAGAGATAAAGTCTACCAACTTCTATTTATGATAGTATTTTTGATTTATTTATTATATTATTAAATAGGAAATGGAATTCGTTACTGACCCAATGCTAGCAACTTCTGCAATGGCACTTAAATCTTACGTTGATTATCTTGTTAGATCAAGAATGACAGCATATGACGAGCAACAACTCAATTTGGATATTTCACTTATGACTGATTCATCTGTTAAGAAACTCTACTCTGATGAAGCAGAAGCTGAAGCTACAGAAGAATATTAGCACCGCTCAAACTGAAGTTCTATCAGGTCTTTGTGGAGAGAGTTAGATCTAAAGTGATGCTCTTCTCGATGATCCTAATTGAGATTGCTGATTATACGACTTGGATGGCAACACAACTTCCATCAATGTTCTACAGTATATCGGGCGTTATGGTTGAAACGCCCAGCTAATCATTGGCAATGTTAAAGGCGATTGGTTACGAATTTCTACCAACTATTAATGGAATATAAACCATCAAATCACAAGCAGCTGACGGTTTGGGCCAGCACCTAAGCACAACACGACCCAGGCCCTGTTTAATTTAAACAAGTTAAAGCTACAATAACAACATCTGAAGATGTACATCGAAAAAAGAAAGTAAGGACTGGTCTTGAAAAAGCACACGGACAACCAAAATTCCAACTTTGGACTCTGTTTCTATCCAATGTTAGAAATGGAAGACATCAGGATCCAACACTCTGTTAGACGCGGTACAATCCTAGCTATTAGATATATAAAGCCCTTAGAAGTAATCAATCCGATTCAAAACAATAGGAAGTGTATCTTTGAAAGTTAGAGTTGGTTCAATCTTGGAAGAGGTCTTTAAAACACTTAAAATAAGAAACACAATAGTAGTGCGATCTGAAGCTTTAATCTAAACAAATATATACCTACCTAAACACATGAAAGCAAGTCAAGTAATCGTTTTGTAAACAATACAGAAGCATTGATTAAAAATACTATCTATGGGACAGATTTAAATCGGTTTCTTCAGCTGCGAGGACTATCTTCAGCAGGTTCTTCACTTTCAAGTGGTTCGTTAGTTTTTGCTCATTAGAAACCTTCCAATATTTATATTTATAATTACTATTTATTTTCTGCTGTTGAATGGAGCTAAGAGTTTTCGGTTTTTGAATCAGGTGTTTGATATGTTGTTAAAATCACAAATATCCTTTAGATAATGCAGTATTATAAATTTTAAGGAGTTTTAATCAATCAATTATATTCTATTTGCTTGATTTTGTGTCTGAATGTTGAATCAATAGCAAGTTAACAATCTAAGTTCTTCCAACATTTACCGTTCACGAGTATTTCTACGTAATATACCGACGTGTAGGCATCCACCAGCATTGGACTTAGCGAGGATGCCTTTACAATTATAATAAAGTATATATTGCATGTCTAAATTACCCATAGTAACTGTTGCCCCATGTAAAGCAAAAAAAGTATCGATATCGATGTATACTTTTTATTTCAACAGCTAGATCAAAGGCTGGATGTTCACTTAGCAACTGTGACTTTATAATTCGCAGGTATTAAATTGCTTGAAGTTTTGCACTCGCACATTAAACATTATCTCTTATACATACCCTTTGCACACCTATAATTTTCCGCCTATTGCGCGTGCTTCCTGTAAATTGTAATTTTTATAGTATACATCATGATAACTCTATCGGTTGCAGGCATGGTCACCTAGGATTTATGGCTTAGCCCAGATTCAACTATCTCATAAATTATTTCATATCGTGAAATATTGTCTCTAAATGTTTATAGTATATCTAGAAATATTTATTAACGAAAGATCACTAGCCCAAAATACACAGATCACCTTTAATTTGTAAAAATGATATGTCGATAGTTATTGCTTTAGATGTTCCAGCGGAGTATATACGGCTATCTTCCATATATCATAAGACAATTCTTTGATGTTTTTTCTCACTTGTTGTTCCTTCTCCATCTAACATTTTCTTAATAACAATACTAATAATAATATGATCAAAAGTCAGTGCACACTAGCAAGCTCGTGACATATACCAACTAGCATAATCTACACACGTCCCAGTGCATGTTATTAATTAAAACTACTGTATCCACTGTACACCATAAAGTAATATCGTCTAAGGTTTTTTTTTTTTTTTAAAAATTCTACAATAGAATTTAGTTTTATTAGTTTGCGCTCACTAATATATATGATTACCATCCTAACATTCGCTGTAAAACCTCCTGCTCAGAAAACGTCATTAAGAGGCGTATGGCATGCTACTGCTTTTTTGTCCAGTAGCCTGCAACAACAGGGTAATACTGGCCCAGGGATTATTTGTATTAAGTTGAAATGGCACTAACCTGTTACTATCCATTACAGTAATATTTAAACTAACATATCAAGATAGCTATACTGAACTAAGTGGTCCATTCAAGACATAGTATTTATGTTAATTGGCTTATGTAGTATACACATAATTCGCAATATTGATTGCTAGACCCCAATTCAGAAATCATTTACATTCACATATATTCCAACTTTCGCTCGATATCGAATGCCTGATCAGTGCTATTAACCTTGCAAAACGCTCTGTCGACCCACTTTTAGGAAGCCATAGTTTAGTACTTACTACGACGGGCATCTTAATCTGAGATTACTTCACCTATTTCCATCTGCTAATTAACCAGATATTACCAAAAACTATGTTATCATCTCAGCTTGTGATTTTGCCATTAGATGTAAAGATAATCTTTTTATTGTGAATGAAGAATCAGTTTAACTTGATATTCTTTTGGCTATGTCGTTCCTCGACAGATAGCTACGTACAATGTGTTGATCAAGCACTGGTAGCTGATTGCGATAAGCTATTCTTATAGGCATCCATCCAACTGGTAACGGAGGGAAACCGAAATATAATGCTATTAGTAAGGATTGTTTGTGCGTCAGAATTTCTTATAAATATTACCATTTTAAACTGTTTTAAACTGTTGTCGCAGTACTTAGAATAATCTGATAAAAAGAGTAGAAGAGAGGTACAAGGTCTTTAAGAATATTTAGAAAGTCTGTCAAGATTAGAAACAAGACTAAGGAAGTGTTAGAAAGTGTAAAACGGCAACAAATGTAGGTGAAAAGTGGTTACAAAACTGTAGTTCCTAAACGTCGCGAGTAAGATTATATCACATTCAAAGCTACTACGAAAAATCTACTCGCAGGTCCAGCTGTTCCTACAGTGGCTAACAATCCTTCAAGTCTATTGGTGCAAGTGCTGCAAATGTATTACAGGGTGGATTTCTTATCAGTATTTTACATGATAGTCGATTTAAAGTTATTATTAAAGGAATAGTAGACGATATTACTAGTGGTAAATACGGAAAGTGTGTTTGGAAAAAAATGTAAAAAAAAAGGATTGCAAAAGATGATTCAATCTTTAAAAATAGTTCTTAGCATACAATAATGATGTATTACATTAGTAGCAGAAAAGATAATTATCCTTGGCAATGGAAATCTTAGGTCAATATTAAAAGTGAAGTGTTTGGAATGGAAGTAAATTGGGATGCATCACAATGCTTGATCCTAAATCCTGGGCTTAAGAATTTCATAGAGAAGATTAAGGACAGAGGGCGTTTCTTCCTGCTATTTATTCCTGCACTGTTGCTACTATTGCAGCAATTATGGAGGAGATGTTGGAACAGGTATTTCAATCTGCAGTTACTGTAGCAGGTTTAATAAAAAAAAGTTAAAAAGCTGAAACATGTTCAATGGTAAAGCACCAATCAATGATGACAAAAGGATCAATCAATTGGAATGGAAGCTATAAATTTACAAAGCGAAAGGTTAAGCAACGCTATTGAGGATATTGAATGAAATGATATAAAGCAATTAATTTAGGAATTTATATTAATGTCTCTGGTAAGACGTACGGAAGAAAGTGAAGAGTAAAAAAAACGATTAATGTACACTAAAAAAGGAAGAATACTAGTTGAGGAGTGGTGGAGTAGATTTTTGCACCTAATTGAAATTGAGACGATATAAGAAAAGTTGAAGCAACTTCACTTGGAGGCAAAAAGCACAGTGACTATAAAAGCTGGAGGGAGTGCTATTTTGCTTAGCAACCTTTATGCACAGGGGGGAAAATACCAAAAGAAATGTATAGAAAGGTTAAACAAGTTGTTAGTAGAATTAAGAACTATCATGGTTCAATTAAAAATATGAGCATCTACTTAGGTTGTTATCATCATCTAAACAATAAGTAAAATTAAGACGTGAGAATTATAAAAGGAGTTTTTAGAGCTACCTATATCTCTCGCTTCAGCTGCTGCAACATCAGTGTCAAAATATCCCAAGAAATATCGATGTTTATCTTTTGTAATATATTATTGGTATTTATTATCTCTTTCTATGGAAACTGACACATAAAACCGGAACTATTATTTGTTTTTCCTTCCATTATTTCTCATATTTTCAGAATGTGGTTGCAAGTCTTAAATTACTAATAATATTATTTGATCTAATCCCACTATTGAGGTAAATTTGAAGGATAGGAATTTCATTTTTACAAATTAACCAAGCAATACGGTTTGCTGTATACCTTTTTTCATCTGTTTTTATAACTATATATCTTTTCTTATTTTTTGTTCCAGCTTCACTCCCTGCTTTTGCAGTTCCTGTTTTATCAACTTTCCAGACGAACTTACCTGTTATTGCATTACAAATCCAATAATCATAGAAACTCTATCTCTCAATTGAGTACCTTATCCAACTCTTGTACAACCATCAACCTGACATTTTTCTTCATAATTTTATTAATCTGCTTAAAATATTTTATTATATATAGAAATGAATCATCAAGAAGTCAAACGCGCATTGTCAGACCATCAAGTAAAAAATAATACATAAACTCAATGGAACCTATATCATCAGACTTAAAACACCAAAGATTTATCTGAATCTGTTTCTTTACTTGTTACTAATACTCAACTAAAAAATAGAAAGAAGTAGAAGTGCTAATAAAGGATCGCAATTGAATCTTGCATTGAAACAATTAAAACAAAATAGAAAAGTTGGTTCCGGTATTGTAGATATAATAAACAAATTATCTGGTGGTACAGAGTTTAATTAAAATTGCCGAAAGATGCAAAGAGTGGATTGGTTCCTGGAGGTTCATTCAATAATACTGGAGATTACTCATTTGCTGGTCCAGGCACCAAAGTTTAGAAAACGTTTAGATGAAGGATATAAGGGTGTGAATGCACTTGACAGAGCAGCATGAGTCGACGATAGTCTTTACACTGAGACACCATCTGATCCCTAAGCCAAAAACGAACAGAAAATGAGAAACCTATCAGACTTAGTTGTAGCAGAATCTGCTGCTAGCATTGCACTCGATCCTAAACAACCAGCTTACGTTAGAGAAGATGCAAAGACCTAGTTGCAGCAATAATGGCGGCTAAGGCAAAATTAATTTTAGGGCATTGGTTGAAGCATTCTTGATGGTAAAAATTCGCAATATAGTTCTTAAAAAGATAAAGTGAGTAATCCTTCAAGTAAAAGTGGATACATAACGAATTATGCAAAAACTGTTGTTGATAAAGTGGTATCTATAAAAAAAAGATATAAATAACTAATCTAATTTTTATTTTTGGTTTTACATGTGTATTTTTTAGTATCTAATAATCTGCAGGATGAAATCTGTTAATCCTGTGAGTTGTTTTTTCACTATATTATAAACTTTAACTTGATAAACATTCAATCTACATGCTAGGTCTTTCTTCTGAGTTATAAGTATCTTTAGTAACCTATGATTCATTAAGAATACCAGTAACAGCAAAGTCATTACAAAACTTTTGAACTATTCCAGCAACACTAGTGAATTTAATTTGTTTGGTCTTTTGATCAAAAGAATATACTTGGTTTTATTTCCAAATGCAATTCTAATACCAATAGTTGAGCAAGCACTCATATCATATTCACTGTATTCAAGTTGTATACTTGCTCTATTAGCAATATCTTCAAGTACAGGTCTCATATCTTCTGTAATATACCGCCATGCATTGAAGTAAGATTTATAGAATCTTTACTAATGTTTTCTCTTCAATGTGAATGCGTGCTTGTTTTCCTTTAGGAATTGCGACTGCAGCATTTTCGAGTTACAACGAATTTTTTTATTCTCCGTTTTCCATTTCTATACAACGAAAGAGAAAATATTTAAATTAACTTGATAACTCCATTATCCATCCCAAATCTGATACTTGCATTAGTTTTTTAGAAGATTAAACACCTTCTTCCACAATCTGTTTGATTATATTGTTGTTACTTAAACGTTTGAAATGTTGGTATATCACCAAAATACTTTGTTATTTCAGGCATTGGTAGAGCACCGAATGAATCAAAGTAAAAATATTTCTTTCCTTTTTAAGTGTAAAAGTGCTACCCAGTGATATATTGCTTTTCCTGATTCACCAGTATTACAAATGAGACATTCATTTCTTAATGGTTTTGTTAGTTTATCTCTTGCAAATACACCTCTAAATTTTTTTACATCTAATTATTTTATATAATTATTTATTTCTATATCTGTCATAGGTGTTGATTTTACTTATTTTTTAATTGTTCAATAGTCTCTTTTTGTTCTGCGATCATTTGTTCTTTATCAGCTCATCCAGCAACTACCTTGAACCATTATATCTATCACTACTACATGAGAATTTTTTACTAACTGGCATTTGATATTGCTGCAAAGAGTGCATTTTGTTGGAAGAGATTCTCCTCTACTTACCTGTCGAGTTCTACCTGATCCTGATTACTTACTTGCAGTCTACCTGCACCAGCTGTCGTTGAACTAACCGTCGTTGAATCAGATCTTCAACTTAACAAACTTTTGACTTCTTACTATCACAAAATAGTACAAATACCTGTAAGCAGTCCGCTCATTCATTTCTTACTATTTACAGCTTCATATGCTTCATGAATTGTCTCTGTTTGTTTTTTAAACTGTAAACAATATGTTTCCATATTTATTGATAATATAAACAAATGTCTTTGCAAGTTGGAGCTTTCAATTTTGGACAAGATGTGGATACAAGGCATAAGGAACCGTTACCTAAAGTTCCAATTAGAAGCATTAGTACTTCGACCTAGTGGAACAGGTAATCACAATGTTGTAATGAATTGGATATTTTATGGAATGCTTAATTATGATACTTGTATAATCAATGCTTCAAGTTTAGACCAAAAGTTATATCGTAGTTTATGTCAATGACTAAAGATGAGCCTGCTTACGTTTGGGTTTATGGAATTGAGTCAATGCTAAAAGTTGATTCTTATGAGAATTGTAAGAATATTGGTGTATTAGATTATTTGATGACAGAAGATCAATCTAAGATATTAGATTATTTTACTAGAAGAAGACATACAGGATTGAATATATTTTATCTTGCTCAAGGATTTACTAATATTCCAAAAAAAAAAAAAAAGGAAACAATATCAATATGATAATAATCTTTTAACACAACAATGCTGATATAGAATAAATTCGTTATTATTATGTTGGTGATATTGATAAGGAAATGTTTAAAGAATGGGGTCAAACTATTTCACAAGAAACCGATTTCGTTACTGTGTTCTTGATCTAACTAAAACAGAATCAGAAGGAAAATTTTGGTCGGTAGATAGTTCAGGTAAACAAATATTACCTATTTTTAATTAAATATAGAAGAAAATGATTAATGTTAAAATATATGCAAGTAATGGTAAAAACAAACCTTACAGATGAAGTGTTCAAGAAGCAATATATTTAGAGAAAAAAAACTTACTAATTTAGAAAAGTTTACGTGGTGCTAAAATACTTTGATAATGCTCAAGAGATACAAAAAATTGAAGCATAAATGCAGGTAAAAATTACAGTCGAACATGAGACTAAATGGAACGTGCGTTTAGAGAAATCAACTGATAATTCTGGTAATAGTGTTATTGATAAGTAGAAAAAAGAATAAGACCATCACTTGCAGCTCAAAAGGAAGAACAGGAACAAGCTAAAAGATTGTTAGAGTATAAAACACCAGTAGATATTTCTAATATAGTAAAAAAAGGATTTGCTGCTATTGATGAAATAAAAACCTAAAAAAGCTGTAACTATTGCAAATCAAGCTAAGACAAGTGCTGCTAATCCAGAAATAAGAGAAGTAATTGATTCACTTCAAAAAGGAATTGCAGAGCATCTTAAAGTTATTCCCTCAAATAGTAAGAAACCTGGTAAGAGAGTTAAAAAGGCAAAGGTTGTTTCTGTTTTTTAAGAACCCTGTAGTTACATAATTGTTCAAGAATCTGTTCCAGTTCAGTCTGAAACAGATATTCTAAAAGATAAGAAACAATATCTTCTTGCTAAAAATAAACTAGAGGATGTGTATCTAGCAAAGTAAGAAGTGCTACAGAAAGTATGAGAGTAGATAATAAAGAATCATTTAATTCTGATGTTGGATTTTTTCTTGCAGAATTGAGATCTTTGGAAAATGTGATGTTATAGTTATCTTACTTTTTATGCAGGTAAAGGAGTAGAGATAGTTCCATTGATTGTAAAATCTGAAAAACAAGTACTTGATAAACTTGTTCTATGGCTAAGTGAACTAAAACTTTGCAGCGGGAAATAGAGGTGTAATACCTTTAATAAGTTCTGCTGTGAGAATATCTTGCCTTTCATCTTGAAAAAGCACCAAAAAATATGTTGCGAAGATAAAAACAATATTTTATTTAATATATATAGAAAATGAGTGACTTGGTAAAAAAAGTTGCTCAGTGATATATTAAAGAATCTTGAAAGCATTAGGAGAACTAGTCAAGGAAGAAAGGAAGGATATGTTTTTTTAATATTAACTGGAACGAACGAACTAATCCCAATAAGAGCTAGAATTGATACACCAATTAAATTACTAAGAGGTAAAAACTTTTAGATATGTTTCAGAAATTCGCATGCAAACTAACTCTATTAGAACTATAACTGAAAACTAATCATACTTTTGCTTATAGAGTTACTTGTGGTTCAGGAAAAATTATAACATTAAGACCTGGAATATATGGTGGGTACAAACTGATGATGATAAATTTTGGTATTGCTGATATAATTAATAATTCAATTTACACAATATGAAGCTACAACTGACAATTTTCAACTAGGTCTTGATACAGCAACTTCAAAATCAGGAGTTAGTTAACTGTTATTGGTCATTCCTTGCAAGTAAATCAACTCTTTCTGCTGTGTAGGATTTACTGCTGTGCTTATAACTAAACTTTCTGCTGCCCTGACTAATTGCTAAGATGTATCCGGGATATTTACACCTATTGTTTGTACACCTTACACTAAAGTTCATTCTGAGAAAGAGCCTTTGTAACTAATATTGATTTTTTTAGAGCTGTAAATTGTAACATGTTGCTAGTGGAACTGTTTTATAAATGGAAAAGAATCACAAGTATTAGCTAGTTTTACCTTATGATGACTTATTCGTGGAATGAGGTTGATGAAACAAAAACTATTGAATATCATAATGGTGCTAATGATTATATCTAGTAATGTTTTTCATAACGCCCTAACACTGTAATTTAGTCTAATTTCCTTTGATACTCTCACTTGAAATATCTGCAAGTGCTCTTTTTGAATTGCTTGATCTCTTTTGATGTGTAGACATGCTGCAACAACGAGCACAACGCGTTCATTTTGACATTGCAATTTTTGAAAGCATTCCAAACTCCACTTACAGCAGCACACCAGATGCTAATCCTTGTCACCATTGTGTTGCCATTTGCACCCGCACCAGATGCATTAGTGCATACTAAGATCTCTATCAAATCCACCGACTCTTGTCATTTCAAAGTGTAAATGGGATATTATAAAGAATTGTATTCATAGATCAGCACACAAAACCAGTTATATTGGTATTTATAAGACAAACCTGTTTTAATTACGAATCCCATGTGTTTGAAGTAGTTAGTTTGTAGAAGCGTCAGGACTTATATAAGAAGTAAGACTTGTAGATAAAATCGCCAGCTCCACATACTTAATCTTTTCTTCCATCCTGTAGCAGGACCTTCAGTCTCTGTTATAGTCATTCGGACAACATAAGAGACCCATCGGGTAGGGGTGTATAGAACACTTCCAACAGCCTTCCTTTAGGGGAGTTTTTTTTAATCTTTTTAGTGCCAAGGGTCTAAACTCTCTACTACTAATAAATCCAAGCACCAGCATTTTTAAACAATGACCAACAAAGAGATATCTATGAGGAATATCAAAAGCTTCCACCCAGCAGCAGTTTGAATTTGATTTGTCTTGAAAAGTAAAAGATAATTATCAGATAGAACATAACAGGTTTTGTTGTTCACGGGGACAACGAAAAACTAAAACTAATTTACTAGTAGCACTGTCCGTTTCATTTCCATTAACTTGATAAACTCTCTAAATTTATAGTCTCTAAGTGTGCAGTCAGGCAGAAACTCAGGAACTCCAAGTTCGAGTATACTATCGATGCGGGTAGCAATTGCCATTCTTCTCTATATAAAAAACCTAAAATTGTAGTTTGGAATATATAATCCAGCACCTAAATTTTCTCCTTTATGTTTCCACCATAAGTATCAATTATAGGAGAACGAACAACAGCTTTTATCATTAAGTACTTTTTTGCTAATTTTATAAAAGCCTTAGGATTAATTTCTCTTTTAAGAGTATATGATAGTCTTCCACTTCCCGGATCTTCCTCTATCTCTTGCCTTTTCTAACTGTTTTTTAGATTTTTTCTTAGTAAACTATCAAGCATGACTTTTTTTTAGTTAAGTATCCATCTCTGTCATTTTCGTGGCATATTCTTATCTTTTTTCTTTTTTCAATCTCAATATTCAGATCTTTCTTTCGTTTTTCTTCTTCCCAAGTTTGTCATCCATCTCTCTTCATCTAACAGCGTAATCTTGCTCTATCTTTTCTTTCTTTGCTTGTAGTTCAGTAAGGTTTTCTTGCTAGATGCATTTCAATACCTTTGTTAGCACTCATTTAATCCAGATCAACAGCTTTCTTTTCTTGTAGTACCGAAATTTTTATTAAAAATGTCAAGACAGCATCAGACTTGGGCTCCTGAACAACGATGTATACCTTCATGCATTCCATCATGATCAACTATATGCATAGCTACCCCATTGCCTCTATACTTACTGAAATGAAATTTCTATTGTTGCAACTACATCACTAATTATACTTACAGGGTTTTCATTTTGGTCTGGTTTAAAATTATCTTAAAACTACTTATTCCATCTACATCACCTCGCCTTGGTAAATATAATACATTAGGAAGGAATATGTAGATCAACCTTTTCACTTGAACTAATATCATCAATATATATATATATATATATATATATATATATATCATAAAGATGTACCTTGCTCTTTGAATCCTTTCCTTCTATCAACCTAATCAACTTAAAAGGATCAACTAAGTCACAGTCGACACTTATCCACCGTCTTCCTTTATTATATGGTACAACCAATTTTTTTATTCCATTATTTAAAGACACCAGCGAAATACATTGGCTTTTTGTATTGCTTCGTATGGTGTTTAACCTACAAGAGCAGAATAAAAGGTTCCTTTGTTGATTTAAATTAAAACCAAGAGTATCACCAATTGAATTTGTAACACTACCATTAGTTCCAAGTAAATCAACATAATCACCAACTACTTGTAATCATATTCTATCACCTGTATGAATACTAAATTGTCTACCTGTGCCATTTCATTTACTTGTTTATATAAAACAAACACTGTTTTGTGGATGTTGATGTCGATCCATTTTGAACAACAATAGTTTTTGGTTGTTGAGGATCTGAAAATGCTTATTTAGAGCAGCAGTTATTTTATTTGAATTATAACCACCGGGAGAAATTGTAATTATAGGCAGTACTTATTTCAGTCATGGACCACCTAAACCAAAGTTTATCATTAAAGCCAGCAGTAACCATTGATATAACATTTATTAGTATATGTGAACTCTACTCTACGTAAAACCAATTTTATTGTAACCTGAATCAGATGCAAGTTGTAAGAGGCGGAGATAAATGTTTTTGATTCAGAACTGCTAGTTCCAGTTAAATCATATTGACATTTTCTGTATTAAACTTCAAGAATTTCGACAAGAACGGTAATTTCTTGATAATTAGTATCTAAACACATTCAAATTCTGATCAGTTACAGTCATTTCTATATTAGAAATAGAATCACTTGCTACATAATGATATTTAATAGTAGTTAGTTCATATATCATTCATTTTTTCCCATGGATTGAATATATAAGGAAAACTTCCTAATACTTTGTGTTTATATTGAATTAATAAAACCTGACACTAAATAACAACTTACAAGTACTCTATTTAAATTTAACATATTGCTTTCCCCTTCAAATGCAAACTTTGTATTAGGTGCACAAACAACAGGAGTAACACCTGGATGCAGTTCTACAAAAATGTGGATCAGTTGTATAAGCAGCACTTGTAAAACCAAGTGCACTTGCAATACAACTTACCAGCAAGGAATGTCCAACCAAACAGGCATAACAATCAATGAATTAGCATTTTAACTGTCATAAGTAAGAATAAATTTATCAGTTGTATATGATTAACTGAATTAGTAAGTAATTATATCTGGAAACACCGATATTTCAATCATCTGTAATGGCAGTATAAATTCCAGGTTTGATTGTTACTGTTTGTTCTGATCCTCCTGCTATTCTATAAACAAATGTATTATTAGATTCAGTTATATTTTTATAGTGTTTGATCCACTGAACTTCTCTAAAACAAATCCTGAAGTTGTACATCTTAGTAATATCTTGTGTATTAATCATAGCTGTAATAGGATTGGTAGTACCAGTTATGTTAAAAACAAATCCTTCCTTTCCTGATTGACTAGAACTCCTAATACTTTCAAGATTGTTTAATATTTCACTAGCAATTTTTATTAAGTCACTCATTTCTATATATTATATAAAAGATTGTTCATCTTTGCAACATATTTCTTTGGAGCTTTTGGAGATGTAGCAAGATGATTAACAGCAGCCCCTGATTGAACCTATTACATCTCTTATTCCAGTGAGCATGTAAGTTCACGAAGCCATCAATCAAGTTTATCAAGTACTTCTTTTTCACTTTTCACGATCAATGGAACTATCTATTTTCCTTTTTCAACAGGATTATAGTTAAGATAACTATAAATTAAATTTTTCGACTGGTTTTCTTTGAATCCAAAGCTCTCATCGTGAAAGGAAATACAACATCATAATCAAATGACCCTCTTTATCTTCTACTCTCATATTTTCTGTAGCACTTCTTATATTATTAGATACTGATCATATAGTCTTAGTTTTATCAAGACGTTTATTGTTTCTATTCTTTTAGAACATCTGTTTTAGATTGAAGAACAGGTTCTTGAACAACAGGTTCTTGAACCACTTTTGCTTTTTTAACTCTTTTCCTAGGTTTCTTACAAGTTGAAGGATGAACAATAAGATGATCTGCAATTTTCTTTTGAAGTGAATCGATTGTTTCTCTAGCCTCTCGATTAGCAGAATATGTCTTAGCTTGATTTGCAATATTACTCCCATGTTAGGTTTTCCATCAGCAATTGCAAAGCAAATCCTTTTTTACTATATTATACATAGCCACAGGTGCTTGAACTGCTCTTTGTGTTGAACCCTAATAATTGTGTTGAGCTTCTTCTTTTTGTTCAATTTGAATAGCAAGTGGTGGTCTCACTTTTTTTTAATAATTCAATAACAATACTACCAGATGTATCAGTTGATTTCTCTAACACACGTTCATTTATTTCATGTTCAACTCTATTTTTTTTTTTTTTTCTGCTTCCATTCTTAGTATCTCTTGACTGTAATCAAGAATAGCATCAACACGTAAACTTTCTAAATTAGTAAGTTTTATTTCTCAAATGTATTTATTCTTGAGCGCTCCCTTACAGGAACTAACCAAATCTTTAAAAATTTTCTTATCTATATCACCAACATACGAATCACGAATGTATTCTATATCAGTATTATTTTGTTTAGATATTATAATCATATTAATATTTTTCTTATTTCTCTTCTAGGAATATTAGTAAAAATCCTCGAGTAGGTATATATATATATATATATATATATATAGATATATATATATATATATTTTATATATATATATATATATATATATATATTATATATATATATATATATACGAATTATCTATATATATATATATATCATATAGAATATATATTAAATCCTTTAATCCTTTATGTCTGCCTCTTTTTTGAAATGTAAAAAACAAACTGATACAATTCATGAACAATATGTAGAATTAGATTCAACTAAAGGAATGAAAGGAATTTTAAAAGGTGTTTGTTCTATTTGTGATACTAAGCTAGTCCATCTCATGGTAAACAGAACTGGTTCAGGATCTAAAGGTGCTAGTGAATTATCTCGTGGAAAAAGATTAGAAACAGGTATTCTATCCTTTGGAAAAAGATTAGGTAAAGCATCTGGACCTTTTACCAGCTATCTTTGCAAGAATATTAAATGACATAGTCATAAATTTTCAGGTATTGCCAAGAGATATACTGGTATGGGAGTTGGTTGATGTCTTTATAACAAATAAATGATTGTACAACTTAAAAAGACCATTGACAAACTAAAAAAAGACTCTAAAACTCTAATTAAAACACTGTTAATAATACTAAATTGAGTCCTTGGATAGTCGTCATCATTTGTTGTAAATACTGGTTTTATTAAATGTAATACATCTAAATACTTCTCATGTATTATAACTCTTTATTTATGAGTTGCTTCTTTATGATTAATAATTGGATTCGATGCTTTTAAAACAGACCATAATGCACGATCGTTATCTTCCGTTTTCTTACGTTTTTATAATGTATCTCTTATTTTTTAATTTTTTAGGGAGTGGAATATAAGAACCGCCAACTTGAAGCGTATATCTTGTAAACTTTGCATAAGCACTAATCATTTTTATAACTCTACGAAACGAACCACAATCATTCCAATTGTCAAGTGTCTTATTCATTACACCGAAATGTTTTCCAATAAGTGATCTGAAATGAGAAACCCTATTCAAAATTGTTGATGACGAACCATTCAATAAACCAAAAATAGTTTTGCTCTTTGCATTTTCTAATTTAATCTGAATAACAAGACTCATCTTAACATTACTTATACTTGAAGAAACACTATTCCTAACATCAATTAACCCTGGAGTACAATTTTCTGTAAACGTTACAATATCTGAATATTTTAATTTAAAACCCTCATATCCAATAGCAATCTCATTACCATTACCAGTTTTTGTTCCTAAAAATCCTCCACTGGCCTCAATTTAACGAAGTCGTTTTGATTCACTAAATAAACTATCTACTTTTCTCTTTTTAGGAGTTATTGCTTTAAGAGATAATAAAGTTTCAATCAATGATTTTATATCATTTGCAGAAACTCGATAATGACCTATGCGAGAAGAATTAGCATACTTCTTGTTAAAAGAAGGTTTAACACCAAACTTTATTTAATGAAAAGATACTAACCCTTTTGCATGTTCATTAAATGATTCACCCTCGCGCCGTGAAAATTCATTTTTTTCAGACATCTATATTCAGGAAAGAAAATTTATTAAATTAAAATGATTTTTACTGTAGTATGTAGTTAAGTAAAATCTGTTGATTAGTCGGGTTTTTTCCATTTGGTAAACGCACACTCGAATAGAACATTTTGAAACGAGATTGAGCCGAAGCGAGATCGAGAGAAAAAATGTTCAATTTCGAGGGTGTTGCTGCCAAAGAGAATTACCGCCTACTACTCGCCAACAAATGGGCATCCAAACGAACTGTAAGGAATCATTTAAAGAAATATTCGTATTCTAGCACTATATTCAATAAAATAGATACCTAGCATATATTCACATCACAACGCCGGTGGTGCGGATGCCTGAGCGACGGCTTTTGCGGGGGCATCGGCTCCAGCGGCAGCTGGAGCGGCGGCCATTGATGCAGCTAGAGTGATGCCTACAACTATGTGCCTATAGCGGCGGCTAGAGCAGCACTATAGTGTCATCTGCACGGTTAATCTGCCATGCTAAGGCGGCCGCTCAAGCCGCCGTGCTAGAGCCGCTGCCTTAGCGAGGCTTTTAGGGCAGAGAACAGAATAGGCTACAGTGGTAGCTTGACCAGTGGAGGCTACAGCAACGAATAGATGAACATATAGAACTAGAGCTAGAGAGGCAAAGAGAGCGGCAGCTATACAAATTGTGGCTTTTCGCTCTTGTGTCGTACACGCGTTCGTCAGTTTTTCGCGCGGCGCGCATTTTTTGGCTTTCGTCTTTCCACTTTCATCAGCACGCTTTCTTCTTGTGAGCTTTTGTTACGGCGACGTGAGCAGATGTAGCTGGTGAACGGAGCGGCACCCTAAGGTCATATGAAGGTAATCACTCGGCTATAATTTAAGAGTACTTTCAATCCCCTCATTATTGATTTGAGCTTGCCCCAGACCACTAATAAACCACTCACCACTCCTCGATCAGTGCAACCTCTGAAGCAATATTTCCCAAAGCAGAGCGCTTTTGTACTTTGCAATACGATACTGTTGATGGAATCTAGAACTCAAGACCTATATCGTATCTTCCTATAATTATTTAACTTTTAGGGTTTCAATATTTAGGCTATTAATTTCAACATGTGTATGTCAAAATTTACTATCTACCTTGCATTTAAATATTATGATGCGGGAATTGAGTTCTGCCTTGATATGCTTCTTCCACCACCCTACCTACTTCGCTGCCTTGCCAGTGTGCCAGACTGAATGAATATGCCTGACAACACTGGCATTGCGGCCTAATTCTGTTTTGCGTTGTTCTAAAGATATGTTTTCTTTTGAGTTTCAAAACTGATCTCCTACAAGAGCTCGTAAGACACATACTGGATATGCTTAGAAACCGCTACAGCCAAACAGCTTAGCTAAATCGGGTACTGATTGCTGTGACCTTGTCTCTCAACCGTTTTCTTACTTCACTACAATAACAACGCGATTTGGCAGAACAGAGAGAATCGAAGTAACTATCGACTATAGGCAAACCATTACTGCAGCAGTTCAAATGGAGCATCATTCAATCACAGTAGTTACATTTGATATAATTAATTGGAAGCCATTAGAAAAAGCTCTTGCTAGTAGATGGTTCGTTTGAAACCGGTGGTTATAAGCAGGTTTTAAAACCAACCGAAAAGTCAGCCTCGGTTTTATTGGTTTTAAACATCCTGTCAGAGTGAGGCGTTGCCTCACACCGGCCATCCTTATTAGTCACTCTAAATGGCTCAACAAGACAAGAACATAGGCTGGCGCCCTGCCACCAATGTAACGTAATTTATCTCTGTCTGTGACTCCACAATGCCAAAACAGCTATGTGGGTGCTACGCGGGAGAGTTTTGTACTGCACACTCACCATTGCTACTTCGCTTAAGCATCTGATGTTTAGGAGCTTGCCGAGATTTTCTCTAAATGACTAATGCCACGAACATTAACCGTTGTTATTTTTTTTCTCGCGGGATGTAAGTAAAGAGCTTTGGGTTTTGATTAGTCAGCTGGACCAACTAGAAGCCAAAAATTGAAAGCAGTTTCTACTTCATGACAGTTAGCCAATTTTGCCCTTATCCCAAAAGGTGGCGACGTAGCATCCAAAAACCAAAGGGAAGTCGCTATAAAATCCACATCAATACAGTGTCATCGCAAATACAGGTCTAATCACACGGATACACTCAATGATGTGATAAAAGGTGCCTTTTAGTTACTTTTTGAATGTGGTCAAGTAAGGGGATTTCGTGAAGCACGTCAGGAGTGGGTACCAGGGTTTAGGAGCAGTCCAACTAAAGGTACGGTTCCAAAGGATTTTAGGTTTTTACGAGGTATGGGTAAATAGTCATATTCCAAAAAGGTGGTGGTACAATGCTTAGCCTGGTCGGGGCAGTAGATGCAATGGGTAGGCTGGAGCAGAAGAATAAAGGGACCTAATATTGAGTGACGAAACATTGAAGTCTATACGTTTCTGGACAGGTAGCCAGTGTAGGTCGGCGAGAAGTTGTGTGATGTGGCAACTGCGACGGCCACGACAGACAAGCCTATCTGCAGAGTTATGCACCAGCTGTAAGTGCCTAATGGCACAGGCCGGTAGACCAGTATGCAGTGAGTTACAGAAGTGAATACTGGATGTCACAAATGCATGCTCTAACTTAAATGTGGTATTCCCCCTAAACAAGCCCAAATAGTTAAGAAATGTAATTTAGCTGAAATTAGGCTGACGATTGTGGAGTAGACGTGGTCATCAAATATTAGGTCTCTTTGGAAATTGACAGCAGAATTGCGTGCGGATTCAAGAGAATATAGGCTGGTAGTCAATTTTGATCATAACAGTCATGAAAAAGAATGATTAGCCACTGGCTCCCATTGCAGTTGTCGTTTTCTCAGACTCTATAACTCAAACATTTGCGAAAATAGGATTTGGGTGTCAGCAAAGAAGCAGTAAGTGCTTTCTGTTTAGTTCTTCAATTGATAATATTGAGCAATGAACTACATGTGTTTTAAAATGCACTTACTGATTAGCAATGCAATAACAATCAAAAAAGGTTTGCCTCAGAATGTTTGAAACCTCTTAATCCCATACTTCACCATTATTGCCCAATTTATATCAAATTATAAGAAAAATAAGATTGTAGCACCCTCAGAAAACTTAATCTCTGTCTAGACATTTTACGCATGCTGTAAAGAAAGCATTATAACATGGTTAGTAATAGCAAGCACAATTCAACAAGAAAACCGTGGTTAGATGTGACGTGCACAAGGTTAGCATGCACATGTGGTTGTGACAGCATGCACAGAGTCAGCACCCACGAGCACACAAGCAACGAATTACAATGACCTGCTGAATGCTTGAATAGATAGGTGCACTTTCAGCTCATTTTTAAATATCATCTAGTCAGGGGACGTCGTGACATCAGTCGGGAGAGAGTTCCAGGATATATATGCATACGAACTTAAGGCAGGGTTTCCAGAGGATTTGAGATTCGGATGAGGTGTAGGTATACAATTTAATTCAGAAAAGTGGGCGGTAGCTTACATTGCCTGGTGGTAGAGTTGCTCTGATAGGTAGGGTGGAGCCACATAATGAAGAAACCTAAAAGTGAGTCACAGAACCTTGAAGTCTGATTGACTGAGAGCCAGTGCAAGTAAGTGAGAAGTGGTGCGATGCGGCAACTGCACCGCTCACGACAGACAATCCAAGTTTCAGTGTTTTGCACCAGCTGTAAGTACCTGATTGCACAGGCCCGTAGACCAGCACGAAGAAATTTGTAGAAATTGGGACGGAATGTTACAAATGCACGCACTAATTCAGATGCAGTATTCCTATCCAAGAGAACCTGAACTGTAGCAAACTCGTGTAGCTGAAATTAGTCTGACTTTACTACTGTTGAGCTGATGCGGTCGTCGAATGAAAGGTCACTTTGGCATAGGAAAGCTAGATTTTGTGCAGATGCAACCGGAGATATGCTGGCAGAGCGGATTTTGAGCATTGAGCTTTCTAGTTTATAGTCAAATTACGTTCGGAAGTAACCATTAAATTAGTTGTACCATCTTTTTGGGTTGACCAAGTTGCTGCTATCCATGTAGAGATATCAGCAGTGCTTGCAGCAAGGTAGTTTAGAAATTGCGTCGAGCCGGAGGGCCAGGAGAGATCAAAACAAAATCTCAACAAAGTGATATCTGCATAAAAATTAAACCCTGGATTTTGCGTGGTGATTACATCGACACGAGGGAGGGTAAATACTGCAAAGACATGCGGACCAAAACCGAGCCCTGAAGTAATTCATAAGTCAGTGACTTGTCCGGTGATCTTTTTCGGTTCGAATCAGTACTCTGGAGTCCTCCACTGACATAAACAATTGTCGTGCAGTACAGCATAGGTTATGCCAGGCGAAATGATAGGCTCTCGAGAAGAACTTGGGGATTAATGGTATCAAACGCTGCCGAAGGATAGAGCAAAACAAGGTGGAAACTGTTGGGTTACGTCGCCAATTTCTATGAATAAGAACCAGGGTGGGGAGGGATATTAGGAAAACAGTTTAACTTTACCTCCTATGAGTGGGCAGCTATGCAAAAATGGATCTTACAAAAGCAAGCTCGCTAACGATGTTAGATCTCGCACACAGAGGTGCAGCTTGGGAGTGGAAATACAGTGAGATACTGGGAAATCACTCCCTGGAAAACCCACTATGACCTGGACCTCCTTTCTGTTGATCCCATCGGGTCTCGAGCTGGGATAGTCCTGCGGGACATATACATGAGTTTTTTTTTGTAGTTTCATTTTATTGTACTACAAAGATGCTTCCCACTCGGGTTTTCAAAGATTAAGCATTTTAGTTAGCAGCAAGTCCTGCCCGGTATTCATGATTTTGAACCGCATGAAGAGTGAAAGCTTAACGTGTAAGTGACAACAACCGTGTGAATGCCGAAAGCTTCTTCTGCAGAGCTGTGCTCAGACTGGTAAGACGGAGAACCGATGCAGTCAAGCATCGAGCGACCGCCAAGACTGTTATGCTATGGGGGGGGGGGGCGCCAATCCAACACATAAGCACAGCCGCCACTTGCTAAAGCTCTGGCACTCTTGCTAAATGAAAACTCACTAAATGACAACTTTCATGCATATAATAAGTCCATTACGGTTCATTATGCCATCATCTACACTAATTATTTGTGAAAAATGTTTCTCTAACCTTTCAGAATATAAATGCATGCTTTTGTAAAATGGCAGAGGTCCCAAATACTCTGGGGTATCACCTTGATAGTTTGAACAGAATAGAAGTGAAATCCTATAGCCGGACATAGAGTCCATCGATGTTATATGTAAGCCAGCGATATTGAACACGGCAGGTGGTCACTGGAAAATTCTATATTCCACGACGAACGAAGAAGTTCTTATTTTCATATTGCAGATACTCAAACTGATCTCTAGAGTTTCACCTAAGAGAGAAGCTGGCATCTTGTAGACATATTTAATGCGGCTCTGTTTACTGGTGATGCTAGCTCGACCCCCTTGAGATAATACTACGCCGGGAATCAATGCAACTCTAGGATTAATTTTATTACGGAGAGTTGTATTGTCTCATTTAGCCACATGAATTGTTAATCAAGCTTTATATTAGTCGGACACTTTTAACTGATTGCAAGATTTAAAATCCGTTATTCTTTGAGGAAATTGCTACTGTCATCGTAAGGTTCCTCTATAAATATCAGTAACGTCTGGATTTGGCCAAAAAATGCTAATAATAGAAAGACATTGCATAACCCCCTTTGAAAAGTCCACAAAAACCTTTTTCTAGGACTGTTGCCTATTTTCTAATGAATTGTTCAATAGGTTAGTAGTACCATTTCTAGTGTCAACGTGCTTGAAGACACCAAGACAGCTCACTCGTACATTGTAACTGTTTTAAAGAACATTAGCACGTGTTGCCTCTTGTAAACATTACGTGATATCATAATATGTGGCTGTTCTCATGTCGATCGGTAGTCAGTCCCGGCATCAATAGCATGCGAAGAAAAAACATGGTCATCAGGGGATAGCAGGTTATTTAGAGGTACAGCTAAGCTATTAGAGTCAGAAGAGCCTGTGGTGCAATGCCGTGCATGATTGACTAGCACATCATAGAGGTAGACAAGTGAATGGTAATGACGGCGATGTAAAATTGAGGGACATCTCCTTGAAGTCGATACGTTGATGAGGAGTGAATTGGACCGCTAGAAAAGTAGTGTAATTAGGCGATTGCGATTTTCAAAGCCGATGGGCTTAGCTTCAGATCTTTGCAGCCACTGTAATTTCTCAGCACTTAGGAGGGGATAATAAAATAAATAATAATACATTTGTATAGCGCCCTCAGATAACTTAAAATTCTCTAGGAACTTTACAAATGCCGCGAATAAGGTACATTATCAAATGTTTGGTGGAAACATCTGCCAGCCGCAGGAACAGCAAGCAGTAGGCACGAGCAATAAAGCAGGTATATGCTCAAAGACCCAACTAATGCTGTGATAAAAAGATGTGATTTCAGATTCTTTTTAAATGTCAAGTAAGGGGACATTGTGATGTCTGTGGTGAGTTCCAGGCTTTGGGAGCCAACAAGCTAATGGCATGGTTTCCGATGGTTCAGAGGTTCGTACACGAACAGTTGCTGGAATCAATTTTCCAAATTTAAGAAGAGACCTGACAAGTGCACGGATCGACTTGGATGATTTATTCCAGTCTGACTATGCCCGAATTTTACGCAATTGTATCTAGTTCAAAGTAGTGAGAATTACTGTTGACCTGAGAAGATCGTTCAGAAAAAGATCCATCTGGGTCGGAACACCTCGTGGATCTTACATACTGCACAACACATACTATACAAGCCCACACTGAAGGCAGTATTTCGATACTTAATTTACTAACTCTGAATTTCCTGAATTTATTAATATATTTTTTTCATATAGAATACCGTTAATTTTGATACGGGATAGGAAATTAGGCAGGAAATGCTGTTCAAAGCATAATCTTGCATATCTTGCCTTAAGAATATTCTTGACTTTCACAGAGTGACATGTGGGAATTCATAAAAAACCCACTATATCAGTTGGCAATAGTAGTTTACTATTCCGATTTTCTTGGCTGTTTAATATAAGTAATTTTTTCCGATATAATCTTAACCAATTAGAAAGATTCGCATTATATATTCTAGTCATAAATATTTCCATGAAATATTGCATTCAATACTTGAATGGCAATGTCAGATTTTGCAGATTCGATATTAGAGTTATTGTGCTGATAATTATCACTTTCTATTGCTAGCACTTCCTGCTCTCTGAGTGAAGCCTGCCAGGGCATCGTTTTCAGTACTTGCTCCAAGCGTTTTGGCAGCATGAGCAAGCAACACATTTAAGTTGCCCCAGAATTAATGGGGCCACCATTAACAACTGTTTAATACTATTGTGTCTGTTTTGTTTTTCAGCCACCCAATGACGAGCTATGACAATTGCTACACTGTTAATAAAGAAGTTACCATAGATGACCTTGACAGCATTGGAGGCGATGCATCTCTGCTAAAACTGCCTTTGCAACAGACTTACGCATCCCAACTAATGGATTAGAGCTCTACATAAACATAGAAGTGGTATGCTCTTTTAGGCGCTGCCTGTTTTTAAAATCGCACATCATTTGCCCATTTACTTATCGATTCTTTACAAATTTAGGGCGATTACTTGAAGTCATACGTGACACATGGAAGCCTTCTATTAGGTTTTAAGGTTTTAATTAATTCCAAGAATGTCCATCCTGATCCCATGGTCTCGGCAATCTCCGTTGGGCCGGTATTGTATGCTACGATTGGAATCAGACGCACAGAGGTAAGGAGTACAACTGTGTCTACCTTCTTTAAGTACCTAGCGTTTCGGTATTACGAACGATCTGGATATCTGCCTGAGTCAATCCAGCGAGCTTTTAGACGAAGTGGATTTGTGTTCTCAGCCACTAAGTACTCCCAATTTGGTTAAGCCAGTAAACTTACTCTGCGAGACAAATAAAAGAAAAACATTTTTGGCGAGATAACCGTTATTGATGAGTGCAGATGACGATTTGCAGCATGCCATTTTAGGTAGGCTACACTTTTCACGTACCCCCTAATCAGACTAAGTAGCTTGTAGAATATCGGGAGCAGATTATTACAAATCTCCATTCACTCATACCGCAAAGTGGACATTTATTAAATTTGTGTGCATCTGCACTCATTTATAATTGTTCTGGAAATTATTGTTATTAAGAAGAAGTTTATTTGCACTGATCGGCTGAAGTGCAGCTTGATTTCAGTTTTGATAATTGTTCATTGTTTACAAGTTGCAAATGCATGACTGGCAGCCTAATAATATATTTACTCATAAATTAGATTTATAACTTCCGCTTCTCAATATTTAAATGTATTATTTATTTCCTTCGCCTCAAACAGAGAATGGTATAGACAATTCTTATTAGCATTTATTGCCGTCTTTTGCCGTTCTAGTAATTGCCGTGTGCTTGATCATTGTCTTCCCTATGTGCATTGTAGGCACTACGAACTGTGCCAACCTACTTTTAATCATTGATCAAAATTAATCCGCTACAGATTATATCTCTATACTTATTCGAACTAGACGAATCATTATAGCTAGAACCCAACTTGTGGTGTTTACTCACCTTATTCAGACACACTTTTTCAAATAATTCACTTGTTACCTTTATTACACTTTACTTGTAACAGTTTAGATTCGTTTTACCGTAGAAACTAAAATTTCTCCTGAGATACGCCAAATTTCATTTGGTCTAGAGGACTGCAGGTGAAACACATTTATGGTTAAACTTATGCAAATGAGTGACAGGGATTGTGTGAGAATTTGCATATGGCAAAAAGATGAGCCGTTCACGTTTGAACAATAGTTAAGGCAAAGCACAATGTAAAAGCTTAACTTTCATTAGTTGCTGCTGAAGGCTAGCAGCTGCAGTCAACTAAGCAGCTCGGTATGGCTCAATCCCAGCTGAGAGCCACATAAAATTCGCACAAACCTAGGCCAACCTAAAACTGCTGTCTTCAACAAATAGTTTCGAAGACAGTTTAAGCTTGGATAAAGATAAACAGCCTCGAGATATATGGTCATGAACATGTTAATATTGTTCTGCTGTATTTGGTATAAAGCATGTAAATAATTACCTGATTTATCGGCTAAATTACGGATTCTCAAGAAACGTTGGCGGGTTTATCGAACCTAATAGAGAAAGAGAGGATTCTGCCGCGCCTGCCAGTAAAGTAAATACAATTTATCAAAACACCTGTGATTTCTAACTTACCCGTTTCCATTTCAACAGATAATTAATTCATTTTCCCAGCGTGTATTGCGAAGATAATCTTAGAATAACACTGAAAAAAGTATGGCCTTTTCTGCTGACTTCAGCAGAACTAAGCTTATTGACTGAAAGCGTTAACATGCACTACAGTAAAGGCAATTAATGATCTATCGCTATGAACTCTCTCAACCAGAAGATATAAGTCTTGGCCTTAAGTGTACCTATGCCTAATTTGTTCCTGGAAGCTTTGGAAGCTCGCAGTTTTGAGTATTGCTTCATGTCCTGTGCTATTACCAATAATACGTTTTTAAAACATAGATCATATACAATTAAATGTATTAAATCACAGTAAAGATGTGATTTTTCAGGCATCCATGTTGAATCTTCTTATTCGTGGAAAATGCATCATAAGATAAAAAATACATGGTAACATTACCGGACTTAATGAGGATTTTCTCATCCTTTACCTCGTAATAAAAAGACTTCAGGTCTAACTGTTTTATAACACAGCCTCTCCAATTTATTTATAAAAATGCACTGTTTACTCGACAATACTTAGGAATGTGCAATCAAACTTCGCTGCATTTTTTCCCGCATCGCTAGAACATTTTTTACGGACAAATTCAAGCTACGAGCAATAAACAGCATATTTTTTGTATAGATCCTGGCTGCTAATGACATCCAGAAACCTCATTTAAATGAAACATTTAAATGGCTATCACGATAATAATATTATAAAATTATTATAATTCTATAATTTTAAGTGATTCAAATGTCTTACTAGCACTTTTGCAAATTCTAAAGTGAAGAACGATATCATGAGATATATTATTTAGTACTTTACGATAAAGAGTCCACCCATCTACCAATTACCTCGTACTTTTTAGTATGATAATATTGAGCCACCAGAAGGTGAATGTGATCCAAACCGACAACTCAAGTATTTTAACACGGAAATTCTTCCATCGTGCGAAACTGAATGCAAAATGATGCTAGTAGAACAAAATTGCTCTTCCATGCCTTTTTTTTGTTAAAGTATCAAAAATCTGTACAAAATCGACGACACTCTAGGCTTTGCTGCTAAAATAGAAGGTATGTGTTTATGTGCAATATATATTCTACGTTGCATATTATAAAAGCAAGCATTAACCTCGATGTTCGATTCTGTAGATAAGAAATTCTGTTATCGGAACAGATTTGGATTAAATTTTATGAAATGGCCAGGTGGAATTACGAGTGTCAAGTTATTTTCTTTTTAACTATATTGCTTTACTTGTTTCAATTGTTTGGTATGTACTTTCGGAGTCCCTTGAGTGGTTACTATATTTTCTTACAGCAATAATAATACTTCTTGTGTGTAAAACCCAAAGAAATATTTGAAATATCCATACCTCGGCACTTAACAAACGACTTCGAGAAAAGTAATACTCTAGGTCTAATGATATGCTTGGTACCATGTTTGCAAAATCTACAAAAGCACACAAGTACCATTCAGAAACTGCCAATGGAGTGTGGTCCTTTAAAATCACAACTAGCGTCAATATATTCTCCATGTAATAAACATGCTATATATATATATATATATATATATATATATATATATATATATATATATATAACACGAATACATTTTACGAGTTCAATGCTTATGAAATAACAGCAAGATAGATCCGTCGTACTAGAGGAGATTACTAGCAGGTTCGCTTAAGCGTCGAAATCTGAAAAGGCAGCTTTTGCAACGAGAAATGTCAGCCTGGCTTCTGCTTACTAATCCAAAATGACAGTCCCAATTATCCTAATCTCCTATCTATCTGATTTATGTCTCTACTTTGTATATTCAGGCCAAGTTGTGTTGCTAAAAAGTTTGGCTTTGCCATTACTGCCTGTCATTCATACCTCATTAAGATAGCCAAGGAAAATATTTGCTTTATTCTCCAAGAAACGACTTTTTGCGGCAGCGAATAATAACATAAGCAACACTTGAACATAAATAATGAGAAAGCGTTGTAGCAAAAATCAGAATGCTGTTTAATCTAAAGAATTTAATGAGATTAAATCCCAGCTTAAAATTCGAAATGTGGAAGAAAATCTCGTTGCAAGGCATACAACCTTAAATCGTTTGGATACCATGCCTTCAGTTCATATGTTCCCAAAGCCTGGAACTCGCTCTCGACTTCCGTCATGGCATCCCCTGACTTGACCTCAATTGATCAGAAATTTAAGGCGCACCTATTTACGGTAGCATTTAGGGATTCTCCGTGATTTGTTCTCTACGTGCTTATGGGTGCCAACACTGTTGCATGCTGCTGCCACTAACCACCCTTGCATGTGACCCCTAACCATATTATTCAAGTTGCTTATCAAGCATGATACCACTCGCCATTCAATCGTGTTTCGCTTGTAGAAAATTTAAAGCGCCTAGAAAGAGGGTAAGTTATCTTAGGGCAATTTATCAAGTGTATATTAATAGTAATATTAGTGTGCCCACTTTGACGTGCTGCCCATTATTCAACCAGCCAATAGTTTAAGGAACGCTAGCTTGCATGTAGACGATGAACTGTATTACCTTTGGAAAGTACTTATCTTTATAGTAGATAGCACGCCTTCTTTGAGGCTGTTACATATTCTTAATTAATCATCTTGATTAGCTTCAAAAGAAGCATGCAATACTAAATTTTGAAGTCATTCAGTGGATGTAGACTACACATTTAGAGGGTGAAACCTAATTAATTTGGTGCGATAGACCAACAATCCTTGTTGAGCTTGTGGGCAGGGTATTTCAATCACAACTCGATTAAAAGCAATCGTACATAATTTGTGTTTCTACGTGTGCCTCATGCCATTCCAAGTATTATTTGTATTAAAACGATCACTTCCTCACCCTTTAAATATATGTGGGCATTGTTGACATTATTGATGACAGCATTCAACTTTAACATGATTGGGATAAGGAATATACATGTCCGATGAGGCATCGATCGACTCTTACCTATTTGATCATGTCCTCCGCGGCATTTAAAGATTCTCTCGACTTAAATCCTGCTTTTGGTGTTCGACAAGAGCCTAATTTTTTTTTTCATATCCCACTTTAGATAGATCTATTCAAGAAAATAATTCGGACAAATTGGGCAGGCTCTTTTTGTGCTCACGATAAGCGGCAGCTTTAACACTTTCAAACTTCAGAGTCAAGTACAATTCATGAACAGTAATGCAGTGAGTTATCACATAACAAGCACGACAGGCATAATATATCACAGGTTTTCTCAAATCTAAATAAAGAAAATTCAAAATTGCCCTAATCTCATTCCGAAGTCATTAAAAACATATGTCAGACTCGAATTTATAGTTGATCTTTTTTATCATTAGTGTACTGTTAATTGAACTTTCATTGTTAGTAAAGTTAACCCATGAGCCAAGAATTTTCTTCTACTATACAAATGTTGAGTTAAAAAGTTTATTTATTTATTCTTTTTTTGTAAGCCCCCTTTTGTTTGAGACAGTATGATTTAGCATGTGGCTGTAAATTATAAGCATTGATCCGTATCGTACGATTACAAAATTCTTTCATTTTCATCCTAACATCAGTATTTTGTATAGAAAATGCGGTATATCAAGCTAGGTAGTCAATCCTTTGACTTTTGACATGTTTTCCTTTAATTGCAATTTAATTTAGAAACGTCATTCTTTGGCCACAGCTGCTGCACAAATATACCGGGTAGAGGTTTTCTATCAAGACAAGTGCTAGAGTCTAATGATGATGTCACCTGGGATTTGCATTTATAGTGTGGCATTGAAGTCTGGAATAAAGAAAAATGAGTCTAAGAAGAAAATCTTTGTGTGTTTTGTGTGTGTGTGTTCGTGCGCGCGTGCGTGTTTGTGTGTGTATGTGCACGCATGTGTGTGTGTGTGTGTTTGCCTGCTTGGGTGTGTGTGTGTGTGTGTGTGTGTGTGTGTGTGTGAGGGTTTAAACTGTGTAGGTAATATGTAGCTGTGGGTCAGGATTAAATTCCGTGGAAGCATTTGAGCTATAATCCGGTACTTACAGCAAGCAGTAAGGTATACAGGTATTAGGTGTTACATAGGGTATTACATCATCGATTACGTAATTATACCATAGTATTCAAAATTCTGGTTTCTAGATCTGTCATTGCCTTCGCTAGCTTCAGAAGTGACGATAATCTAAGGCCGTTAATAAATAATAACCTGACTATTTTGATACTGCACTGAAGTCTGGTTTGCTGTAACTTAATTTTAAAAGTGACTGCTAAAAAATATCTATATGTTTATAAAGCAATATTTGAGTAAATGAGTGCTATCTATTGTGATAACACTTGAATCAAAGAACCTGTGTTGTGTGTGCTACTTTTCAAAAAATGTTTGGGAGTTCAGTTCAAATAGTGTAAATCAGACGTTGCTCGGGGATAATAAAAATCCCTCTATCCTAAACTTATTTATAGCTATTTTTGGACTGAACATGAAAATGCTTGCTTAATACATTTTCGTGTTATCAATTAACATCGATATTTTTTAATTGCTCAGCCTAATTCGTTTAATGACAGTTTTAAGCAGAAAAGTAGAGGGTTTTCGATTGTGAAATTTGAAACACGCATTCACAATTTACGGAATTAATGATTTATTTCAGTTCCGCTGTCAATTGTAAGATAAGTCCGAATTAACCACTATCTAAGGTCCAAATGCTAGTGCTCCGACATGGTACTTGGTAGAGCAAACAAGAGTTTGATCTTAACTGTATGCACTTCATGACGACTGTTGACCACTTTTCTTTGCCAACTGGGGCTACCCTGAGCGAATGAAGGTCACCAAGACCCTAATCAATCATTCACCTGATGTTGAGCAGCTAATGTGACCATGATAGTTAATCTTATCGTTTGCCTGACATTGCAATTGACAATGGCCAACTCCATGCGATGCTAGGCCACTGACTAAATGATGAAATAACCCATCTCAATTATTCCCTGTGGCCACGAGCCCGGCTAAATTAAATGTGTGTGTCCCGAAGATTTTTAAAATGTGCACAGTTGTATCCTCTATGTCTAATGTAGATGGCAGAATCCTTGGTAGTCGACGAGGCTGTGAGGCAAAACTAATCAGCAGGTCATTACAATAATTTCTGGCCTGCAGTTGCACGGCCATCCCTACTGGAATATTAGAGGTACTGCAGCCGAAAAAATCAGGTTATACTATATCTGAGCAAATGATTAAGATTGTTCTGCCAGCCGACCCGCGTGTTCACTTTTTCTTGTTACTTCATAGTTTTAAAGGTAGTCACTAGGTCAGCTAGTCATAGTGTTTAGCTTGCCCTAGCTGTACAATAGTGATTCCTGGTGCGTCCTTGCCGGGGACAGGGGCCACTAGCTTGTTGCTGGTAGGATGGTCACAGTACAGTGGCACACTAGGTAAGGCGGTTGCTTTCATGACATCGGTCACGAGATCGTGGGATCGATTCCTGCAGTGAGCGATTCTTTATCGCCACTGCAAGCGATGGTGATAGCCGTAAAGGCTCTTCTGTCGCTATACAAAAAGAGGCTGTTTAATCAGCTAGGATTTATTTTATTTATTTACAGAGTCCTTAAGCCGTCAATTGTGTAAATCCCTAGATAGTAAACGAATTCCGTAGATCAGACGATAGCTCGAAAGGCGAGCAAGCGGCTAAGCTACCGGCTTGATAATTCAAAGAAAGATTGCTGCTAGTCATCGCTATGCCAAAGATATTCCTGAATAGTCTCCCAATCAAATGAACTGAGCCGAAGTGGCTCACTAGATGAAGTGGTTGATTTTTACGACCTCGATCCTGAGGTCGATGGTTCGAATCCTGTACTGGGCTATCCTAAATTGCCTCTGCAAGAGCTGGTGATAGAAGTCTAGGCTCTTCCGTCGCTATATAAATGGGAGGCTAAATTTGCTTGTTTTTTTAATATAGTTATCTGAGTATCTTTAGAGACGCTTTCGCCCACTTATCAGAAGGTGATACTATAGTGTTTAAGATATAAGCTGTAATTCTCTGATATGTGGTAGTGAGCGATGGTAATTTTAGGAATGATCAAGAAAAACTTAAGTCAGTACGGCAAATGTCCAGAGCCTCGCAATTACAAGGAATTTATTTCGACCGTAATTTATGCACCATTCCCTAACAGGAATATCGGCCGAGAACTGGAGTCTGTAAAAAAACTGCCACCCAATTTTATCAGGTAAGTGCAGTTTGTCACGCCGCAGCCACGTCAAACAGTAAGTGGGAATTATTTTCAGTCCACTGATTCATGAGCAAAGTTCAACCTGTAGAGCTGTAGAACACGAAGGATAAACTGCAGGTCCCACAGAGCGGCTGTTGCCATTACACCACTGTTAAAGCTCAAACTAAGTTAGACAAAGCAGCGAGTGAGAGAGCGAGCGAGAGAGAGAGAAACTCTCATTAAACAGTCATTATAGCTTTGCATGGGTCTTAGGCCCTACCATTGAGTAGACCCGGTGGTTTGGATCACTCTCTAAAATCGCCTCTGGATATGGTCAGAGTCTGTACAACCGCCATCAACTACTAAAGCTTCAGAGACAGTGGAAAGCCGAGTGTTTGCTAGCCATCGTTAATCGCCCTCAAAGGCAAAGCTCAATGCACCCAACCGGAAAGCCGGTTTTTGGCAGAAGCCAGCAACTGCAATCTTTAATTTGCAAACACAGGCAAGACTGACCAGTTTGACACTCCAAGCCTTCACGAAAGTAAGTGCAGGGAAAAGGGGAAACGCTAAAATGGCAGGCTGTACTGCCAGTGAAGTCTCGACTGTCAGGCGCCCCTTGATGAGCTAGCAAGATGCTTGGATCACTGTAGCAATTGCCAGCCATATTTCTTTGAATAAATTGCCAATAACGTCACATTTATTAAAGAAAAAATTCCTGTAGGCATCGACTAAATCGTAGCCATTTAGAACTATGAGGCTTCAACTTGGCATTGTTTGCTGGTTAGTTGCAGCTTTGACAAAACCAGGCCAACGAGTTTCATGGCTGTGTGGTTGTTATTGAAAGTAAATTCGGGGCATATCATGGGCATCGTTTTAAAAAGCCTCAACTGGGATGTCTTAAACCTCTACTGTAAACACTTGCTGTCCGTTTGCTGATATGTCTAGCACCTATGCCCCGACAGCATAGTGCAAACGTGCCTATACTACCTAGCCATATTAGTGTAAATGATTTCAAGATATTTCGATATCTTGCATACTCAACTCTCGCTTTTTGTGGCTTAATGTATTTTTTTGCCTGTAGCTCTAGAAAACCACTATGACTAGGCAGATTATCCTCTTAAGGTGTTTCATAAGCCCTGTCGATGTCTGAGCGGCTTTCGATGTGAATACAGCCAAATATCCTATTGACCAGAGAGCTCATGGACTCATTTATTCGGGGCATCCACAGTGAACGAAGCCAGTATTTTTAGCCAGTGTATGAAAATGCATACCTTGATATGCACCACGCTCATTTCTGATTTTTTCGTTATCAGCTGTGTTATTTGCTTTTTGAACTCTTAGGAAGATTTATCATGCTCTCAATACCTATGCTCTTGAGATTTCGGTTCAAAAGAATAGATGTACCTTGCTTGCATCCTGAGTTAGGTCGTATTTGGTAAGTTAGTTTTTCAACAATATAATTTGCGTTAAGAACAAGAGCAAAGTAGGAAAACCGGCAATATCTTTATGTGGTAATTTGTTGGACCATGCTGCGATATTAACTTTCTTACACACCCCTGAGCCGGATTTTTCTTTCCGCTTATATAAAACATTAAGGTTTAGCGAGACATTTCTGCATTCGTTGTGAGTTCATTGCTACAAGGCATACGATATATTTACCAGAACATGAATGCCTACGCATTTCACTTGATGTATATTGCCCTACTTAGTACTAGTCTAAAGCTTCGCATTGGTTAGTCGATAAACCACAGAAAATCTCTAAACATGCTGACACTGTAGACGACCATATTGTGATGGCCGACGTTATAATCATTAAACTGCTGTCGAATGAGCACGAGACGCCTGTGTTAATATAGTGCTCCCGCTCATTCATGTGCAATGAGCTCTGGTGGATCGTGGATTCTTCGTGCAGGCAATACTTCCATGTCCTTCAACTGAGTTTGCTCTTGCTACACCTTGAGATCTGTGTGAATTAGGTGAGACAATGCCCCCGAGAATAGCTGCAAGCAGTCCGGCTACAGGTGAGCACTAATCTGAAGCCATGTATCTATTATATTGTGTCAGTCAACTCGACACTTTGACTAGGGTTTCGGGTGACTGTTTTATGCTCACCGTAAAACAGCTGTTCCTCACCAAAAATTAAAACCAGGGAACAGCTGTTTTTCTAAATGTTTTATTGTTTCTGACGGAAATATTCTTAAACAGGCGGATTGTTTAGCCATAATGGCTCACTGGGAAAGGCGAATGCTTTTCACGACCTCGGGCCCGAGGTCGTGGGTTTGAATCCTGTAGTGGGTTAGTCTTCATCGCTACTGCAAGCTGTGGCCATAGCCGTCAAGGCTCTTCTGTTGGTATAAAAAAGAGGCTGTTGAATCAGATTGCATTTATTATTTATTGATTGCAACTGCAGCTCCAACCTTCTATGCTGACATAAAATTAAAATTAGTAAAGGAAAACATTATTTTTTAATTTTGTTTCTCTTTAGAAATGTATGATTTAAGCAAGCTCAAATGTAATCCATATTTGACTTTAACAGCTGAAGTTATATGCACGAGAAGTGCTTCATAATCAAGCTTAGATGTATTTAGAGTTCCACCGAGGGTGAAAAGACTATTTGAAATTTAGAACACTATGTACATTTTATGCATACGTGAACTGTTATGACAAAGAACAACGATAATAAGTCAGTTTGTTACTGATCTTTATGGTAGCAATCACGTTCCTGCAAGCGAAACGGAAGGCACTGGTTGATATATTACTGTTCAGTGCAGAATAAGTGAACCACATTGAGGCTTTTTAAGCACTCACCCAGCGGCTCCCACCTGGCTTCAATCAATTAACTCAACAAAGAGTCTTCTATGCATAACACTTTTCTTCCATAAATTGACAAAGTCATTGACAAACGACGTAATCTAAATTAGCGAAAATCAACGGGATAATTGTCTCTCTTGAACAGCCTAGCTGCCTATTCGTAGCACTTAACATATTTTAATTGGTACCAGATCGAGTAACATATCGATTTGATAGTTACCATCCTAGCCTGCAGGTCCTTTGGCTGTCTGCCAGCTGCTTTTGAACTCGACCTCATTGCTACTCTACTAGGTGCCAACGCTTTACCCGTTCCTCGTCTTTCAGCTCACGGGCCGTTTCTTGTACTTAGTTTAAATTTCGTATAGATTGGTCACTCAGTTCATTTCCAGCTTTCGATGGTGGAGCCAAAGGGCATAGGAGCACTTGGGGCTCCTCTGCAACAATTACTGACCTAGGCAACACTCAATTCTTATGCCCTTGATCCTTATCTAGGTCAAACCTAGGTCATCATTAAAAATGATGATGGAGTGCCGAGTTCGTAATAATAAAAAAAATTATAATAATAATCCTGCTCTTGATAGAGCACCCTCACAGAACTCAATCTCTTTCTAGGCGCTTTACATTTGCTCCACAGGAAAACGCGGTTGAATCGTGAGTAATATCATGCTAGATAAACAACAAGAATACCATGGTTAGGGGTGACATGCACAGGCTCAGCATACCAATGTGGTTAGTGGCAGCATGCACAGTGTCAGCATGCATAAGCACATGAACGACGAATCACGGGGACCCACTAAATTCTGTCCTAAATAGGTGTGTTTTTAAATGTGGTCAGGTCAGCGAATGTTCTGATGCAGGTCGGGAGAGAGTTCCAGGCTTTGGGAGCATACGAACTACCTGCATGGTCTCCAAAGGATTTGAGGTTTGTACGAGGTATTGGTAAACTGTTGGATTCCAAGAAGCAGGTGGTACCATGCTTGGCCCTGTGATGTAGATCTGAGAGATAAGCTAAAGTTAAAGACAGAAGTGTCCTAAAGGTAAGCGACAAAACCTTGAATTCAATCTGCTGCTTGGCTGGTAGCCAGTGCAGGTCGGCGAGAAGTGGTAGGTTGTGGCAACTGCGACGCTCACGACAGAAAAGCATAGTTGCAGAGTTTTGCACCAGCTGAAATCACCTGATTGCACATCCCGGTAGGCCAGCCAGCAGTGACTTACAGAAATCAAGATATGATGTCTCAAATGCACGGACCAACTTAGACGCAGTATCCTTATCTAAACAAGCCTGAATTTAGCAATGTTATGTAGCTGAAAGTAGGCAGGTTTGACTGCGGGGCTGATGTGTCGTCGAACGAGAGGTCACTTTGGGAACATAACACATACATTTTGAGCTTATTTAACTGGAGATATGCTGGCAGAGCCAATTTTGAGTGTCAGCCTTTCAATTTTCTGTCTCACATTGGGTTCGCCCATTACTAGTAAGTTAGTTTTACCATCGTCTAGGTTTAGAAAATTTGCTGCCATCCCTGTGCGGATGTCATCAATGCATCCACCAAGTGAGTTGTGAGCATTCGAGGTGCTCGAAGGCTGGGTCGGAACAAAGCAAAGGTACAACTGAGTGTCATCCACATAGAAGTGAAAACCTAGATTGTGCTTGGCAATCAAATCAGCAAGAGGGATACTATAAACCCTGGAAAGAACCGGACATCGCGTGTAGCCTGAGGTACCACATATTTCAGATGTACCTCGGATAATCTTTTTCCATTAACTTCAATGCTCTGGAGATTGGCACTGAAATATGACCTGAACCGTTGGGAAAACAGTGCGAGTGACTCCCAGGCGAGACGAGAGGCACTCGAGAAAAACTTTGTGATCAATATTATCAAAAGCTGCCGAAAGATCGGGCAAAACAAGCAGAGACACTCTCCCTATGTCTACATTCTAATTTGGTCGTTCTACACCCATAAGCAATGCTGACTCTGTGGAGGGATTAGATATGAAGCCAGACTGGCACTTACTAGCAAGGTTTGAAGCTTCAATATATGAGTTGAGGTGGTCCACTACGACCCGTGTGAGATAAAAGCTAAGGATTGGCTATAATTTTGTAATCATATGGTGTTTAGCAATGCTTACCTGAACCCTGCTTTTCTTGCCCACTTGCATACAAGTTCTACATAGCTTACCCATCTGGTTAAAAATATAAGTCCTGCGATTGGCAGCGATAGTCTGTTTCAAATATATCGTGTGGTTCTTCACTAAGCCACACATAGTTAGTGAAAGATCTATCAAACGCCAAAATGTAAAACAGCAGAATCAGAACTGCTTTGAACGTTATATATTTATTCTAGCAATTCTGCTATGATACATTGTAATGGGTGTCAAAATGTTGAAGAATATTTGATAACTCACATTCGCTTTGACTCTTTAAAATATGAGCCTATAACATCTCGTGATGCGCATGTCTAATCCATGATCTAGAAGGCAAAATACACCGGAAGGCAATTGAAATAGAAATTGCATGAACAAGATTTTCTTGAAACTCTTTAAACATGTTTGAAGTTCAACATCTAAAATTCATTAGTATTAAAACTGAGTGGGGAACTTAAAAAGACCACCCAACGTGTTAATATTAAAATAACCTCAATAACATGCATTCAGAGGCAGAGCCGACATTTTCTTGTTCGGGGCATGGGTTCAAGTTGAGGAAAGAGTCTCGTGCTCCATCCACCAAGTAATGTGGAAATTCACCACAAGATATAGGTATTTCCCTCAACCCATGGGAGGGGATTGCTCCAGCCACCTGCCCCCTTGTTCCGCAACTGCATGCACACTTTAACCTGATGATTTAATAAAAACAAATGTGATATCTTTAAGTATATACCTTTAATCTAAGACTACTAAATTGAAGCTATAGTGGGAAGATTTAAATAGCTCATTCAAATAGTGAGCTGCTTTCTATGTACTTACAGTAGTTCAAAGACTTCATCTCGCGAAACAAAAAGAAACTGAGATGCATGGATACTATCAAATACAGTCGAGGAAGTCAGTAAGCAACACTGAATTACAAGCTCAATGGATTCGACACGAGGAGAACTGAATTCGTTGAGTAAAATCACGTTGAGAATTCCACTGTCCGTAACCGGCCAAACAATGGCTTCTGTCGCAAACAGTTATTAAGCGAACGAATAGAACAGTTAATTTACAGTCGGTATAGGATCACATGGCACGAGGAGACCAAACTAGTGCAACAGCTCAGACAGTTGTCGAGAAGCCGAGCCAAAAAGAACTTGGTTGTGGATGTTTGACACAATGGATGATATCACAGCTCCTTAGGCAAAGACGACTGTGGGGGCTTAGCTGCTGATTATAAGCTATCCGTCCAGCCATATTCACTTTAAGCTACAGAGGATTGATAACTTATTTTGGCTGACTATCTCAAAATAAACTGCATTTTCCCAGTCTATTCAGAACCACTGAGCTAGCAAAATGCGATTTCTGCAGGCCAGATTTGTTGACATGATCTTATCTTAGAAAGATATCGAGTCTTATTGGTGGAGATAAAAGTAGTGTTCTTGATGAAGAATTCACATTGTTTGCCGTTATCAAATAGAACACATGTAGTCAGATAAGACACTGAGGTTCAACCAATAGCATTAACAAGTTCAAAAGTAAAATCTATCAATCAAGCATCCGACTAAAGATGCACAACTCTGAACAATTTGGTGCATTAAGGATATTAGGAGATCATTTGGATTTAATATGTGCAAAGCACTCAATGAAAAAATATCAAAAAATTGTTACTATCCTTGCCAAAATAAACAAAAAGTTTTCCCAAGATTTAGAATTACACACATACAGATCCTTTTTGAACTATTCCGTGGCTAATTAGTTTACATGATATTTTATAGTATGAATTATTTACAATTGCATATAATATTACATTAAGGCTAATCAATACCGAAGGAAACATTCTGAAAACCTAATTAAATTAGGATAATTAAATTAAAGAAAACAAACTCATTTAATCGAGGTAAATAGCTTGTCAAATCTCAAGACCAAACGTGTATGTGCTTAGTAAGTATATTAGTTCTCAATATAAGCTGCACTTAAAATGCTGACTTTTCATCATCGTCAATTGTGTATGGGTTTTCAACGACCGGTTTCCTTAACCAATTAAAATGTTGAGATTTATGTCCTAAGTAAACCTGAGTATCCTGTAAATACAAACGCCTTCAATGATTACTAAAATAAAGTATGCAAACAGCTGTTCGGTTTGCCATTCGGAAAGTGCCAATCTGGTTTCCTGACGAAATGACATTTTTCGAAAACTAAAGGCCCGATGAGTTACGACTTGTGATTTACGGATGGCTTCTACCTATAGAAGATGGCTAAGCTAACATCATTGGTGAATTTATAATACCTTGTTCCTATCTCCAATTAATACTAGCTACCCTTGACGATACTAATTTAACCTATGCTGATGTTCCCACAGTTGATTTCATAGTACCTTAAGCTCCAGAGCTATCTGCCGTGACAGCTTCGCTGCCTCTTGCTGACTATACAAATTGGTGCTGACATGCAAAGGTTACTAAGGTTCTGTAGCTGCTCGTGGACTTAAACTGAGCTTCTTTTAAAAAAAAAAGTTGTAGACTCTGGTTGTTGCAAATCATTGGAAAGGAGTTAGAAAAAGCTAAAGCTGGTTCATACAAACCCAGTTTGGGAGTCTAGGAAACTACCTCGATTACGTTCAGGTATGGTATTTTAATCAGTATTGCAAAAATCGAAAGAGCTCACCCTGCAATATCAATAGCACGTGGCATGCGGTTCCACTTCTTCGACAACCATGTAGAGGCAGAAGTGTACAAAAACAGCCTAGTGCATAATCCTGAGACTCCAAACACGATGCATAGCTGGCTACCACGAATCCTGAGAACAGTAAAACAATTAATCCTTCTGAATTTGCGGTGTTGAATGTTTATTCGGAAACAAACAGCAATATCTGAGGAAACCTTGATAGGGCTCCATTGGACTTCTGAAACGTTATTTCCCCATTTCGAAAAAAAAAACGATCATCCTCGACAGGAATAATTTAAAAACCTAAATTCGCGGTGTTCATCTTCAGCTGTTATATGTTTTATTTCTCTCTTCGTTTGTTTCACAAAAGTAGTGACTACCATTGAATTTTCTTGGAATTCTTTGGAATTCTTTGAATGTCCAAGTAGCCGTCTTATTGTGATCTCCGAGATGAACAGGTAATACAGTAGATACTGAGCCATCATTGGAAATTCAGAACTAAATGGAGGTCTCAGTTTTAGATATCAGCAACTTATTGTGCTGCTGTCAAACAGGTGCCTCCAATTGTGATTCATTGCAAAGCTATCGGATTACTAGCACGCAAAACTGAAGGAGGAGCTTAAAACACCCTACCTCTGCCCGTGCAATTGCGACTGGTGATATATCTTAAGTCAGTATGAAAACCATGTAAGTGCAATGTAAAAAGTTGCATTTATATCTTTACTGTAAGGTCGTCGTATCAGACGTCGTCGTGACGTCTCTATAGAGGGCCCTTTAAACTTTAGGAGTACGTGAACTAAAGGCACAGTTTCCAATCAATTTCTGGATTTTGGAGCACAGCTAATTGACCGGAGTCTGATGTGCTTGAGGTGTGTATATATAGCTTAAATGCAACTGCAAATTTTTTTAGGCAATGAGCAGGATATAGGTAACAAAAGACCTCAAAAGAACCGACCATGCTTTGAAGTCGACTGGCTATGAGCCAGTGCAAGTAGGCGAGAATTCATCTGATGTAGGAATTAGTTGCTTCAAAACGGACATTCAAGATTACAGATTTTCGCTCAAACTTAATTTGCAAGAACTGAATCACATAAATCGAGACTTTATTGGACTCACACTTTCCTACTGAAATTGGTTATTATACTGCTTTAACTGTCCCTTCCTGTATATATATATATAATATATATACTATATATAACTAGATACATATTTACATATATATATATGTACATATATACATATATATTTATTTGTTTATGTGTTTATGTATTAAAGTTTTTTTTCATATAATAATATATATTATACAATATTTATATAATAAGTATATGTATATACATATTTCGCCAGACGGTCAGAAAATTTCAATACTCCTGACAAATTTTTGGGGAAACTTATTTTCTATTAAAAAACCAGTAAGGGAATTTTTCAATGCAGTCTGGTTCAACAGAGATTATTTCTCCTCAACACACTGAAGTTAGGCAGGTGTATGCATTCTTAAGTCTTTAAATCTTGGACTGTAGGTGCGCCTCTTGAGCTGTCAGGCAATTAGTATCTCAACTGTGCTCAACCATCTTCATGAGTCCAGATCAAAATAAGCACTTCCGACTTTCCGGTCTGTTGTACCTTGTTTTGACCCCTCCCGAACTTTAAGTGCGTCAAATCCTCTAAAATGTGTGTTGCTTATATTGATGATATTCGCATATAAGGATAGCAGAAAACCTTCTTAAATTGAATGATAATAAAACGAAAACTAACTTGATAGTTAGGGGTAAACCCAGTGTTATTCAGAAAGTTCAAAAGCCTCCCGCTCAAAAGCGGGTCTGCCCAGCATATTTCCTGCTGAATCTCCATTAAATATAAGTATCCCTAATGAAAAGTAATCTTTCAATATGCAAAACACATAAGTTACGCAGTCAAGTCTCCCTACTTCCAGCTATGTAACTTTGCTCAAAAATGTAATCTGTCTTTAGACACCGGCTACCAGATCAAATTTCTCCTTGTATGTATGAAATCTGACTTATCTTCTGTAACTCAAGCTTGCTGATCATTCGGTCTGTATATATTGCACTATTTATAGGTGGTGCAAAACTCTGGCAGCTAGGCACTCTATAAGTGAGAAGCGCTCACTTGCCCATATCAAACCACTTCTTGCGGATCTGCACTGGCTCCCGTCGAACAATGGATCGACTTTAGGCTTCAGTCACCTACTTTTAGTTCCCTTATGATTTTTTTTTCTCCAGCATACCTATCAGACTACTCTTCCACCATGCTAACGCTCGAAGCCTCAGTTTTTACGGATTACTAATAGTTTACCAATACCTAGTATTTATCTTCAATGACTTTGGAGAAGGTGCCGTTGGTTTGTATGCTTCCCTAAACTGCTGGAATGACGGACTCTCGGCCGGCATCATAACATTACCTGACGTGACCACATTTGAAAAGGAAGCTATAAAGCAATGGTATGTTGATATGATTCAGTGGTTCCTGTGCATTCTTCCTTTGTACTCTTTGTGGCATTACAACGTGCGGGCTACCAGCAACCATTTTTTCCTGCATACCCTGTGCATGTTACCTTTGACCTGTTATGCTTGTGGGAATTGACCATGCTATAATAACTTACAACTAAAGTGTCTAAGCAAGAGAACTATTTGCACCTACCAAAGCATTATTCGCTACTTCATCGCCGATAGTGTTACTCATGACTTGGATATTTAAACCAGAGACATTATTTCGTTAATTTTAATGTAACTGAATATTAATACTTTAGGCCGTGAAAATGTTTGGGTGTAGCAGTCAATTTGAATGAGCTTTCATAAAGGTTCGTAAGGCTGTTTACCGTCAGTGGCTTCGGCCTGGCTTTAGGCGCCTACACACACCACACTCAGTAACGTAAATGATGCTAAGCTTTATTAATCGATAGGCTAATCCAAGCCATTACACCTGGCTTTTACTCATGGCATGAACACCGAGTGACTAAGGATCATATTTGCCGTAGATAGGGCATTGCCAGCTGTAGTTGCATGCCCAAACGGAAATTAGTCCGTGAAGTACGTCAGATAAGCAGTCCTCGATTTTTTTTTTACCAAAACACATACTGCTCGCCCACGTCTGGGCTCTCCTATTTCATATCGAACTCAAATTGACCACTCGTTCCACCCCACAGCTGTGCATTGCCTTTCTTTACTGCTAGCAACACCAAATGCTTTGGAGACTCGCGAATCATCAGATTCGAATGTCTGCTGGCAGTAAATATGAAGCTTATCCTTTCGCATTCCAGATAAAATAGAACCGTCGTATAGGCAGCAAGTAAAACCTCAACCATTGCAATGCAATAAAACGACACGAAAATGCAGCAGTATAGCCTAATTCTTAGCTGTCGATAGATCATATGCCCCAAGCTAACAGCTTTCTTGCGTAGTGTCGAATCCCTTCACGGGGTCAGTTTTTCTCAGTTTTACGAGAACTTTTCAGTAACAACATTCTAGCATGGCACGGCTGTACCTGGCCTTGTCCGACTGAAATTATGTCTGTCACCTTATTTCTGACTTCGCGAGGTAGGATAATTAAGAATAAATAAATGCACTATGATTAGCAAGCCGCCTCATAAAGACTAACTCTCTTTCAATGAGCTTACTTTGCTGTCCAAGGCGATACTCCGATTAAATGGTTGAGTCTCTCTTTCTTGATCAGCTGGCATATATATAACATGGTTAATTGGTTAGGCATGGCACAGGTTCAGGTGCTGCAATGCGGTTATTGAGTCAAGGGTCATGGGCATGCAGTGTCTTGGCCATCATACGCAGCATGAAAGAAGCGGAATCACAATGGCTTAACTAACTGTTGTCGAGGTTTTATAGACGTTGTTTTTTAGGTTAGCTTTTAAATGGTGTAGAATCACCGGGGGGGTCTGATTGCAAGTCCTGGAGTGAGTTGTAAGCATTTGGGGGGCATACTTAACCTCAATCAGCTGTCTCACAAAGGATTATGAGCCTCGTCCGAGGTTAAACTATTGGTATTGCCGAAAAGTGGGTATGAGGATGGCTTGGCCTAGTGTAGGAGTTCGATCTGAAGAATAGGGCGCAAGAGTCGCCAACGACTGAAGTGACGGCTAAAAGTGGAGAGACGAAACGCTTTAGTGTTGATGCTGCTGCTTTACGCTGGTGAGCCACACTTCGGGTCTGGGCGTAGAATGGTTAATGTGGTCGCACGCTGAGGGCGATCCTGGCTCACATACCAGACAAGGCCTGTAGGCTGGGCCTGAGTTTGCACCAGCTGGAAATCGCCTGATTCCGGAACCTGCGAGGGATGGCGGCAGCAACTGGCTGACAGAGTTGCAGTAAGTTTTCAAGACGGCTGATATCGAGCAAGTATGCATGGACGGGCAACTAAGAAGCTGGACATTGCTAACTAATCAAGCCGAATTTTACCTAATGTGGTTACGTATCTTGAGTAGCCCAATTTGACGGGCTTGAGCGTGTTTGTGGTCGTCCTAACGAGATGTCCTTTGGAACATGAGCACAGTCAGACTTCGACTGATGATTCTAACTCGGAGATCATGCTGGGCAAGCTGCCCAACTTTAAGGGCTTCAGCCGTCTTCCTATGTTTAAAATTACCACTTGGGTCTTGCCCATCCACTAGTATAAGGTAAGTTGGGCATCATCGGGTTTCTTTTTAGAAAAATCGCTGTGCACTCCATGGCTGAGGTACTATCAAATTCAGGTAGAAACTTGAGTTGGAGAGATTTGAGTTATTCAAATGCCATAAGGGATTAAGCAAAGGTGAACAACTGAGTAGGTCATGCCGCATTGAAGTGCAAGCGCTATATTGTGCTTGGGCATCATCATGCAGGCTAGAGGGGATACAACCGTGAAAATAACCTATCAGGGCCACGGAGGCCCTGAGGTATTCCATGTTTCCGACGACATCAGGATGATGCTTTGCCGTGCACCGTATCATACTCGGGATCTCCCCTGAGATGTGAGCCCTAAAGGGCGCATTGCTAAAGCAGTGCCAATGATGCCACGTGCGAGGTGCTCTGGTCGAAGAGCGCTTTCAGGCTTTTTATCTAGCGGTTAAGGTGCGCTTGCCTACAAACTAATCTGGCTGAGGTGCGTTGAGGCTCCAGCATCGAGTCATAGATGTGAAGTGCCTGAAATGCAGAGACTAACTACTGCCGCTTAGCGGGCGCTATACAAATGAATTATATTGTTTCTACAATTAGCCTTGTCATTGCGTCATCATTTTAACACTGGAAGGCAGCCTTAGTATAGCTACAGCTTGGCACAAATATCCTGATTACAGCTCTTCTCATACCAGTTGCTCCCTGAATGCGCGTATAACATGTATGTGAAATCGTGTCAATGTTGGAGTGTAGAAAATGTCTCTTAAAACTTATTCTGCTGTTCAATATCAGTCTCAGCAGTTGCGAACCATGTTCTTATCAATGATTACATTCTAGTACAGTCGACTGACTAACGATGAAAGCGATCTACCGTCAGGCTTCTATCTCGATTCCGGGCAAAGGCAAATATAATCGGTCATTTTTGTCTGTATGTTGCTGATGTGGTTGCTCAACAATGTAGTCTGATCTGTAGACGCAACTCAATGTTCAGGAGTTTCACCGGCGATTCGCTAATTTAAAGGAAACCTTTCCTGTAGTTACATAAATTTGGTTCTTGGTCTTGCTCATAACATTTTTACAC
>WPIO01000446.1:0-44800 GCA_009760855.2 Cristatella mucedo
ATAATAATAATAATATTGCACTTGATAAAGCGCCCTCAGAGAACTTAATCTCTTTCTAGGCGCTTTACATTTGCTGCAAAGTGATACGCAATAGAATAGTAAGTAAAATCATGCTTGAAAAACAACATGGTTAGGGGTTACATGCACTGGGTCAGCATGCAAATGTGGTTAGTGGCAGCATGAACAGTGTCAGCACGCATAAGCACATCGAGGACGAATCACAAGGACCCACTAAATGCTGTCCTAAATAGGAATGTTTTTAAGTTTCTTTTAAATGTGGTCAGGTCAGGGGATGTTCTGATGCAGGTCGGGAGGGAGTTCCAGGCTGTGGGAGCATACGAGCTAAATGCACGGTCTCCAAAGGATTTAAGGTTTGTACGAGGTATTTCTAGACTGTTGGATTCCGAAAAGCGAGTGGTACGATGCTTTGCCTGATGGGGTAGTATCTCTGAAAGATAGGCTGGAGCCATAGAATGAAGAGACCTAAAAGTGAGCGACAAAACCTTGAAGTCAATCCGTTGCTTGACTGGTAACCAGTGCAGGTCGGCGAGAAGTGGAGTAATGTGGCAACTGCGACGCTCACGGCAGACAAGCCTAGCTGCAGAGTTTTGCACCAGCTGCAATCGCCTGATCGCACATGCTGGTAGGCCAGTAAGCAGTGAGTTGCAGAAGTCGAGACGAGATGTCACGAATGCATGGACCAACTTGGACGTGGTATCCTTATCTAAACAAGCCCTAATTTTAGCAATGTTATGAAGCTGAAAATAGGCTGATTTGACTGTGGAGCTGATGTGGTCGTCTAACGAGAGGTCGCTTTGGAATATGACACCTAGATTTCGAGCTGATGCAACTGGAGATATGCTGGCAGAGCCAATTTTGAAAGTCAGCCTTTCCAATTTCTGAATAACACTAGGTTTGCCCATAACTAGTAAGTTAGTTTTATCATCGTTTAGTTTTAGAAAATTTGCTGCCATCCATGATCGGATGTCATCAATGCATGCAGCAAGTGAGTTGAGAGAATTTGAGGTGCTCGAAGGCTGGGAGGGATCAAAGCAAAGGTACAACTGAGTGTCATCCGCATAGAAGTGAAAGCCTAGATTGTGCTTGGCAATCACATCAGCGAGAGGGAGAGTATAGACGGTGAAAAGGACCGGACCTAGCACAGAGCCCTGAGGTACTCCATATTTTAGAGGTACTTCAGATGATCTTTGTCCATTCACATCAACACTCTGGAGTCTCCCACTGAGATAGGACCTGAACCACTGCAGAGCAGTGCCAGTGATGCCCAGGCGAGATGAGAGGCGCTCTAGAAGTACTTTGTGATCGATGGTATCAAAAGCTGCCGAAAGATCGAGCAAAACAAGAAGAGACACTCTACCCATGTCTGCATTCCTAAGTAGGTCGTTGTATACCCGAAGCAATGCTGACTCTGTGGAGTGATTAGCTCTAAAGCCAGACTGGAACTTACTAGCAAGGTGTGAGGTTTCGATATACGAGTTCAGCTGGTCTGCCGCGACCCGTTCCAGTGTCTTTGATAGGAATGGTAGAAGGGGAGACTGGGCGGTAGTTGCTTAAGTTCTCTTGGTCTAGTGTAGCTTTCTTGAGAAGTGGCCTGACTACAGCTTTTTTGAAAGGTGCTGGGACCTGACCTGAGGCTAATGACATATTAATGATGTTGGTTATGCATGGCAGCAGCAGATCAATGCAACGTAGGAGCAGGACAGTGGGAATAGGGTCCAGTGGACTTGTTGTCTTCTTTGATTGAGATACGAGCTTTAGGACTATGTCACTGGTGACCTGTTTAAATGCAGACATTGAGGCGCAGCCAGGAACCGAGGAACAGCATTCTAGTGGGAAGGTTGTCGTCGCAGGGATGGATTCCCTGATTTTGTCTATCTTCTGCACAAAGAATCGAGAGAAGCGATCGGCTAGATCATCACAAGGATCATCAGGTAAGGAGCTAACCTGGGAACGGTTGAGGAGATGGTTTATTGTCGACATCAGCATTTTTGGATTGTGCATCTGTGATTCAACAATGTTTCTATAGAAGCTAGACTTAGCCTTTGCTAGGATCGATTGGTACGACCTACAGTAGTCTTCATATGCCTGTCGATGGACAGTTAGTCCGGATCTTTTGTATGCCTTTTCAAGCTTTCGTTTAGTAGACTTGGCTAGTTTAATGTCTGTGGTAAACCATAGGCCGTCTGGGCGGGGGCGCACAGTGCGCTTTGTCAAAGGTGCAAACTCGTCGAGCGTGTCAGCTAGTGTCGTGTTGTAGCAATCTACCAGTGATGACAGATCGGAGGGAGGGAGGACTGAGCAGCAAAGGTGAAGCAGATATGCTCGCACGGACAGCATCGATGTCAAGGGTCTTGAGGTTTCGCGATTCACAGGTTATTTTAGAGGAGAATGTGGGCACACACTGTAGATTGAATGAGATCTGCATGTGGTCAGATAAGCAGGATTTGGTGATAACTGGTGATGACAAAGTGCAGTCATATGAGAAAATTTGGTCGAGTGTGTGACCCTTGATGTGGGTAGGGCCATGCACATGAGCCACAAGAGATAATGAGTCTGTCAATGTACGAAATTCGGTGCTGAAAGCGTCAGATAAGTTATCAAAGTGAACGTTGAAATCACCCATAACGAGGAAGGATCGATTTCTTGCACACAGAATCGAAATGAGATCGGAGAAATCTGAGATAAAGGAGGATTTGGTACCTGGTGGGCGATAGACTACTGCCACTATCGGTAGCTTGTTTTCGGGTGAGACCAGGACAATTGATTCAAAAGACTGCTTCGAGGGTACCGCAAATGGCTTGAAGTTGAATTTCGAGCGCACGATCATAGCAACTCCACCTCCAGTTTTGATTGATCTAGGGGTGTGAAAGAACGTGAAACCAGATGGAGTAGCGTCTTTAATTGTCGGGCAGTTTATCGATTTCAGCCAAGTTTCAGTTAGGGCGAGCAGGTCGATACCATTTTCAGAAATAAGGTCGTTTATTACTAGAGGTTTATTGCACATTGAGCGAGGATTCCAAAGGCAAGCGTTAAGTCTGGCCGATTGGGTTACAACAGGCCTGATGACCACTAAGTTTGAGAGATTTACAGTGACGCATGCGGGGGAGCGTGCTAAGCGGTTCGAGACAATGCTAGGAATACCAAACGAGCAGCGTCCAAGCTGGCGGTTCCGGCCACCGCGGCGGCTACGGGGTGCTTTCCTTTTGTTAATGCATAGTTCATGAATCTTAGCAACCACATTAATATCTAGGAATGCATTTGATATACGATGACGAAGCGATAGCAGCTGCTGACGACCATAACTAACAAGTATGTTACTAGCCGCCGGCGTAGCTAATGCAGCCGCCGGCGTGGGAGACCCAGCAGCCCGAAGCGAAAAGCGTTTAGATGTCCATAGGCACGTAATTTCTTACGCGCTACGGTCAAAAAACAATCAGAATAACTTTAAACAGGTCTTAGCTGTATCGTTTCCGTATACGATGTTCGCAAGAACTTCGGTTTTCGGAAGAATTCTGCAACGAACAAGAACGCACGTTAGAGCGCTCTATGTCAGGAGGCGAGAATGATGCGATGAAAGGCACTACCAGTGCATTAATTCATTCGCGGTGTTTGGCTGCACTTATATAGTTGGGTGTACTATCTGGCCCTGAACGGTTTTCAGTACATAGGCAGCTCAACAGTGCCACTGCTTTTGCATGAGCTTGTTGTCCAGAATTGTCTCTGCGTTGTGGCACTGAGTGGTGGCCGCTGAGGAAACTGAGGCTGCTGCATGCCTGTGCAGGAACGCCAGCGACGAGCTCGATCAGGCATGCTATAGAGTACTCGCACAAGGGCTTGATAACTGCATCAGATGCAGCCGTGCTCGTCTACCTGCTTAACAGTGACGAGCTGAGTCTGGTGAGCGAAGCAGCCATGTGCATCAGCAAAGCCAGCGCTTTCACTCACAATCAGGTGTGTAACTGTGCCTGTCACGTTTGCCTTTGCTGCCAGCATACTAAATTATGGGGCATTACAAGGGTTTAAGCTGTAAAATTTCACAAGTGCTCGGTCCTTTTACTGCAGGTGCTGCTACAGGAAGCTGGATGCACTGCGGTTCTCGTGCGTCTAATAAGTGAACACAAGAACTCCACTATTACTCGGAACGTCCTTGATGCTATAGTCAACTTATCACTGCTACACGCCTGCCAGCCAGAATTAGCGGTAAGTATCCCACTAACAACATCGCTATTCATAGGTCGTAGATGCACGGCCTGGCGAAGAAAGTCGACCAGTCTTGGGAACCATTCGGCAGGTGTAACATGCAGCCTGCATGTCGGCAAGCACGGTAACTAACAATCGCCATCCAGCTTTAACCAAAATCCACAAAGACATGCTATGACTGGTGTTTTTAGGCTATCATACCCAACTTGGTGAAAGTGCTTGGAGACAGAGACCACACCGATGCAGCAAAAGCAGTTACTGCTAAAGTGCTGACAAAACTCAGTGGCTAATGATCTACACAGTCACTTCACGTCCTTTGTTCAGCAATTGTTTGACCATGCAATGGGAATAAAACTCACCTCAGACGTGCGGCTGCATATAATGCGAGTACTGGTCAACTTGTCATGCAATGCTTCCATGCTGATGTCATTGCTGTCAGCTAAGGTATGTTAAGAGGGCAAGACGCATGACGAATACCTTACTGCCGTCCATCAGTGGAATATGTTCTGCCTGCTACGGCTCTAATGCCCTTAAGTGTGATACTGAAATGTCTCAAGATGTCTGCACTATCTTTGTTACAGGTGCCATCAGCTGATTTGAACCGAATGCTCAGCAGTGAAGATGGGCGTATCGTCTTGCGATGCACTACGTTATTAGCAAATGTGATAACGAAGAACATGAATAATGAAATGTCAGCGAACGAAGCAGACTCGATGAAAATCCCTCCCACTCTGTTTAACACGATATATGGGGAACGTGAGATTAAAGAACTGGATGCTGCTCTGCAGTCCATCAGTCCTGCCACCGATGACATTGAGCAACAAGTACGGCGTATACGTGAGGCAGTGAATAAACAGCTCCAGTAAACAGTATCCGGACCAGCTTTATTTCCATGCCAAAGAAAAAAAACTACTGCCGCATCAGCTGTTGCACACTTCATCTCTTTCACCCAAGTATCATCAGTAGATCACCTGGTAATGTATGCAAAATGGCAGTATTTTCAGCTCTTGCTCTCATCTTCCTTTAGTGTGACGGTTCTATTGAAAATCAGCTAAAAAGAAAAGAACAATTGTTCGAGAGTTATACAAATGAGACGAAGTTGCTGGTCCTTTTTCTATAAGCATGTGGGTGGGGAGCAAGCAAGAAGGCCAGCTGTGCAGGCATCCAGTGTTTCATGCATCTTTAGCCTCTCCTGACTCTGCTAGGGTTCCCACTTTCTCTTTGTTGCGTGAGACGAAGTCTGTTAGCTACCGAATTCGTACCGAATGCGTACCGAAAGCCGCTTAGGCTGTGAGTGCACTATACAAAACTCTCTTGTGTAACACCCACAGGGTCATTATGACTTTGTGGAGTTACAGATGGAGATACATTACATTACATTACATAGCCACTGTCAACTTATCAGATAGACTCGGTCCGGCCCACAGCTGTCTCCTTGGTAGCCAATGGTTCTAGGCGACAAAGATATTGCCAACTGGCAAGTCGGAGAGGAAAATAACCATAAGTGTACACTAAGCTAAAAAGACATTACAAGCTGCCAACATGTCATCAGATTTTTTCATCTGCTTGAGAATCATTTGCTTTGCTGTGCAAGCTGTGTACTATCCGTGCTTGCAGTAGAGTGTTTTCCATGTGGCATGAAGCTGAATGTGATCCTTTCCAGCCGTCTCGAGCTGCTACTCCCAAGATACTCAGTACGTCAACCTCCCCCTGACTTAGCTATGCTTCTCACTTTCTCTTTGCTGCATGGTATGAAGTATGTTGGCTACAGAAAGCCGCTTAGGCTTTCAGTGCGATGTAGAAAATCCCCTCATAACACTCGCCTAGTCTTTGTGGAGTTACAGACGGGGATACACTACATTACATGCTTTGCATAAAAGCTTATGTATGCGTTCCTCGTATTTGGAAACGAGAGCTCACTGCCAGTTGACTCGCTTCGCTGAGTCGTACTAGAAGTAAGTAGTCATAGTATTTCACTGAAGACAATGCTTCGCCAGCTTGCCACGTGACAGACAGACTTTCTTGCTTTAATTAGTTAAGATCATTAATAATTCGCGCACTGTATCTTTAAAATGTTATTTTTCAAATTCCCTGCTAAACCAGGCACTCCATGGCTGCTTTCAAGAGAAATAAAGTAATTAGGGTAATAAAGACACTTCGCCAGGCATCCTTGCATGGCGGTGCACACATGCAGGTTACAGAATGCGAACTATAGGTAAGCGAAATGCAAAATAATAATGATAATGCGAACTATAGGTAAGCGAAATGCAAAATAATAATGATAAGAAGAAGAAGAATACGTTTGCTATAGCACCGTCAGTGAACTCCATCTCTTTCTAGGCACTTTACATTTGCTGCAAAGGAAGCACAATCCCATAGTTAGTGCATAAAAGAATGGAACGAATCAAAAGTGCATAAGCGAAGGTGATGGGTGGCTGGCCACCAGACTCTGCCCCTCATCCCAGACTTACCTAACAGGGCGTGCCAGGCGGCTTGGGGTTCGACCTGTCTCTCAGTCTTCCTGTGGTAAGATTAAAAAATCCAAAAAATATTAGTTGATTCAGCAGCCTCTTTTGTATAGCGACAGAAGAGCCCTGACGGCTATCACCACCTCTTGCAGCAGCAATAAAGAATCGCCCACTGGAGAATCCGAACCCACGATGTTGGCATCTGGGTCGTGAGAAGCATCTTCCTTACCCGGTGTTCCATAAGCTGCCTCTGGCAAGTTGTGGTCAAGGTCTGGCCTCTTCCTCTGCTAATTACTATACCTTTGTACTTGTACAAAATAGGGTTCGACGAATTACCACAATCCACTCTAATTAGGCTAGCAACGACCAGTCGTAACCTTTGCCGAGATCAAATTTTGTGCTGATATTGTAGTACACGTTCGAATTTATCTGTCCACAAAATTTCATGTCGCTTCGCGAACTCGCACTTATGCAAATGAGCTTTGACGCCGGAAGCCGGTACCGCAATCCACCACAATCCATTCTAGTTCTCGTCAAATCCTCCCCAAATCTGCTGCGAACAGCTCCAAAAAGTCTGGAATATCAAACTACGGTACACGAACAATGTACCCAGAAAATTTCGCGCGATTCCGCTCATGCGTTCTCACGAAGTCCACTGAAATAAGATTGCAGTGGCCCAGGCCAATACTGCAATCCACGACATTCCACCATGCAACGAAAAAAATCCTGGTCAAAAAGCTCCTCTTTTGATTGCATATGACAGCACACTCTGTGGAAATTGCATTAAAAAATTCACTTAAATTGGCACGGCCGTTTTCGTGCAGTGCGCTGCAATCGACTGCAGTAGCCCGGGCTAATACCGAAATCCACTTCAATCCACAGAATCCACAGCATAAGAAATCGAAATATATTTCGCCGAGCTTCAGTTTTTATTGCATATTAAAGTGCACCGTGCTGTGTGCACAGCCACGTAAAATATAAAAAAAACTGTTCAACCTCGCACTGTGGCAACGGGCGGCAATCGCCTGAAATGACCTGTAAAACTACCGCAATCCACTCTATTCCACTGCAAATCATCCTCAAATCGCCATTGCGAAGCTCTAATCGACATTGCATAGAAGACTAGACTCAGTTCAAAGTTTAATCCATGATGGTCCATCGCAAATCACTGGAAAGTGACTGGGCTAAGATAAAATATATCTTACTTGTCACGGCCCACTGCTTTGAAAGTGCAATCAAATCCTTTCAACAAATCGCGCATGTACAATCGCGAGCAATGAACGGCAATCGACAGCACTGTCCTGGGCCAATACCCCAATTCCCGGCGAATTGAAGAGAAATTGGCAGGAAGAAATCCTAAATTGTCATTACATATAACATTTTGCTGCGTCCAAAGTAAAACCGTGGAACTTTCACGATGCTTTGTTTGTTAACTGTCAGCAATGCACGGCAATCAACAGCAATGGTAGGGGCCAATAGTGAAATCCGTGGAAAACTGACAAGATTGACTTTCCATAAACTGCAATTCTCATTTCACGTAACATGTACGTGTGCGCCCGCATAATTTTAACCCACGATTCGCGTTCAATCGACGGCAACTCACGGCAATGGCCCGGGGAAACACGCCAATCCATAATGGATAGTTACAAATGCACCGACAGTTGCTGAGAGAAGCTCCAACTTTTCTTGCGTATTGCACTACACTGCATTATAAGTGTAACCGCGTAGAGGTTCGTCCCCCGGTTCTCTACCGGTGGACTGTGTGATGCAGTGCTGCAGTGCGGTTAAAACACAGGCGGCCACAACTGGGTGCCGAAAGCAACAGTTTATTGTGGGCCTGTTAGTAGTGGTTACGCGCCGGCGCAAGCGCTTTACGCGGCGCGTACCGGACCGACGGAGTTAACTGCGCGAACTCCCGAAGCCCGAGTATAACCAACTACCCTGTGCGTTTACGCGGCGCGTACCGGACCGACGGAGTTAACTTCGCGAACTCCCGAAGCCCGCGTATAATGCACTAACCTATGCGCGCGTCGCTAGCAATTGCGAAGGCGGGTTGCTACAGCACCCATAGATACGAGCAGCTAACTGAGTAGCCGGCAGAACACAACTGCGTAGTCTTATCTCGCGTCTAATAAGTGAACACAGGAACACCACCATTACTCAAAACGTCCTTATTGCTATCGTCAACTTATCACTGCTGCCGGCCAGCCAGCCAGCATTATTGGCAAGTATTCCAATAATAGCAACATTGCTATGTCTTCTTGTAAATTTTAGAAGCATGGCCTAGCGAAATAAGTCTGGTTAAAACTGGACGGCGACTGACAATCGCCGTCCAGTTTTAACCAAAATCCACAAAGACATGCTGTGACCGCTGTTTTTAGGCTATAATCCCCTACTTGATGAAAGTGCTGGGAGACAAGAGACCACACCGATGCGACAAAAGCAGTTACTGCCAAAGTGCTGATAAACCTCTCAGTGGCTAATGATCTACACAGTCACTTCACGTCCTTTGTTCAGCGATTGTTTGACCATGCAATGAGAATAAAACTCACCTCAGACGTGCGGCTACATATAATGCGAGTACTGGTCAACTTGTCATGCAGAGCATCCATGCTGATGCCATTACTGTCAGCTAATGTAAGTTAAGAGGGCAAGACGCATGACGAATACCTTACTGCCGTCCATCAGTGGAATATGTTCTGCCTGCTACGGCTCTAATGCCCTTAAGTGTGATACTGAAATGTCTCAAGATGTCTGCACTATCTTTGTTACAGGTGCGATCAGCTTATTTGAACCGAATGCTCAGCAGTGAAGATGGGCGTATCGTCTTGCGATATTAGCGTTATTAGCTAACGCGATGATGAACATGAATTATACAACGTGAAGCAGACTCGATGAAAATGTTGTTAGTCCATTAGTTCTACCACCGATGACTTTAAGCAACAAGTACGACATATACATGAGGCAGTGAATAAACAGCTCCAGTAAACAGTATCCGGGTCAGCTTTATTTCCTTGCCACAAAAACTGCTGCCACAACTGCTGCTGCAGGCTGAGCTTCGTCTCTTTCCTTTCATCCAAACTGATCACCTAGTAGTGCAGCCAAAATGGCAGTATTTTCAGCTCTTGCTTTTATCTTCTTTCAGTGTGACGGTTCTATTGAAAATCAGCTAAAAAGAAAAGGAACGAATGTTCGAGAGTTATACAAATGTGACGAAGCAGGATGTACTGCTCCTATAAACAGGCAAGAATGCATTCATTCTCAGGACTGTTGGACGTTCCATGGGAAACACCATCTGCACTCTGTTTAAAAGCATCGTGGTATGGGGATTACGCGATGGAATGACTAAAGAGAATTGCGTTCGTATAGCAACCAAAAGTCGCTACCCTGCCTGAGTACTGCACGAGATGCCGGTGCAGAACGACAGGATTAGAGCCAGCACACAATAGGACAGCATTAGATTAAGCAAGACGAGCATTCTTGCGAGGACTTGACTCGTTCTAACCCCACTGCGATAACGGTGACACTTAATAAAGGTGAAACACTATAATTCAGTTTCGCTCCTGAGTCATACCAACAGTAAATATTGACAAGAAATTGCCTGGTGGCAATTTCAAAGTCTCTGTGAAAGAAAGTCTAGTTTTGAAACAGACTAAACTAAGAAACAGCCATAACATCTAGCTTGATGGTCCATGCAGCATGAGAGTAGATGTCGCTGCGAAATGATTGTGGGAGTGAGTACTACTGTCAGTAACAGCCAGCAGTTTCAAGACCCAAGGCACCGACCAGAAGTATTCCTTTCTGGAGTGTAACGAACACTGGCATTTCTCAAGAGTCAGTACTGCAAGACTCGATTGAGGTTGTTTTTACAATCGTCACTACATGAATGTTAAAAGGAGGCACGAGTATTTGCAGAATATGCTTAATAAGGCTAAATAATGACCTGTTCGTGAATAAAAGTTCGTTTGGTAAGTTAGCACAAGCCCAAAGACACATAAAGTGCCAACGAAGTTAAAGCAGTTTCACCAGGTCAAGCTTCTGAACCTACCCCCATCCTGCCCTACGCTTTCTTATGTATGCCAAACTTTATTTGCTAGGAAAAACAAGAAAGAGATGTGTTAATGAAGTCTTGTAATAAATATACAGGGTCAGCTGACAGCTAAAGTGAGAAATCGTGTACTGGGGCCACAATTGTGACCCCAATAAAGGTATTGAGCATTGGAATGACTATACCATAGTCGTTCGACACTCTGAATGTTTCAAGAATGCACAAAGTTGAAACCTCAACTGAATGAGAACTTAAGCAACTACCTCCCAGTCTCCCTTGTACCATTCCTATCAAAGACACTGGAACGGGTCGTCGCAGACCAGCTGAACTCATATATCGAAACCTCACACCTTGCTAGTAAGTTCCAGTCTGGCTTTAGAGCTAATCACTCCACAGAGTCAGCATTGCTTAGGGTATACAACGACCTACTTAGGAATGCAGACATGGGTAGAGTGTCTCTGCTTGTTTTGCTCGATCTTTCGGCAGCTTTTGATACCATCGATCACAAAGTAATTCTTGAGCGCCTCTCATCTCGCCTGGGCATCACTGGCACTGCTCTGCGGTGGTTCAGGTCCGATCTCAGTGGAAGACTCCAGAGTATTGACGTGAATGGACAAAGATCATCTGAGGTACCTCTGAAATATGGCGTACCTCAGGGCTCTGTGCTAGGTCCGGTTCTTTTCAGGGTTTATACGCTCCCTCTTGCTGATGTGATTGCCAAGCACAATCTAGGCTATCACTTCTATGCAGATGTCACTCAGTTGTACCTTTGCTTTGATCCCTCCCAGCCTTCGAGCACCTCAAATTTTCTCAACTCACTTGCTGCATGCGTTGATGACATCTGCACATGGATGGCAGCAAAATTTCTAAAACTAAACGATGATAAAACTAACTTACTAGTTATGGGCAAACCCAGTGTGATTCAGAGATTGGAAAGGCTGACTCTCAAAATTGGCTCTGCCAGCATATCTCCAGTTGAACCAGCTCGAAATCTAGGTGTGTTATTCCAAAGCGACCTCTCGTTAGACGACCATATCAGCTCCACAGTCAAATCTGCCTATTTTCAGCTTCATAACATTGCTAAAATTCGGGCCCTTTTAGATAAGGATACCACGTCCAAATTGGTCCATGCATTCGTGACATCCCGTCTCGACTTCTACAACTCACTGCTTAATGGCCTACCGGCATGTGCGATCAGGCGATTGCAGCTGGTGCAAAACTCTGCAGCTAGGCTTGTCTGTCGTGAGCGGCGCAGTTGCCACATCACACCATTTCTCGCCGACCTGCACTGGCTCCCAGTCAAGCAACGGATTGACTTCAAGGTTTTGTCGCTCACTTTTAGGTCCCTTCATTTTATGGCTCCAGCCTATCTCTCCGATATACTCCCCCATCAGGCCAAGCATCGTACCACCCGCTTTTCGGAATCCAACAGTCTACAAATACCTCGTACGAACCTTAAATCCTCTAGAGACCGTGCATTTAGTTCGTATGCTCCCAAAGCCTGGAACTCCCTCCCGACCTGCGTCAGAACATCCCCTGACCAGACCACATTTAAAAAGAATTTAAAACCACACCTATTTAGGACAGTATTTAGTAGGTCCCTGCAATTCATCCTTCATGTGCTTATGCATGCTGTCACTAACCACACTTGCATGCTGACCCTGTGCATGTCACCCCTAACCATGTTATTCATGTTGTTTATCAAGCCACGTGAAACAAGTATGCCATCTTTCGGCATGACAAAAGTTCTTGCTTTAATTAGTAGAGACTGTATTACTATTATTAGCACACGGTAGAATGCCAGATGCACAGTCCAAAAATATGCCGACTATTAACTATCTCCTCAACCTCTCTCAGGTTATTACCGTACCGTATATTCTCTCGGTAACCCGATTTTTTTCTACATTCTGTGCCAGCAAAATATACAAGAGCAGGGAGCCCAGCCCACTGCAACATCTGTACGACGATGTGACCCTCTTTTCGGACTGCTTGCCACTACTGATTGTATCTTAAAGTCCATCTTCATGTTTGTGTAGACTAATACCCCTCAATACCTCACATCTTCAGTTCTTAATGCGTACCTCGATTTGCTGCTAATGAAAGCTAACATAGTAAAAATGTCCTTAACCTAAAGTTTTGTCTCTGTATACTTCGAAGAAGAAAATTTAAAGGCCACTAATTAATAAATATACACTACAGCAAAAGAACTTATATAGGAAACTTGAAAGAAGTTATAGAGCTAGTTACTCTACATAATTTGACCAACTGCAATTACAGAACACATTTCTCATAAATATTGACTTAAACAGTGCCGTTCTGCTAGCTCTGTGTTTTCTCAGTGGCAACAACATAATTGTTCATAACATCCTTCTTGAGCATATATCATCTCACCCGGGTATTACTGGCATTGATTTCACCAGTTTGAAATATATCTTTGATGGGAGATGTCAGAGCACATCTGTCAATTTCCACTAGGTTCCTTTTTAGGGGTAAAGTGCTTGCAAATCGCAATCCGGGTCCAGATTGCAAGCTATACAGCAAGCTATCTTTTATCGCTTGCTGTAAGTAGAAAAGCTAGCTGCTAAAGATTTTCTGACATTATGAATGATGAAGTTAAATCTGCTTAACTTTAATAGCCAATGGTTATCTGCAGGGCCTTTAAAGTCTAGGCGACCACCAGGGATCTGTTAAAGGTCCACTTCTGTTCATAAGTATATCCTCCCTCTAACGGTTGTGACTGCCGAGCACAATCCTGACTGTTATTACAATGCAAGTAACTAAATAACAAGACTGTTTAACCATCGATCCTTACTCTGTTGATTTTCAATCACTGACTACTGGCTGAAGCAGGCACTAATCCCCCATGCAATTATCTCCAATATTGTGACCCTATCCAAGCACCGCCTACTTCAGCTGCACTACACATTCTTTGATCGCTTGCTCCGGGTGCAAACCCCAAAAAACTGATAAAACCAAGGAATGAGATCGTCAACCCAACAACTTAACTTCGGGCTCCACTGCCAATAGCTCTCCACCGATCATTCCTGCTGAGCCAGAATATTTCTCACAGTAGCTGACCTACCCTTCGTGTGCCTTCTCCATATTTTCTTCCCAAGGCACTTCTATGTCAACTAGTGTGATGGTCTGTACGGGACCGTGGCCACAGGTCAATCGATTTTCGGTTACATATTGGTCAGCAGTACATGGGCGAATACCATGAAGGTATGCTACCACCTGCCACTCTCCCTCAGCATTGACATGCCTCAACAGATCAATAGCCTTAACAAATGTAACCCTCTTGTCCGGGATGACACTTGATGTAGGCCGTCCTCCTTTTCACTCGCATGAAACATTCAGACTGTCTCGTTCTATTCGTGCTCCATTTTAAAGCCTTCAACTTCGTCGTTTTCTTCAGCACTGTCACCACTTGCTTGGGTCCACATATACACATTCCTAACGACTGCATGCTGTCAGCCTCACAGAATGTGCTCAAACGATCTGACTGCATAGCATCTCGCACATCGGTTGACTTCACATAGCTGCTGACTAAATTGCATGGGGTTGGCAATTTGCCATACGTCGATTGAAGCAAGAAAGCCAGCTGGGTAGGCTACATGTGTTCCATGCATCTTATGCCACGGTCAACTTATCAGTTAGACTCGGTCCGGCCAACAGCTATCTCCTTGGTATCTAATGGTTCTAGGCGACATTGCCAAAAGAAATTGCCAACTGGCAAGTCGGAGAGAAAAATAACCAGACGTGTAAACCAAGCTAAAAAGACATCGCAAGCTGCCAACATGTCATCAGATCTGCTTGGGAATCATTTGCTTTGCTGTGCAAGCTGTGTACTATAGTTGCTTGCAGTAGAATGTTTTCTACAGGGCACGAAACCAAGTCAGGTCATCACAGTTCCACGAAAATTGAACGGTATAGCGCATACGTTTGAAAGAACTAAGAATATATACACACCTTTGTCATGGTGGAGTCCGGGTCAACACTGAAGAAACCAACTCTTTCAAACTGAAACTTGTCGTATATCTTAGCACCATCTACGGATCGGTCGATCAGTGCATTGCTTAGTACAGTGAGAGTATTCTGCAACAATAAAAAGTCCACAGCCTTGGTTGATATCATCGTAGCCCGCGTACCATAGCCCACACCGTAGCCCACATACGGTTTAATGGTGTGCATGTTGACATTGCTGCAGTGCTCACCTCCCGACAGTCTGTCAAAAAGCCACCGGGAACTTCTGATGTATCTTCAGGGTTCGTGTGATTAAAACTACAGCGAGTGTACAGAGTTCAAGCTAACCAAAAGATCACAGCCACGAAACTACACAAACCAACATTCACACGTTCAACTTACAGTCTTTCGTAGAGGCGCACCTCGCACGAAATAGGTCGACACACCCAGTGAATGAATGCTTTAGGTTTATTCGTGGCGGTAACCTTTTCGCAAGTAGCCAAGATTTCCGTTGGCTGGCCAGTTTCATCCTAAGTCACAAGTCATCAAGTTGTCACGACGGTGTAGCACACTAGGACCAATTAGGGAATTACGGACCGGCTACATGTGGAGGCTTACAATAAAGATAGTGAAAGCATTTGGCCAGAAGAGACCAACTGAAGGAACAGGTCTGCAACTAGACCTGCAATAGGCAGACAAAGTTGATCGAGTGAAAGATGAAAGGGTGAAGCAAAATGGCATTCATTTGGAGTAGCCGCTATAATCCAATTCGGATGAGTTGCTGCTTTCCACGGCAATTATGACGACCCTGATGGTGGCTACACATTGAACCCGATATTTGCAGCTAAACAGCTTGCTGGCAACAGCAAGGATAAAGGCTGACAGGGCGAAGCCGAAACCGACCTTTTGCACCTCACAGACTGAGAGGACATAGCCAGCATACTTGAGTCCAACCGGTTGGCAGGGTGTCAAACGCTTGAAATCTTTCAGGTTGCAGTCCTGAAACAGGTCGTGTCATTACAAAACAAGCGATAGCTACTAAGAGACTGATTAGCTTGGTGCACTTAACAACATTCAAGAAGGATTAGCATCAATATTACGGCTGTCACTTAACTTTTCACAATGGCTGAAGAGGTGTCCTATGCATGATTAACACGAGATCGACCCTTACAGTGTCGCCAAGCTGAGTTAAGGCTACTGTCGCAAATAAGGATCTTGACATAACAAGGTTCAACGAGTTGGGATACGAGTCGCATGTGATGCAGAGATCGGAAAATTTGTACGTTATACATAGATATATTGCTTAAAAATCATTGATGACACAAGCGATTGCTCTTCAGTCCCTTGAATGTCGAACTCACTTCCACAATTCTTAAGGCAACGACATCTTTTCTGTTGCTGCCGACTGTGGCGCATCCTTTACAGCCGTCCCGACCTGCTACTCCCACGACACTCACTACCTCAACTGCCCCCTGACTTAGCTATGCTTCTCACTTTCTCTTTGTTTCGTGATTAAAGCCGTTGGCCACCGAATGCTGCTTAGGCTTTCAGTGCGCTATACAAAAACTCCCTCTTAACACTCGCTTAGTCTTTGTGGAGTTGCAGACGGACATACACTACATTACATTCTGATTTAGACATGCTTTGCAAAATAGTTTATTAATGCAATCCTGCTATTTGCAAACAGGAGCTCACTGCCTGTAGACTTGCTTCCCTGGGTCGTACTTGAAGCAGTCATAGTATTTCACTGAACACAAAGCTGCACCATCTTGCAGAGTGCAGGACAGACTTTCTCGATTCAATTATTCGCGATCATTAATCCTTCACACTATATATTTATAAAATGCTTATCGTTTGAAAAGGTGGGCAAACATATTCGATAGTTAGTTAAGTTCTCTCACTATTCGCTTGACATTTATGCTTGATTTACTGTGTTATGAAGTTGGATTCCATAGGTTAGTTTTTTTATATCTTGGCACATACGAATCGTGGAGAGCTTAAATAAATAAAAATAAATAAAATGCTAGCTGATTTAACAGCCTCTTTTGTATAGCGACAGTAGAGCCTTTCCGGCTATCACCGCCGCTTGCAGTGGCGATAAAGGATCGCCCACTGCAGGATTCGAGCCCACGACCTCGGGGCCGAGGTCGTGAAAAGCAACCGCCTTACCTAGTGAGCCATTACGGCTCAGTGCTTACACCATTGCTAAGAAATTGTGAGTATAGCACTCTTCCACTGGAAAGGCCACTAATTAATGTGGGAGGTCGTGATTCATATGCATACCCTTAAGAAATGGTGACTTGTGACGACTGTATCTATACATTATTGTTGAATAGTTGGGCATAGTTATTGACAATAAGGGCATGCATTTAAACCGGCTCCACGGTAAACTTGACTGGTATGGCCACACATAACGAGCCTCGACTTACTGATGCTGCCAAGCAATGTTTTGAACACCAACAGCTTGCCAAAAGACAAGTGAACAAGCATACCTCACTGAAGTCCGACTTCTCAATATAGACGGTTCTATCGAAATATATCTTGTGCGATCCAAGCGTCTCGTCGGCAGGAAAATTGGGTACATCAAGCTCCGTCGGTGCGTCGCTGGGTAGATTGGTGATGGTGACTTTCAAGGGCTCTAGGACGCCCATAGCTCTAGCAATAAAACAAAAGTGTGAATGCAACGACGGTGAAGAAAAGGCAGACGACACGGCAGCCCGCCGAACTTCAAACCAACCTTGGTGCCTGTACATTAAGCACGTCACGGACACAAGCTTCCAACATGAGCGGATCTATTGCTGTCTGAGCCATCGTGACCCCGACCTTTGCACAGAATAAGTTCACAGCCTCTGCAGGAAACCCGCGACGGCGGAGAGCTGTCAACGTGAAGAGACGAGGGTCATCCCAGTCCCTAAAATTGGAAATGACTGACTCAAAACACGCCAAGAAGCCAAGTGCACAATATCGAGTGTGAGCAAGGAAGTTAGCTTTGTGTAGGGAAGTTAAAGTAGGTACAACCCTAACCCTCAACGAACCGCCCTCACGTGAATGTAGCATATAAGAACAGTAAAGCACATAACTAAAACTTTCGACCAATGCTGCTATCCCTCAACTCACATCGACACCCCATTTGTAATCTGGGCACATTTTACCTCCACGGAGAGACAAAAGTCACTGCCTAGTCCTCGACTCTTAGAAGACTTTCCTTTGACCACGCAATCTTTGCACAGTTGTTTATCGATCACTCTGCAGCCCTTCGTCCCACATAAACTTGAGAATGAATGGCCCCATTCGCATGCATTCGACCCCGCCTTCGGGCCACTACAACTTGGCTGACAAATAATGGACCATCAAAGCATCTCAATGAACTGTTTGGGCACTACAACTTTGACCAAACTACACAAGCATGTAGGAGAGCTAATGATGGCTGCCAGGCATGAAGGAAGAAGACCAGCAGACGACAGAAGCTTCCTTTCCGTGAGTATCGCTAGGGGTGGCTCGAGGAACACAGGTCTTCACACTCTGTCTGCGCAAGCCACCTGCCTTCGTGAGAACCATAGTAGCCGCAGCCCCAGCAGCCTCCGGCAGAGGCGGAGAGGGAGAGCTTGACGTGTCGGCTGCATGTCTGAACGGACCTAGTCAGGCAGCAATATTGCTCGGTCACCAGCACATAGCAATCGGCTTCAGCTTGTTGCCAGCAGCCATGCTACGATGGCCAGTTCGAGGGTAGCCGACTCGTCAATGTCTGTGGTCAGGCTGACCAGTGCCTTTCGGCTTCAGCTTGTTGCCAGCAGCCATGCTACGATGGCCAGTTCGAGGGTAGCCGACTCGTCAATGCCTGTGGTCAGGCTGACCAGTGCCTTGGTAGGTCTGACCTGTCCGAAGGCACACTGAGGTTTCTCTTTTCCCTGTGGACTTCCCGTGTCACACCCTACTGATCGCTTTCCATTGTACCAATCGATGCAGTAGATCGAAAGCACTAAAATCTCATTTGCGTCTCCGGTGATGATCAACATTTGGATTTACTATAATTTTTTGTTGCACATAATATCTACTTACCTTTTCCTGTGACTGTGGATTTGTTAACTAGCCTCACAGTGATACTCACCACTAGCTGCGATGGCCCAATAGCTTTTTTCGGTAGCTCAGCCAAATCGGAATTGCAATAATTCAGCCTAGACAGATGGGGGGGGGGAGCTAGTTAGATATTTTGTAAGCCACCGTTGTAGGTAGCTCCTAATTTTAGATAGGGATCGGCCACGATGGCTAGTTGTGTGAGGCAGTTTTCTTAACGAACCTTTCCAAATTTAGGCAGCTGTCAAAGAGGACACCTAAATTCCAAGAACACTGTGACGGTCGCACAGCAGCATCGCCTATTAGAAGTGATGCCTGCACGATAGCTGCCTGGATCACAGAGCGAACCCATTTCCCTCAGGTGTCGTTGTTATGCTGATTTGTATCCTTCAAACGTGAAATGGCAATCCCGAGTTCTAAAGCCAGATTACGGCTCGTGGGCTGGGTTCGGAGAGGGGAGCTCATGGAGGGGGTGGGGAGAGGTGGCAGGTGGTTCCCCCAAGCGATGCGTCCTTTGCTCTCGTTTTAATGAAAGAGCCGAAAAAATGCACACCTCGTCGTGCCCTTTTGCTAGCGAGTGGGAAATCCTGCTAAAGACCCTAGCTGCGCGTGAGAAAGCGCATTTCTCGAGCTTCATTCGAAGCTTCATTTCAGGTCTGAAGAAATACACTTTTCACAGCAAACCTGCATGTAACTTGGTGGCAAAGCAGCAGAAATTGAAATAATCTCACCGTACCCTTTGTGGCAGTGCTCGGTTGCGCTCGTTAGACTTCCGAAAGTTGGCCGTTTCCTCGTGGCCCAGAGAAAGAGAGAGAGAGGAGGAGGAGGAGGAGGAGGAAAGCAAGTCAGGGTGAGATGGCTGAATGAGTCAGTGAATGAGTACAAATGGGGGAGGAGAAGAGAAAACCGTGGAAGAGTTGTCCCACTGCTCTGGGATTAGATAGACAACTCATTCTTTCTTTCTCAAATGACGCCAACTCGTGCTGAAAGAGCAATGCAAAAGCCGGCGACCATGCAGATGCTCAAGTGCGATTCCTTTCAGCGATGCCTTTCTTGCAGCGAGTCAGCTGCTCTCTTCGAAAGGGTGCGGTGCCGTGGGTCGGTTGAGCTTGTGAACACATACATTCGCGTTAAATAGTTAGGCTTAGTTATTTACACCAAGTGCCGGCATTTTTACTGGATCCACAGTAAATTCGACTGGTATGGACACACATAGCAAGCCTCAACTTGCTGGTGCTGCCAAGTAATGGTTATTATTTTAAGCTCGAGGATATCAACTAGTTGCAGTAACCCAGATTAACTTATGACTATCGAATATCGGTTCAGCATGCTCCGACTTGAAACTTAACCTTGTTGAACGTCTCTTTCCTATTCCGTTTTTCTACTATCATAGATACAAGAGTAACCCTCAATCACATTGGCAGCCCTGATCGTATCTTGGAATTAGCTTCAATGGCTAGTGAAGAATTTGTATGCCCGACATGTTTCAATTGGTTAGTATGCATAAACACCTAGGTGGCTGATTCACACATGTTGACCTTAGTGACTATCAGAGAGCACCCATTCAAACGTGTCTGTGATTGCATCCAAGACATCTCAGGTAAGGAGCCATTGAGTGTATAACAACGATTCTGTAATTCAGCTTGCAAGGTACCAGGACTAACTCTGGCAGTACCTGATACTGGCCTGATAGACAGTTACATGGCCATTGAGTGAGCAGTCTTGCCTTACTAAGTGTGCATTACTATTATAGCGAGTACCCATTTTCCCAATCTGGCTATTTACTTACTGTGAAACATCGGCTGTGGCTTCTTCATTTCTGTTTCATTGCTTCTCTACCCTAACCCTCCAAGTCCTTAGCAGTAGTGGTGCCTTAGATGTGCATTGCATCTTAAAATTGAGAAGTGCAATATTGAGCCCCACAAAAGTAGTTGCTTCCCTCAGGACACAACGTACAACACCGAGCTGCAGCCTTACATATCAATGGTTGACCCACAATCCATTCAGTGCTATTTTTCAAGATGCGTTGAACAGGATCAACCATGACGTAACAAACGAAACTTGGAGCTGTTCAAATCCAGCTGCCTGATCTCCGACAGCGTGATTGGTTGGATCAGGCTGAATCAAGCGCCCGTGGACGCAGGCACACGTCTGCCTAAGCTTTGATAGATGCAGTAGGCAGCTCAGTTCGCAGGGCTAGGATTAGTCGAAGGATCATTACTTGAAAGGTAACGTAATCTAATGACCCACTCAATAATTGCAACTTTTCCTGCTGCAATGGGGAACTGCATGATGCTTGCTGCGTGCTTTCATCAGATTGCACTCACAGGAAAACTGAATATTGGACAGCCTTTGTTACAGCACATTTGGCCATATATGAGCTGCACGATCAAGAATGCAAGCTCATTTTGTGGATTATCAGCTCAATACCATAGAATGCAGCAAGATCAGTTTAATTGGATCATTAACACAAAACGTTCTTAGACTAAACCGTGTGACATCACAGGCCACCTAATAATAAATGATTTGCCAAGGTCTCATAAACCCGATGAGGACACCCATCTGAACTATGTGCATGCCTTATTCGTGTGCTTATGTCGGTTATCTAAAACCAAAGTATGAGGTGAGGCCCGAGAATGCCGAGCTGGTGTGGTCTAACGGTTAAGGTGCTTGCCCCGACCAAAATCTGACTGAGATCGTGGGTTGGAGCCCCAAAGCGTATGTGAAGCACCCGAATAAAGATTAAGTTCTCATGGAGTGCTATATAAATTAATTATATTTATATTTATATTACAACACAATATTCAGCTGCCAAAAAGCAACCCCGTATAGGCAAATGATCAACGAAAAGATCACTGTCTACTGGGAATAACAATAGCAAAATATTAAAGGTGAAGACACATACAACGAGTCCATGCTCAGACAGCAGCAAGGGACTGAGCATGATTAGCGTGACTCACCTCACTATACCTTCTGAGATCAGCTTTGCAATTTTCCTTTTCGATATTACAGCATAGTACAAGTTCAGTCTGCCATACTCCCACTGCACCGGGCAGTAAAGATCCAGAGCATTGCAAAGCCAGTAGTAAGATGAACGCCTACAAGGTTTCGTCTCAGATTGGATTGCGGCTCTCGTGTTGGTAACAAGAAAGGAAAACGCAAGCTGTCTACAAGGTTTTATGATAATCGGATTGTGGTTCCCGCGCTCATATCAAGAAAACAGGAGTAAAAGCTGTCGTCTCCTTGTAGCACGCAATGAGCTTAATACACGAACAAGTTGCACATTACAGCTAGCAGATGGCTGCTAAAGCAGACTTCGGGTATACGCCCTCGGAATGAGGTAAACGTGTACTTACCTCAGGAGTGGTCTCGTGTCAGGAAGGGAATGAAAAGGGGGAGCCACACCTTCACGAGACACGTGGTACAGTGACTTCATTGCACATGATGCATTATAAAAAACTGACACACAGCAAGCTACTAACAATAAATCGACTGATAAGGCCACCACTAGGAAATCCATGCTTATAGTAAGAGTGAGGAGGACTTCCAACTAGTGCGTTTTGGTCGCATAAAATCAACTGTGCACGAAAAGATTGTGCTTACCCTAACTGGACCTTATCAGGTAGGCTACAAACTGAGTGTATTTGTTACTAACACCCCGGTTAATGTTGACAGGCAAAAGGCACCTACCCATTCAGGGACTTCACCGTTTCTTTCCCTACATTCTACAATTCACCTAGTGCAAAATAACCATGCAAAACAAGCCGTCGTGTCTTACCTAACTTTCATTAAAAACGGTGTCAAGTTCTCTATTGATGCTCTAACCATGTTAGGCTTTATGACAGTCTCCATGTTATCACTAACCAGTTGATCATGCTTCCCTTACAACCTAGGTAAAGTTACTAGGAAAAGATTAAGTTCTCTGAGGGTGCTATACTCATATATTGGTATTATCATTTTGTTATTATTAGTGTCCCCATCGGGCCGAGAGTTAGAATACCGTAGATCGTATTCAAGTATTGTTTGTGCACCATTTCATGTGCTATATATATATTTAAATATATAATTAATTTATATAGCGCCACAAGCGAACTTAATCTCTATTCAGGCGCTTCACATATGCCTCGGGGCTCGAGCCCACGACCTCGGTCAGACCTTGGTCGTGGCGAGCACCTTAACCGCTAGACCAAACCAGCTCGGCGAGTGCTACAGCAAAGCGATCGTTCAATCATAGCCAAATCACAATGATAATGCACTTGTAAAGCATACTATGAGACAAAATCTCTGAACTGGCACTCTATATTTACTAGAAAATAGGGATGTCAACTGACTAGTCACAAAATGCACAATTTCCCAGGCATAAGAACATGCCCATAAGGTAAGGTGTAGCTTTTCACGACCGAGGTCATGGGCTAGAATCCTGCAGGGAGCAATCCTTCATTGCCAACTGCAAACGATGATGACAACCGTTAAGGCTCTTCGGTCGCTATGCAAACGAGGCTGTTAAAAATCTAACAAAGATATAAGCAAATAAGGTGCAGCAAATTTTTTGTTTCACTTTGAATGTCATCAATTCATGGAATGACGAGATGTCACTCGGCAGCGACCCTCTAGCACTGGGAGCATAAGAGCTGAAGATACCATCTCCAAATGATTTGAGAAAGACGACCAGTCGGAGCATCAGGCACTATGAGGGCAAACCTCAACTCAGGCAGTAAGCCAGAGCAAAAGAATGAACGGTGCTGACCCTGTGCATGTCACCCCTAACCATGTTATTCATTTTGTTTGTTTTTCAAGCATGATTTTACTTACCATTCAATTGCATTTCACTTTGCAGCAAATGTAAAGCGCCTAGAAAGAGATTAGGTTCTCTGAGGGCGCTTTATCAAGTGCATTATTATTACTATTATTATTATTATTAAATAACACACAGGCCATTGAAGTCGATAAGCAATTCGCTAGAGAGCAAGTGCAGATTGGTGAGAAATAATGTTACGTGGCACCTGCAATGCTGCCGTGTTTTGCAGCACTTGCAAGCATCTCATAGCACAGGCAGAAAGACCTGCAAGGTAAACATTACAAAGGTTTAGATGGGACATCACGAATGCATGGACTGACTTGGCTAAAACACCCTTATCTAAGCACACCCAAATTATTGCAAGCTGCATAGCATAGCTGAAGGTAGGCAAATTTGACTACAGAGCTGATATGGTCGCCTAGTGAAAGTTCAGTTTTCGAACAGGACACCCAGAGTCAGTGTAGAGGCTAGAGAGGATATGCTAGCAGAGCCATTTTTGAGGCATACACTCTTGTTTCTGAGTGCTTCGATGTTGCCCATAACTATATACGTTCATTCAATTTGAGAAAGTCAGCCGTTATCTATGTGAGTGTCAAATAGCTACGTAAGGAATTTCGAGAATCAGAGGAGCTGAAGGGTAGGGTGCAGGGACAAAAGGATAGATACAGCTGCAGTGCGTCATCTGCATGGACATTAAAAGCCTAGATTGAAGTGGCAATAAAATGAGCAAGAGGCAGAGTATACCCAGTATGAAGAAGTGGACTTAGGGCATGTCAACAGGGTACCCATACTTCAAGGGCTCATCAGGTTGCATTTTGCCATTGACACACTGACGCTCTGAAATCACCCACTAAGACAAACCACTGCAGCGAAGTGCTAGCATTGCCTAGTCGAGATTTAGCTGGTGCAGCCGGTCTAAGCAGACAATGCTGACACAGCGAGGATGCTTAGGAAGATGAGACACCACTAGTACATAGCCCAAGCAGCCAAACCGTGGCGGATCGATGACGATATACGGAAGGGGCACTAACCGTGAAGCTTCTCAACACGGCATGATGACGTGTCCAAGCACAGCCACGAAAACCACTGCATGCATGATTACTAAAATATAGGCATACCTTGATTGGAACTCCTTTGTGCATAGTGAGTGTGTAATGTTCTCTATGGAATCGCAGAGGCAATGTGTGTAGTCGTAAGTAGGATAGATGCACCTAAAACATATAAGTGCCATTGCTGGTATGGCTCGACTCCAGACCGGCAAAGCAGAGCTCACCACTGTCTACTGCAGAACAGTGGTCAAGGCCGTGCTCCAATAGACCGTAATTAAAGCTTAGGCGGTCGGACAAGTGTGGAGCTATAACCTGCATGGGCACACAGGCAGACAATTTAGCAGCCGGTTCGACGTTAATTCAGGATCTCGGGGTCGTGACTGAGAACCAAAAGGTCACACGAGGCTTCATCTAGCAAACCAACAAGCAGTTCAGCAAAAGATAATAATCTCGTACCAGTCGTTTCCTGTACGGTGATGAGGAACAAACTTGATACGATATGCCACAGGATCTACTTTGCCATCTTCTAGTGTTGTTTTCATCCGAAGAGTAGCTTCGCTCTCACCGATCTTTCCACGCTTCATGTCCTACAAATGTAAAAGATAGGCGCTGCTAAGGCTACCACATTGCTGTGATCGAGAGTTGAGAAAATTATGGGTGCTCTGGAAAAACAACATGGAAACATCCACCTGGAGTAACTAGGAAATCTGGCGAAGTCAACAAAGCTGTGGATGCATATTTGCAGGACAAAGTGATCGATAATGCCAAAACAAGTCCTAGACTAATGTACAAGTCATAGATTACATGCTTTAAGTCTCACTCGACCACAGACAAGGTTACCTAGATCCAGAAAATCAACATATGCTCACTCAGCCATAACGATGCGACAATGGAATAGTGGCATCATATTGGTTAAAAACTGGCAAATGCTACATCTTGATCAGTAAAGAATGGGAATACTAACTGGAGCTGTCAGAAGGCCAAACTGTAAACAACTGTTAGGTAGGGCGCCGAAGGTCAACCAACAACTCCTAAAAGGCAGTAGCACGTGTGCCCCAAGGGTGTTTCCCAAGCTCGTCTTGTTCCTGCCATTTCCAATCCACCAACAAGGGCAAGTAACTCACAGAAACAAACCACAGCAACGACAGCAGACCGACAGGCCACGATGTGGTGACTTCACTGAAGGTTTGTGCTGTGCAACTGCACAGCTACATAATCTACTCACTGATCGATGGGAACTACACTGCATGAAAAGTGTTCACGGTACAACGCCCACCTTTAATTGATACAGCCCTGACCTATGGTTCCGTGTGCACAGGGATGCAACAGCCTCCGGGTCTATCATCGTCTCTTAATTATAATGGCAATTATGGTAAGGCATTTGTATAGGACCCAGAACGACTAAATCTCTATGTAGACATTTAACATATTCTGGAAAGGAAGCATGTTGAGCTGGTTAGTGAGGACATGCAAGTGGGAGCACATATACGCACACATAGGACACTTCACAAGCACAGATACATCCGATGTCATTACTGAAGAGCATAAGTCAAAACTGCCCACAAACCGCTTCATTGACAAATCTGAGACGACTTTTCACTTCGTTGTGTAGGCACTCAAGTCACGCTATGTCCAGATTCTACCTGTGACCGGTTACTGCAATGCTTTCAGAGTTTTCGCTCGACGAAGCTACAATGACTTCAACGGATCCTAGTCTGGCAGGTTTTACACAGAGCACTCAAAGAGAAAGTCAAAAGAGTAGCTGAGTCGGGAGGGCAGTCGAGGAAGTGAGTAGCACCGAAGTAGCAGCTCAGTGCGGCTGAAAAGGATGAGCCACACGTAGCAGCCGGTGAGAAGTCGTTGCCTAAGAATTGTGAAAGTGACTTACACAGTCTAGGCCCTGCAGAGCAAATGCTTCTGCCTCCAATGGTCTTTAGGCTTAGGAATGAAACAGCTAATGCATTGTCCATACAGGACCAAGGGGCTCGAGGAGGCTGAAACTGGGTCAGCAGTTCAGCTAGATATGAAGGAACCAAGCCACGGCAAGGCATGTGGGTCAGAGTACGAATTTTGCTTCGTACCTGCCTTGATCGACCGGGAGTCATCGAAACTCCTCCAGCAAAGGGGATACGTGACCGAACCTCTAGGATTTGAAACTAACCTTACAGCCACCATATTCATCACGAGCTGCAAGATTTTGCGCCAGCCACCGTGGTAGACAGCATCTAATCTTACAAAAAAGGAACGAACATATAGGATGGTGTAACAGCCTCCACGCGACCTGTCGTTGCTGCTCCTGCTCCTCTCGTCGCCGCTGCTCCTCTTTCTCCTGCCGCTGCTCTCTCTCCTTGCGTTGCTGACGTTTCTCTGTCAATTGCTGCTCCTGCTTGAAGCTCCGCAGAAGCAGTATCTCCCAGGGGCTTCTCGGATTCTCTTTCATCACAGTCTCTGTGCTTGCCATTCCTTTGCCCAAATGCCAGTGGAGAGACCGTCCTAGATACCTCCGCCGAGCCACGAAATGTGACAGCCATCCCCCACGACCTGTCCTCGGGCTGGGTAGCCCGACCGAGCAGCTAGCTTGCTGGCTCCCACACCAAACACTTTATTCTCCAAACCATACCTGCAAAGCCCAGTCTACACACACTAGACAGCTGCTGTCGTCGATAGATCTAGCCCTGCCTCCGTTGTACTCCTTCACCAGCCCATTTATTCCATGTATGTTTTTTCCCCACTATCGAGCCATTGTTCGTTCCAAACCTGCTCGACAGCTGGCAGCTGTTTGTGGTAGATGGATGTCCCCACAGATTCTGGCACAGCATGAATTTGGGCAGGACTGCCGAGTCATCGTCCACCCTGCACAACTCGTGAGCCTCCGGCTGCTTAGGCAGTCGGAGACCTCGTAGGGTCTCTGCCTGGTGCTTGCTCGCAGGCTGCAGTCACGGTTCCTCACAGATGGCTAGCTCTAGAAGAGCTCTTCTTAAGGAAGCTTTCAAACTGTTTAAGCAGGTATCACCGGGGACAAATAAAATCCAAGCACACGATTACGGTCGCACTACAGCATCAACCGTCGGAAAAGCAAAGCCTACTTGCCCAGCCGAACACTATGGGTGTATCACGGCAATCTGTACCTGCTACATGTAGCACAAACCAGTTGTACACACCACATCCACCGTGACTGCTGATCTGCATGACAGTGACAGTGCCTGTGATCACCTTTAAGCTACAGCCAAGGCGACATTGGCTGGAGCACAAAAGGTATGCTGCTGATTGCTTGCCCATAATAATCAAGATCAACAGCACCAATAAGGGTACACGGATTTGCTTCGGGCTGTGCCCAGCCACTTGTGGTAATGACCGGAAGATCCAGCTACTCCCTCCTGATTCCGGCCTCGAGCCAATGTTATTCATCTTTCTTTTGCTTCAATAGGCCAAAGAACGATAATAGCCAAGCTGGGCAACAAAATGCCAGATTGCCTAGCATCCCTGATACTAGTACTAGCAGAGGATGGACAAGTACCTCAAACAGCCGGAGAGACTCTTCCATAGGCCGATCTCGCCATGGAGAAGGAGGTGGATTTTGGCCCTTTATCTCCTCTGGTTTTTGGTGGCAAACGTATGCATGACCCCTTCGTATAAGGTCGATGGCCAAGTCGTACAGTCGCTGGAAATTGTCAGAGGCATATGTGGTCTTCCACGGCTTGTAACCTAAAACGGTACAATAGCTCACTTAAAATCTCATGTCAAAATAGGGAGGATACAAAGGTGCTACACTCACAGCCATAAGTACTTGTGGAGGCCAGCAATATGGTCGTCGGACAACTGGCTTATTAACCTCCCCACAAATACAGCGATCGCCCAACATTTCTCGAGCACATGGAAAGGCCTATACTTTGTAGTGCTTTGTAGCATGTTAATATCCAAAATTCTGGTCCATAAAACCCAGAAATTCGATGCAGTGCTTCAACACAGGTGCAGGAAAAAGAGCCCCAAACCATGAATAGGCCAACAGCCTTACTTTGCAGTGTATTGCAGGCAGTCATTTCTGTATTGCAGACATTTTCTTTGGCTTATTCGAAACCAAAGTCTGTTACTCCCAAAGAGTTGAAATATTTGCTTTCTCCTAAGCAATAAACCGAGCACCACTCTTCAGGAATTTATATGAGATGGCACGAACTCATTAAAACCTTACAGCTTTGTGGGGAGCTTACTCAGCCAAAGCTCATTCATGGCCACTAATCAAAAAATGTTTCTCCGAATGCCGATGCAGCAACGTTTGCCTACTAGTTCTTCTCAAGAAAGCTACACTAGACCAAGAGAACTTAAGCAACTACCGCCCAGTCTCCCTTCTACCATTCCTATCAAAGACACTGGAACGGGTCGCGGCAGACCAGCTGAACTCGTATATCGAAACCTCACACCTTGCTAGTAAGTTCCAGTCTGGCTTTAGAGCTAATCACTCCACAGAGTCAGCATTGCTTCGGGTATACAGCGACCTACTTAGGAATGCAGACATGGGTAGAGTGTCTCTTCTTGTTTTGCTCGATCTTTCGGCAGCTTTTGATACCATCGATCACAAAGTACTTCTAGAGCGCCTCTCATCTCGCCTGGGCATCACTGGCACTGCTCTGCAGTGGTTCAGGTCCTATTTCTCAGTGGGAGACTCCCAGAGTGTTGATGTGAATGGACAAAGATCATCTAAAGTACCTCTAAAATATGGAGTACCTCAGGGCTCTGTGCTAGGTCCGGTCCTTTTCACCGTTTATACTCTCCCTCTCGCTGATGTGATTGCCAAGCACATCTAGGCTTTTTTCACTTCTATGCGGATGACCACTCAGTTGTAACCTTTTTGCTTTTGATCCCTCCCCAGCCTTTCGAGGCACCTCAAAATTTCTCTCACACTCACTTGCCTGCATGCATTGAGGACATCCGATCATGGATGGCCAGCAAATTTTCTAAAACTAAACGATGATAAAAACTAAACTTACTAAGTTATGGGCCAAACCTAGTGTGTTATTCAGAAATTGGAAAGGCTGGGACTTTTTCAAAATTGGGCTCTGCCAGCATATCTCCCAGTTGCATCAGCTCGAAATCTAGGTGTCATATTCCAAAGCGACCTCTCGTTAGACGACCACATCAGCTCCACAGTCAAAGCAGCCTATTTTCAGCTTTCATAACATTGCTAAAATTAGGGCTTGTTTAGATAAGGATAGCCACGTCCAAGTGGGGTCCATGCATTCGTTCCGTGACATATCGTCTTATTCGACTTCCCTGCAAACCTCAATGCTTACCTGGCCTACCAGCATGTGCGATCAGGCGATTGCAGCTGGTGCAAAAAAACTCTGCAGCTAGGCTTGTTCCTTCTGCCGTGAGCGCGCAATTGCCACATTACTCCCCCTTTCCTCGCCGACCTGCACTGGTACCAGTCAAGCAACGGATTGACTTCAAAGTTTTGTCCGCTCACTTTTTAGGTCTCTTCATTCCTATGGCTCCCAAGCCTAAATCTTTCAGAAAATATACCTACCCCCATCAGCAAAAGCATCGTACCACTCGCTTTTTCGGAATCCAACAGTATAAAAATACCTCCGTACAAACCTTAAATCCTTTGGAGACCGTGCATTTTTAGCTACGTATGCTCCCCCCACAGCCTGGAACTCCTCGCCCGACCTGCATCAGAACATCCCCTGACCTGACCAATTTAAAAAGAACCCTTTTAAAAAACATTCCCCTATTTAGGAACCAGCATTTAGTGGGTCCTTGGGTGGATTCGTCCTCCGATGTGCTTAAACTGCGTGCTGATCACACTGTTCCTTGCTGCTTGCACCTAACCCACATTTGCATGCTGACCCAGCAGTTGGTGCATGTAACCCCAAACCTGTTGTTTTTTTTTTTTTCAAGCATGACTTTTACTTTAGTTTATGTCCCTATTGTGGATTGCACTGGACTTAGCACGCTTGGGCTAAGCTGGCCTTCCTATGGCACAGTGCAGTTATCTTCAGCGAACGGTTCTAGTGGCTCGACGTCTTGTGCTGGTTGCCTAGTCGGCAGCAGTTGGCCATGAGCCCTTCCTAATGTACTTAAGCCAGATAACATCCAATACAGCCATCCTTCGTTTGATGTACGCGAGCTATCAGCCATTCTGCGTTCAAAGTACACGAGCTACTTTCCTATTGCTCCAGCCCCATTCGTGAAGGCCTTTGGAGAGTACCGTGAGCAAAGTCACGGTGGTCCTCAGCCTTCATGAGCACACCCAAATGGCCTGATGCAGGCCTAATCCAGCTGCCCAAAGGGAAAAAGAGAGCAAATATCCAACTAGTTGTCATACACAATGAGCAACAAGGTGGAATGATTCCATTCTTTTCAAGGCAGACAGGCCTATACAACACACTTACTGAATAGAGGTGACTCGGCTATGCTAGCCATGTGACAGGAAACAGGGTGCATTCTCGAATGGAAAGTTATTTCCGAATCCAGCTGGTCTGTCTAGTGGGGAAGTGAGTGCAAACGTTGTTTGCCAATAGGAAAGCCATAAAAACGAACGAATTGAAAACAACTGCAAACTAACCATGAGGAGATGGGCAGTCATCCATGTGTTAGATAGGGGATCTACCAAGACATTTGGCCAAGGAAGGGGCTAGACCTTGGCCTTGATCTACATCTTTGACACGGTCACCTACCAAGCCAGTTGACCATGTCAGAGATTCCAGTAAAAAACTTTTCCTCCTCCTTCTCAGGGTTCGTATCATCATAGCGAAGATAGCACAGTCCTCCATGAGCCTACAATGAAACATGCGAGGATATAGGAAATAGAGAGCTCCCGGCAATGCCAGTACCATTTCGGCTACCGGTGCTGCTTTGCTTTATTAATTCACAAGCTGCCGTGCTCGACTGGCAGCAACCATGACCTGCCAAGCTAGTGAGTATGAATGGGGGCTGACAGAGGTACCAACGGCAACACGTGAGAATTGATGCAGTTAGCTAGCTTAAGCACACGCACGTGCACCCTTCATATTTAGGTTGCTCTCACCGACTTGAGAAAGCAGTCACAGGTATGCATGCTTTGCATGCCCGATTGCCAACAAGAGGACGTATCCTGTAAATAGACTGCTAACCTATGAATTGCTGCTGGTCTCGTAAAAATAACAGAAAACCACCAACTGACTTGCAAGTGTAACAGAAATTGATTGTACCACACAGGTAGCCTAGTAGGTTTTATGAAAGAAAATCAGAATCCCCGAGTCTGGCAGCCAAATTAAATGAAAATTCTAGCTGATTTAACAGCGTCTTTTGTATAGCTACAGAAGAGCCTTGACGGCTATCACCACTGCTTGCAGTGGCAATAAAGGATTGCCCACCGCAAGATTCGAGCCCACGACCTCGGTCCCGAGGTCGTGAAAAGCAACCGCCTTACCTAGTGTGCCATCACGGCTCAGCCAAGAAAATTCATTTACAAATAAAGGTACGTGATTTTTATGTATGGGCGGCCATGTCCACAACCATGCGACTTCGAGTATGTGGCAGCACAATTCACCCCAAATCCCCCCCCCCCCCGAGCGGGGTATACTGTCAAGACAGATAGAAGCAAGACATGGTATCATTCGGTGTCACCACATTGCCTGCAGACAATGCCCATCCAGTTACAAGTACACCAAACTACGACATCACGGCATTGACAGCAGTCCCAGCATTTAATTCTATAGAGACCGTGCCTTTAGGCCCTATGCACCTAGAGACGGGAACTCTCTACCCACTGTCATCAACACGTCTCCAAACTTGATGAATTTAAAGCAAAGCTAAAAACTCACCTCTCCCCCACAGCAATCGATTCGTCAATGGGATTGTTCCTTAAGAAGGTGTGAATGCTACAATCGAGCATACTAATATCGATCATCAGTTCATACGCTTCATCGTACATAAAGTGCTAAGAAAGAGGTCAAGTTCTTCTTTTAGGGCAATAGACTAATGCACTGTTATTTGTATTATAATTTATTATTATTAATGCTGCCACACTGGTCTATGACCAACCAGAGCAAGAGAGCAGTAAAAAGATCTTCTTACACTCAAGCTCTTGCCCTCTCTCTCCTCATTCACTCCAGCAATGCTCACAACATACCCTTTCACCTGTCTGCTGCTCCGTGTGAGCACAGCCAGCAAAAGAGCAGACAGTTGGCACAGCTCCGTAAGCTGGCAGGCAGCATTCTGCAGATCTCAGTAGCGCAAATCGACGCTGCTCAATAGATACTATCAACCAGCAACACAAAGTGAACTGACCTCTGACGCCTAAACTGTGTTACTCTAGTAGCACCTGCTTGACAAGAAACCGTGAACAAAACTACTTAAAAGGCTGAGAGCAAGAATGCAAAACAAAAACTGGCTAAATCAACAGCAGATTTAACACTGTGCTCTCTGAGATGTCGTGACATGGGAATGGAGAAAGAAGAAAACTCCAGAGCACCTGGACGTGAAAGCTCCTACCGGAGCATTAGTCCGAACCGCTCGCTTATTAGGCAGATGCAGCATCTCCAATCGCATCACCGGCCTCCTTTAGATACGCTGTACTAACGCAGCATTAAGTGCAGACAGTATCCAGAATTACTGAGAAGAAGAAACTACACAGGGGTAGATTTCCACCAAATCAGAAGCCCAACTTACTTTAGCATAGCCAAAGTTGAAGTTGATGGCCTTGGCATGACCGATGTGAAGAATGCCATTAGGCTCAGGAGGAAAGCGAGTATAAACCATCCCTCCAGTGGTTTCCAGGTGCTGTCGCAGTAGATCCATGGTCTTTGGGGGTAATGACATATCCATCCGTTTTGTAATTTTCACCTTAAAAACAGCATGAAGCTGCCAACCTTCAGAACCTTGACACGTGTAACCCAAAACAAAACACATACCTGATCTTCAAAAACGAAGCTTCTGCTGAGTTACATAAAAACAAGAAGAAGCCGTTGCTTGTGTTGCACACGATGATAAAAAGAACAACGACGGCAACGCAATTCTGCTTGGCTTGAGCAGATGTCAGCATGCTCTGTGACAAGAATGCTCAACAAGCACTGGACTTCGGTAGTATGCAATCATTCAGAGCTGAAAACTGACCTGGTTTGTGGAACTTCACGGCATCACCCATCAACTCCATAAAGGTCTGAACGTGCCCATCCGATGAAACTGAAACAAAAAAAAACCCACACATGTTATGAGGCCACTCGGTGCACAATAAACCGAAGACTATTAGATTCGTAAGCCAGATTTTTTTTCATTACAGTTTCGATCCAAAATTTAAACGTCTGAAAAAAAAACACAAGTGCAGTTCGAAACTCATGGCAGCAAAGCTAAATGCTAATGGCGCCTAAATGGATTGCTCAGTTGCCCAGTATAGCAAAACTTATCCAAACAAAATCAGATATAAACTAGTGCAATTCTGTGCAAGCAGAGCTGAACTCACGTTTAAACCTTTACCCTGATCTATGAAGTATAGGCCAAGTTATGGAATTTTAAGGCACAAAGCTACACCAAATCTGCATAAAAGTCACAAGCATTCGTCTCAAGCTCCACTTGTGTATCTCGATCTACCAAGATTCAACAAGTTGGGACAGAAGTCGCATATGATACAGAGATCGGTAATTTTTTATTTGCAGATATGTTACTTTCGGTTTACATCCGGGATAGACATGGCTTGCATGATCGCTTTTCTTTTATGTGGAATTCAGACCTTCAGATCCGATCTCCCAACAGTCTTCTTTTTTTAAGGTACCCTAAACAAATATTCGATCACTGGACCAATTTTAACGAAGAATAAATGTAGTTTACAACATTTCATAACCGAAAGCAACACTTGAGGGTTAGCCGACGGGAAAGAGTGGGCATGCAGACTCTAGTACCTGCAACCGACAGTCATATTTGGAACCAAATATCGCTGACAGATTAGGGCTGATTTGCCGTGGAAGGCGTCGAAGCTCTTCATCGGATTCAGATCAACGGTATTATATACCAGATATACGTTTACCTGTAGGTGGTCATTGGATATCAAACCCAAACACACTGCCTGGGAATCGGTATATTTGGCAGTAAGATGATGACCACAAGCACACTGCCAGGTCAGTAAAGCACTTCTTTGAAGAATCCAGTGTGGTACTGAAGCGGTGGCATAGCCAATAGCTACATCGAAAACCCTGCTGACAATTTATGGACAATTGACGAGACGACATCGACAGGCGGCTGAGGCTTGTTCGGCATTCGGCCTCTATGGGTGGGCAGATAAGGGAGGTCATAATGAATCATGGTAGGGCGATGTAATACTAAACGCATCTAGGTGTTTTATTTAGACCATCAATAATATATATTTGTCTGCCGTTCACGCAACTTGAGTATACCTGGGATTTTTAGAAAATCGTCTTATTATTCAAAAAAACGAATTGTAGCCACAATGGCTGCTGGCGGAATTGTTTTCGACCAAGTGAACCTGCCAAAGCTTGATCCCTAAGTCTTTCGAGTATAGTACGAATGCAAGTGAACAAATGTAAGTGTGCATATGGAGAAAGTTGTATGATATTGCATGGATGTTCGTATGTGTTTGTGGGTGTATATGAGGTGAGAGGACGACAACGTGTCCTTGAACCTCAAACGACCAGCCCTAGAAAGTGATGCAAACACACAGATCTCAATGATCAGTGTAGGATCAGAAGACGAAAGAAATCAATGCATATGCACAAATCAACGTACAGACACAAGGGCCTGCAAAGGGGAGGCTAAGACCAGGCAAATAACAGAAAATAATGCCTGGTATCTACATGGCCAAGGATACTTTAAACACATTAGCGCCAAGAGGGGCTAGACCAAACGCGAACGAGCGAAATCGGGCGTCTTGATGCGTGCTCATAGGTTACCAACCTCCGTCACTCTCACTTTTTGATGCATCTGCATCAACGGGCTTCTTGGTAGAATGCAAATTAATGACATCTCTCTTGGAAGCCTACAACAAAGTATCAGCTTGAAAAGAATGCAAATGTTAATTCAAGGCAACTGTCGAACTCATACCGAAACGAACAAGCATGTTCGTTATGAGAACTGAACGGATAACATGCAACTGTCACTCAATATCTCAAGTTAAACGGTGCCAATAAGCTTACAAGATCACAAAGTGATTGAAGCAGAAATTCCTGCTGCCTCAAACTATGCCTGTATTGTGTGCTGAAAGGACACACCATTGCAGAGACAACAGCGGTTGCATTTAAAGTTATGTATACACAAGAGGCTTGAACATAAAAATACTGCACAGAATTTGCTGGCAACACAATAATACAATGCTATTACACAACAAAACGCATTCTCACAAGCACGTATAAAGACTATGAAGACAAAGACAAACAAGACAGCAGCACATATTGGCAAATGTGAGCCAATACCATGGACACGGGTTCGCAATCAACCCTGCAGTAACTCGTCACACTGTTCAATCGGAACATGTTATGATAAACTACATACTAATGCCAGGCTTTGTAAAGTCAATGCAAGCTTTATTAACAGAAAAAGCAGTACATGCATATAAAAAAGATTAGCTGACTCGACAGTCTCATTTTTAAAGTGACAGAAGAGCCTTAACGGTGATCTCCAATGCTTCAAGTGGGCAATAAAAGGTCGCTTTCTGCAGAATTCAAGCCTGAGACCTCGGTGGTGAAGAGCGACCATCTTACCTCCTGGGCTATCACGGCCTTATTATGTTCCCTGCATCATCATTAGGAAGAGTAAAGCCGAGGGATATCGGTCAGTGTTCAAGCAAGTGCTCCTGCCAAGTCACCGCAACAATATACATAGCTAAAACAAACTTTGTTGGCCTCGTAGCACGATTGCTTACCTTGTTCTTCACTTTATTGGTGTCGATGTCCTCCTCTGTTTTGGGTCCAAGAAGGTCAAGTAACTACAAATGCCACTGGTAAGCAGGATGCACATGCAACTTTCACATAAAATGACACACATGACAGGATTACATATTTCAGCTATTTACTATAACGACTCGAAGTACCCACCACTGAACAGCAGCCACTGACGTTGAGGAACCCCCGGAAGTACTAGGCACATTTCCAGTGCTTAAATAGGCATGACAGCTCACAGCACCCATGCATCTAGCAATGGCGAGTGCAGTATCTTCATAGCAGAAATTACGATGGGGGCTAGAAGAAAACTAGATTACGACATGCACACACTCACACACACACACAAACACACACACACACAAACACACACACACACCACACACACACACACACACACACACACACACACACACACGCACACACACGCACACACACACACACACACACACACACACACACACACACACACACACACACACACACACACACACACACACACACACACACACACACACATACAGCACACACACAGCATGCACACACCGACTCTGGCCAGAGAGAACACTCTATAAACGTATCGCACACGTCTGAACTAAGTCTGAACATCTGAACTAAGCTGTTGCCTTGCCAATTGCTGGGTCATCAGCAGAGGCATCTACCACTCCCATCTCCAATGTTGATGATGCATACAAGTAATTCACTTGTCCAGTCCGAGTAACAATAAGCTCGTGGCTGACAAGTCATTCTCATGTCACATTCCACCAAGAGTCAGTGCATAGACACAGCCTGGACCCACAAATTGCACAGCTAGCAGCACCGTTGACGGTAAGCACTGCACTACACGATGTCAGAGTAAACAGGTAGCAACTCATTAGCCACAATTAACGATAATGCCACAGGCAATCGATTAGCAAGCACGGTTGCTGCTACGGCATATGACTGAACGTGAATCAGTCTTCAGAAAACCATTTCCCGGCTACGAAGCTAACATATGCACCCAAGCATTTGTAATAACAAGTGCCTGTATATCAATTTACATCTATTTATTTTTCTATTTATATTTATGTATATAGTACTTATTCATTTGTTTGTTTGTTTATGTGTACACAGCATTGATCCGAAAAATCAATGCACACTGGAAACGAAAATAAACTATCGAATATTTCAGTGCTTTTAAAACGCTTTGTCCACAAACACCAAGATAACATGGAATTTGCATGAGCAGGCTATATGGCAACAAATAGTACTATTTACCAATTTATTTTGCTTTCCAAGTGCAGAAAGAAACATGTAAAATGAGTATGTGATGAAGGCGTTCCTAAAAGTACGTTCCCGCATTCCTGAAGGGCTGATTAAAGAGCTTTTTTGGGCACAAATAAACAGGTGGAACCACTATAGATGCGAGTTAGGGTGTAGTGTGCCACCTTACCAGGTGGCCGTGCTCCAAGCATAAAAGTAATGTATGCCCTGGCTAATTAAAATATTGCAGGACTAAAGGTGCAATGACATTTTGTCACTAAGATTAGTCGAAGACAATCTAAGCTTACAACAACAAATACTTAAAAAGTGTTTTAATTAACCAAATAATAATATTGCTCCAACCATCTAGACAGCATAAGGCAGTAGCTCACAGCTCGCTAAGACAAATGCTAGCATGCAATGCTCTTGGAGCTAGCATAGGTATATTTTAGAATATCTAAAATGACTTGTTTTTTAGTGAGCAACTCGAGTGCTTTGAAGTGCTTCTACTAACATAACCCCCATCTCTATCCAGTTGCCTGTCCCATCAAGTATATATGATCAGAATAAATATTTTCAAACAGTTATACTACCACACCACTACCTGCAAAGATATTCTAAGCATAAATCAAGATGCACTGATCTTATACGGATAGCTAGCAAGGAATATCTCAGCAGCACTTAAACTTTTTCCATACCTGGAGGTCTACTTCTTTTTTTACACTTCTCCCGTCGGCCCATTTCAGAGACTTTCTTACATCACCTATCAAGTAAACGGAAATGAATTAATAATAAATAACAAGAAAGTACCAAGCGTATATGTTCATGTTGAGCATTTAAGTAGTCGAGCAGCGATTAGTATATGAGGTTTATTCGGAAAGCAGCAGAGAATGCAAAAATGCAGGCCCTAACTTCAAAAGACAATAAGACTTGCAAAGCCCAGCAATAAACCGCAGCGGTTCAGCAGTCCATGTAAACAACCGTGTGCTAGTGTGTTCCTACTTGTAATAACTATTGGAAACCTTGTATTTGTGTGCACGAATATGGTCGTACTTACATGCCCACACCCTGAGCGCACGAAAAAGGCTCGTTGCACTGTAATCCTGACAGTAAAATCACATACTCGCACACACACTCGCACATAGGCACGCACACAGGTTACAGTGCTTAAAGAACTAGAATCCAACATAAAGAAGCCACGAGAGCTGCATAGCAAAACCAGACCAGTGGCAAAGCTATCAATTAGATCCGGAGTATAATTGGCCATCAAAATGAAGTCAGACGGGTATGGTGGCTGTTTGGGAGAGGCCTGACTTCTGACATAGCCGTGGTCGAACTGACGCAAGATTAAAATGACAGTGGGGGGGGCACATGGTAGAACTGCATGCTCTAATAAACAATAGAGCAACTGTCTCAAATTTGATTAGAGGCCAGAATGTGAGGATATTGCCAAAAAAACACAGGGAGTAAGTAGTCCCACACACTCTCCAAAACGAGATGCTGCAGCAGCATAAAATCCACAACATTCATTAGGTTTCTATGCGCTGCTGCCAGCTTACCCAGAAGTATGCCTGTATTAAAGGTGTATCTTTTATCGAGCAATTCCTCCTTACGAGAGTCAATTGCTTTTCCGACCTGCAAAGCCAGTGCAGCAGCTGGGAGTCGATTGAATCCCGATGCTTTGGCATAAGGCAGCAGTTACAACTCGAACAATCAGTGCTACAATGCAAACGAGACAATGACATCGAAGACGTAAAAGGCTGTCCACTTACGGCTTCCTCTATTTGTTCAGGTGATATCGAGACGCCTACACCACACGCTTCCTCGAACGATGGGATACTTGTCGGGTTGGTAGGATTGTGAAGCAAATAAGCAAGGGCAGCTGCAAGAATCAGTACATAAAAAAAAGAATGGCTTGCTGGTTACACAGCCTCATTTATACAGTGGCAGAAGAGCCGTAACGGCTATCACCACTGCTTGCTGTGGACAATAAAGGAGGATCGCCCACTGCAGGGCTCGATGCCATGACCCGGGTCGTGAAGAGCGAGCATCGTACCTCCTGCTCAAAGACCCAGATGCATAAGGCATGTCAAAATCCAGCATTTAAAAATAAGCATTTATAAAAACTGAACGACGAGCAGTAAGATACAAATTCTTCACACGCATGCATAAAAGAGATGAAACACAGAAAGATGAGCCATATTCAATAGCCTCAGGCCCCATCAAAAGCTAGGAAAGCTACACATGGAACAGCACACTCAATACACGGCCCATATATGTAACACTATAACTCAGTAGAAAAGTCTTCGCTCAACAGGACAGCCTCGAACGAGACGTGGTTTTAGCAAACTGAATAAAGCAAATCCTGTATCACAATTCCTTTACCATCCAGCTGGTCCTGAGTAGTAATCTTCCTATTGGCAACGTAGTCTACGATGAGACTTTTCTTATGCTCAATTTGGCTTTTGAGTTTGGTTGAAATCTGATACAACAGGTTACCACAAGTTTTGTCGAAACCATCAGGTGCTAGCTTATCGGCCTGAAACAAAAGTTAAGCTGCATTATGCACAATTGGCATTGCTGATTAGTTATCTAGGCAAACATTGCAGCATGGTATAACGATGTTGGTATGCCATACATAGGGCAACAGTAGATGCAACCTAATAAAATAATACATTCGCAACCACAACTTGCAATAAGGTGATGTGAGTACTTCCAGTCAAACTATTTCCAACAACTACATCATATAACCGATAACCCTCATTTGGGAAGGTACAAGAGAAACAACTGGCCTTGTTAGGCACACATAAAAGTAAGCATGGCTAGAGAGAAAAATAAACAGAGCTATTCAGTGTGATCACTGCAGCTGGCTATGAATTTGGCTGCAAGGCAAGTCTTCAAGTCCCAGAGGTTTGAGCACGTGTCTCCTTTGCTAAAAGAGCTAGGATGGATACCGGTTGATATACGGATGTAGAGCAAAGTTCTTACTCCGATTCACAAGGCCCACCATGGCTTGGCTCCTTCGTACCTAGCTGAACTGCTGCACCAGTTTCAGCCTCTTTGTGCCCGCAGGTCCTGTATGGACAATAAATTAGCTGTTCCATTCCTCCACTTGAAGACCGTTGGCGACAGAAGCCTTAGCTCTGCAGGTCCTAGACTGTGGAACTCGCTTCCACGATTGTTACACAACAACAACTAATCTCCTGCTGCCGTCTATGGCTCATCCTTTTCAGCGGTCCTGAGCTGCTACTTCCACGCTACTCACTCCCTCACTGCTCTCCTGACTCTGCTATGCTTCCCACTTTCTCTTTGCTGCGTGAGATGAAGTCTGCTGGCTACCGAATGCGCACCAAAAGCCGCTTAGGCTTTGAGTGTGCTATACAAAACTCTCCTGCGTAACACACACATAGTATGTGAATTTGTGGAGTTACAGATAAAGATACATTGCATTACATCATGACTGGAATACGACTAGATCATGGATGGGCAAGACCTGAACCTGATTTCTTAAGCTGCTCATCTCCTATTATTGTTTAGTGAACAACGTGGGTGCCTTGACGTGCTTCTACTAACCTCTTTCCCATCGCCATCTAGTTGCCTGCTCCATAATGTGTATAAGATCAGCATCCATTTACTTCCATACAGCTATAACGCCACGACGATATTTAAAGTATTTAACATTCAAAATGCGATCGCATAGAGATGCACCTACATTTATATAAGATTATTAACCTATAAAAAGCACATACAGTACGGGGACCTATACAACCAACAAGTCCTAAGGCTGACCAAATAACTAACTAAAGGTTAGCAGCCGGGTCAAAGACAACAGTAGACACAGCCTGGTAGGTCTTACAACTAAAAGCCCTTATAGACTGCATGCCTCAAGCACAGCTAGAACCCGAACTCGTGGACATCTAATGACAACTAGGCCCTCACCCACACGGAAACCTGGATATGTAATGCAGGAGAAGCTCTCGCCTGTGGCCATTACAGAACGGCATGACCTGGAGCCTCCTACTACGTGGTCCGGGATGGCATGCTCAAAATATTTCTCCACATTTCCATTCGAAGCAAATTGCTGGAGCCTAGGCACGGGTGATCGGCTAAGCAGTGGCATGGTATATGGCCTTAAATGACAGATAAGCATGGTGGGAACTGACAGCATGCACAAGATTTGAACGGCAGAACAGTTCAATATCGATTCGATCCAGGTAATCTGGCGACGTGTTCCACAGTTATTGGCCTCCAGTGCACAAGTGGCTATTTTAAACAGATTTAACCAGCTAGAATTGACATTTTTTCTGTTTTGCAAACGATACCAACATCACGACTTAGAAACCCTGTAGTGTGGGTTGCACGCTCCAGAAGCACCTGGGAAATTTGGTCAAATGTCGAACTGTGACAGCAAGCCAACAAGCTATAAAAAAAGAGAAGGCACTGTAACGTGGTGTACATTTTGCAGTGCTTGATAATGGCCAGGCAGCCGAAATTAGCAACATCCACAGTGGCATTCGTGTGGCACATGTGGCGGCCTTCGTGCTCAGAGAACCGACCACATATTAATTTTCAGCAACCTACTTTTTCTAATGAATTTTGCTAAGGCTCATAGATCCTGGCACATTGAACTACGCTCCGTGTAAATAGACAGAAGTCAAGACGCCTGCGAAGGGCTTCGGATTTCGGGTGCTTAAGAATGACGTGGTCCCATAACTAGTATAGTTACAAGCAGCCACTTATTTAAGAAAAATCCTATCATCGGAGTGCAGCGGTCTTCTTACGTAGCCACGAAACTTCTATGCAGACATACGATGAAGTAACGTCGGGTTAGTCCACCTGCGTCAGGAAAGAATTAAAAAAAGTGCTTGGGGAAACTATTGGGCCAATCAGACACCACGACACTTAAAACTCCTTATGGTGCAGCCAAAGCCGTATACTCTCACCCGGGATGAGTCGGCTGAATACCATGCCATGGCTGCACAATAAGGAGCACCACAACCTGGTATTCTGACTCGAATCGTTTAGACATATCTCCTATGAACCTCAAAACCTTCGGAGACCATGCCTTTAGTTCCTGTGCTGCCAAAGCCTGGAAGTCACTATCGACACGCATCACAACGCCCCCTGACATTTAAAAAGAAGCTTAAAACGCACTTGTTTATTGCAGAATTTGGTGGCTCTTTGTGAATCGTTCTTCGTGTGCCTGGTTACAATATGCCTGCTGCTTGCGGATGTTACAATCAATCATTTGGTAATGCTCTCTATGCAACATCTGTAAAGTGCTTCGGAAGAGATTCAGTTCTCTGGGGGCGCTATACAAATATATTATTGTTATGGTTGGCGAGGCCGAAGCCGGTACAGCAGTAGGTAGCCTAATTCCCACCATGGTCTATCCAACATCGCACGTAAGCTACATCGTGTAGAAGATGGTGTTGAGATCGTTATGCGACTACGCACACCCCAGCCTAAGACAGTGCCGCACCTAAATGTTGACGTCTGCCGCTACTACGCAGGAGGGCCCTCCCGATCTTGACTAGCCAATCGGAGCGCAGCGTTTCTACTGCTAGGCGTTACCAACAACGCTAACCAATCGGAGCGCAGCGTTCCTGGGACGCAGGCGACTGGAAGCTCCGGTTGGATTAACCCTTGCAAAAAGAGTTGATTAAATGTCCTTGAGTTCGGTTGCATCCCGAGTGTTCCAATTCGTTTGCTGTTTAGCAATACGCGCACACTCACGCTCACAAAACAATGGCTAGAATCACAACACTGGTAAGCTAGTAAGCTAAAAGAAAATTCAGCTAGCTGACTGAATTTGGAGCCCCAGCAGTCGCCAGCTCTTCAAATCAAATCAAACTCAGAATCAAACGAAATCAGAATCAAACAGAAACCTCTCTGCGGGTAAAGCACTTGTCCCCTCATTTTCACACACCCAGCCTTGGACTTGAGTTTTCGGATACCACAAAGCAGCGTTAACCTGCACCAGCCACGCTGAGCGATGCTGGCGGTTACGGGGATTACTACGAATGATGGGCGGATACTTCGCGGTTCACGAATTCCTACACCATGGTATGAGATGGCTAACACAGCACCGTGTCCTCGGTGGTAAGCTCCACACAGCCAAAGCCGAATGTTCTAGTTATAGAGCTCGGCGCTATTCCGTGTGGTAGCACGCACCACTGAACGGGCTAGCCTATAGTCCTTATTACGGCTAATACGCCACTGAAAAATCTTACAAAGCTGTGTTTAGAAAACCACGCAACAGTACATGAGGCAGAGACGGATCCACAGAAAACCAGGTTACTCGCCGCCCTTCAAAAGGAATCGCAATGGTAACTACGCGCGAAAAAGAAGCAAACACATACAAATGATTCAAAACACGGGTCAGCGACAAGACGTTGCGTGCCGCAGTGCACAGCCATACGTGACGCTGCAGTTAAATGCGACTCCAAAGAACTATTAATGCCCGTACCTCCGCAATTACATCAAGTAACTTCCGAGTTAGTTCACCATTTTTCTGCGTCTCAGCTGCTTTTGCTTCGCTCAATCCCAAACGAAGCAGCTCGCGAGACACGTCTTCAGCCGTGGCCCATTTTCCGCGTCGAAGCTGAAAGGTACATCCGGGCCTCCGGCTTAGACGCCGCTCGTTTGGCGGAAACTGCGAGCTGAGTACGCGCTCGCTTGGTATTCCTAGAATTTTCTCGAACCGCTCAGCACGTTCCCCCACAAGCGTCAGTGTGAATCTCTCTAGCTTAGTGGTCATCGAGCCTGTTATAACTCCGGCGGGCCCATCTCAACGCTTGTTTTTGCAGTCCTCGCTCAACGTGCAATAAGCCCTTGGTAATAAGCGACCTTATTTCTGAAAAAAGTCTTAACCTGATCGCCTTGACTGAAACCTGGCTAAATATGGTAAACTCCGGACCAAGAAAGACGCTACCCCGACTAGTTTCCCGTTGTTTCACACCCCTAGATCAATCGAAACTGGAGATGGAGTTAATATCGTCATGCGTTCGAAATTCGACTTCAAGCCATTTGCAGTACCCTCGAAGCAGTCTTTTGAATCTATTGTCTTGATT
>WPIO01000447.1:0-44525 GCA_009760855.2 Cristatella mucedo
AAGGCACTACCAGTGCATTAATTCATTCGCGGTGTTTGGCTGCACTTATATAGTTGGGTGTGCTATCTGGCCCTGAACGGTTTTTCAGTACATAGGCAGCTCAACAGTGCCACTGCTTTTGCATGAGCTTGTTGTCCAGAATTGTCTCTGCGTTGTGGCACTGAGTGGTGGCCGCTGAGGAAACTGAGGCTGCTGCATGCCTGTGCAGGAACGCCAGCGACGAGCTCGATCAGGCATGCTATAGAGTACTCGCACAAGGGCTTGATAACTGCATCAGATGCAGCCGTGCTCGTCTACCTGCTTAACAGTGACGAGCTGAGTCTGGTGAGCGAAGCAGCCATGTGCATCAGCAAAGCCAGCGCTTTCACTCACAATCAGGTGTGTAACTGTGCCTGTCACGTTTGCCTTTGCTGCCAGCATACTAAATTATGGGGCATTACAAGGGTTTTAAGCTGTAAAATTTCACAAGTGCTCGGTCCTTTTACTGCAGGTGCTGCTACAGGAAGCTGGATGCACTGCGGTTCTCGTGCGTCTAATAAGTGAACACAAGAACTCCACTATTACTCGGAACGTCCTTGATGCTATAGTCAACTTATCACTGCTACACGCCTGCCAGCCAGAATTAGCGGTAAGTATCCCACTAACAACATCGCTATTCATAGGTCGTAGATGCACGGCCTGGCGAAGAAAGTCGACCAGTCTTGGGAACCATTCGGCAGGTGTAACATGCAGCCTGCATGTCGGCAAGCACGGTAACTAACAATCGCCATCCAGCTTTTAACCAAAATCCACAAAGACATGCTATGACTGGTGTTTTTAGGCTATCATACCCAACTTGGTGAAAGTGCTTGGAGACAGAGACCACACCGATGCAGCAAAAGCAGTTACTGCTAAAGTGCTGACAAACCTCTCAGTGGCTAATGATCTACACAGTCACTTCACGTCCTTTGTTCAGCAATTGTTTGACCATGCAATGGGAATAAAACTCACCTCAGACGTGCGGCTGCATATAATGCGAGTACTGGTCAACTTGTCATGCAATGCTTCCATGCTGATGTCATTGCTGTCAGCTAAGGTATGTTAAGAGGGCAAGACGCATGACGAATACCTTACTGCCGTCCATCAGTGGAATATGTTCTGCCTGCTACGGCTCTAATGCCCTTAAGTGTGATACTGAAATGTCTCAAGATGTCTGCACTATCTTTGTTACAGGTGCCATCAGCTGATTTGAACCGAATGCTCAGCAGTGAAGATGGGCGTATCGTCTTGCGATGCACTACGTTATTAGCAAATGTGATAACGAAGAACATGAATAATGAAATGTCAGCGAACGAAGCAGACTCGATGAAAATCCCTCCCACTCTGTTTAACACGATATATGGGGAACGTGAGATTAAAGAACTGGATGCTGCTCTGCAGTCCATCAGTCCTGCCACCGATGACATTGAGCAACAAGTACGGCGTATACGTGAGGCAGTGAATAAACAGCTCCAGTAAACAGTATCCGGACCAGCTTTATTTCCATGCCAAAGAAAAAAAAAAAACTACTGCCGCATCAGCTGTTGCACACTTCATCTCTTTCACCCAAGTATCATCAGTAGATCACCTGGTAATGTATGCAAAATGGCAGTATTTTCAGCTCTTGCTCTCATCTTCCTTTAGTGTGACGGTTCTATTGAAAATCAGCTAAAAAGAAAAGAACAATTGTTCGAGAGTTATACAAATGAGACGAAGTTGCTGGTCCTTTTTCTATAAGCATGTGGGTGGGGAGCAAGCAAGAAGGCCAGCTGTGCAGGCATCCAGTGTTTCATGCATCTTTAGCCTCTCCTGACTCTGCTAGGGTTCCCACTTTCTCTTTGTTGCGTGAGACGAAGTCTGTTAGCTACCGAATTCGTACCGAATGCGTACCGAAAGCCGCTTAGGCTGTGAGTGCACTATACAAAACTCTCTTGTGTAACACCCACAGGGTCATTATGACTTTGTGGAGTTACAGATGGAGATACATTACATTACATTACATAGCCACTGTCAACTTATCAGATAGACTCGGTCCGGCCCACAGCTGTCTCCTTGGTAGCCAATGGTTCTAGGCGACAAAGATATTGCCAACTGGCAAGTCGGAGAGGAAAATAACCATAAGTGTACACTAAGCTAAAAAAGACATTACAAGCTGCCAACATGTCATCAGATTTTTTCATCTGCTTGAGAATCATTTGCTTTGCTGTGCAAGCTGTGTACTATCCGTGCTTGCAGTAGAGTGTTTTCCATGTGGCATGAAGCTGAATGTGATCCTTTCCAGCCGTCTCGAGCTGCTACTCCCAAGATACTCAGTACGTCAACCTCCCCCTGACTTAGCTATGCTTCTCACTTTCTCTTTGCTGCATGGTATGAAGTATGTTGGCTACAGAAAGCCGCTTAGGCTTTCAGTGCGATGTAGAAAATCCCCTCATAACACTCGCCTAGTCTTTGTGGAGTTACAGACGGGGATACACTACATTACATGCTTTGCATAAAAGCTTATGTATGCGTTCCTCGTATTTGGAAACGAGAGCTCACTGCCAGTTGACTCGCTTCGCTGAGTCGTACTAGAAGTAAGTAGTCATAGTATTTCACTGAAGACAATGCTTCGCCAGCTTGCCACGTGACAGACAGACTTTCTTGCTTTAATTAGTTAAGATCATTAATAATTCGCGCACTGTATCTTTAAAATGTTATTTTTCAAATTCCCTGCTAAACCAGGCACTCTATGGCTGCTTTCAAGAGAAATAAAGTAATTAGGGTAATAAAGACACTTCGCCAGGCATCCTTGCATGGCGGTGCACACATGCAGGTTACAGAATGCGAACTATAGGTAAGCGAAATGCAAAATAATAATGATAAGAAGAAGAAGAATACGTTTGCTATAGCACCGTCAGTGAACTCCATCTCTTTCTAGGCACTTTACATTTGCTGCAAAGGAAGCACAATCCCATAGTTAGTGCATAAAAGAATGGAACGAATCAAAAGTGCATAAGCGAAGGTGATGGGTGGCTGGCCACCAGACTCTGCCCCTCATCCCAGACTTACCTAACAGGGCGTGCCAGCCTGCTTGGGGTTCGACCTGTCTCTCAGTCTTCCTGTGGTAAGATTAAAAAATCCAAAAAATATTAGTTGATTCAGCAGCCTCTTTTGTATAGCGACAGAAGAGCCCTGACGGCTATCACCACCTCTTGCAGCAGCAATAAAGAATCGCCCACTGGAGAATCCGAACCCACGATGTTGGCATCTGGGTCGTGAGAAGCATCTTCCTTACCCGGTGTTCCATTAGCTGCCTCTGGCAAGTTGTGGTCAAGGTCTGGCCTCTTCCTCTGCTAATTACTATACCTTTGTACTTGTACAAAATAGGGTTCGACGAATTACCACAATCCACTCTAATTAGGCTAGCAACGACCAGTCGTAACCTTTGCCGAGATCAAATTTTGTGCTGATATTGTAGTACACGTTCGAATTTATCTGTCCACAAAATTTCATGTCGCTTCGCGAACTCGCACTTATGCAAATGAGCTTTGACGCCGGAAGCCGGTACCGCAATCCACTACAATCCATTCTAGTTCTCGTCAAATCCTCCCCAAATCTGCTGCGAACAGCTCCAAAAAGTCTGGAATATCAAACTACGCTACACGAACAATGTACCCAGAAAATTTCGCGCGATTCCGCTCATGCGTTTTCACGAAGTCCACTGAAATAAGATTGCAGTGGCCCAGGCCAATACTGCAATCCACGACATTCCACCATGCAACGAAAAAAATCCTGGTCAAAAAGCTCCTCTTTTGATTGCATATGACAGCACACTCTGTGGAAATTGCATTAAAAAATTCACTTAAATTGGCACGGCCGTTTTCGTGCAGTGCGCTGCAATCGACTGCAGTAGCCCGGGCTAATACCGAAATCCACTTCAATCCACAGAATCCACAGCATAAAAAATCGAAATATATTTCGCCGAGCTTCAGTTTTTATTGCATATTAAAGTGCACCGTGCTGTGTGCACAGCCACGTAAAATATAAAAAAAACTGTTCAACCTCGCACTGTGGCAACGGGCGGCAATCGCCTGAAATGACCTGTAAGACTACCGCAATCCACTCTATTCCACTGCAAATCATCCTCAAATCGCCATTGCGAAGCTCTAATCGACATTGCATAGAAGACTAGACTCAGTTCAAAGAGCATTCCCAAAATTTCGCTCCATTGTGCACACGCGTTCTCATGCAATAAATTGTAATCGACTGCAACGACCTGGTCTCATTCCTCAATCCGCCGAAATCCGCTATAATCTGCTACACATCGACAGAACGCGTACACGAGAAGCTCTAATTATGATTGCACGCTGCTCTACTCTTCGGTTATTGTGTACTTGCATAACTTCACTGTAATTGCCTCGGCCATGCTGCAGCATTGCACTGCAATCGACTGCAACTGCCCGGGCCAGTACGTCAATGTACCGAAACCCGCCAAAAAATGATCAGAATACGTACACTTTAAACTCTAATAGTGATTGCACGTTGCTCTAATTTTTGGTTATTGTGTAATCCCATAATTTCAATACAATCGCCTCGATCATTCGGCAGCAATGCACTGCAATCGACTGCAATGGTCCGGGCCAATACTTTAATTTACAGCAATCTGATGCAAAATACCCTGAAATCGGTTTTGCAATGCTTCAATTTTTCATGCACATTACAAAGCACACTGGTTAATTTCAACCACCTCATTTTACGCAATTTTGGTCGTACAATCTTGGGCAATGCATGGCAATCTACGGCAACGGCTCGGTTCGAAGCAGCAATCCACTACAATCCGTGGCAAGTTGACACTAAATTGGCTGCACGAAGTGCTGATTGTCGTCGCATTTCACATTTCTTTTTGCTAAAAGTGAAATCGTAGGACCTTCAAGCTATTTTGCACGTTAATTGTCAACAATACACGGCAATCGACAGCAATGGCAGCGACCAATACCGAAATCCGTGGCAAATCGACGAGAAATCGGCTGCACCAAGCTCCAATTCTGATTTCACGTAAAATCTCACTGCGTGCACACATACTTGCAACCCTTTCAACTAGCTCTGACCGTTCAATCTTGGGCAATGTATGGCAACAGACGGCAATGGCCCGGGCAAATACGGCAATCTACTGCATTGCCCTCGATTGTGCCTTCGTCGATTGTGTAAAGGGATGTGGCTGCACTTATGCACTGGTGCAGCTCTCAGCTTAGCCGCGATGGGAGCCCTTGCCTTAGAGTGGGGGGGGGGGGGTCGACTAGGGCGCCTAGTACAGACCCAGCTCCTGACTCACCTAGCTCAGGTTAGAATGGAGCTTTATGCAGGCGATGCGGTTAGGAAATGGAGCGACTAATGTGGTTGTCTTAGCGGGTTCGACTTGGACAGCTAGTACAAGCCTGACTCCTGGTCTACCCGCTAAAGTTAGAATGAAGCCTGGTGCAGACGTTGAGGTCAGGAGTTGAAAGGAGAGAGAACATAATGAGACGAGTGACAGAGCTGAGGGCGACAGCTTGGGTAGTCGAGAGAGACTACGCCCCGAGAGCTGAGAGAGCTGGGGTAGTCGAGCAGAGACTACGCCCCGAGAGCTCAGGGCTGCAGCTTGGTAGTCGAGGCGAGACTACGCTTCAAGAGCACGAGAGGCAAACCTACGGCGACGAACAGCTAAGTGTAACTTAGACTACGCAGTTGTGTTCTGCCGGCTACTCAGTTAGCTGCTCGTATCTTGGGGCGCTGTAGCAACCCGCCTTCGCAATTGCTAGCGACGCGCGCATAGGTTAGTGCATTATACGCGGGCTTCGGGAGTTCGCGAAGTTAACTCCGTCGGTCCGGTACGCGCCGCGTAAACGCACAGGGTAGTTGGTTATACTCGGGCTTCGGGAGTTCGCGCAGTTAACTCCGTCGGTCCGGTACGCGCCGCGTAAAGCGCTTGCGCCGGCGCGTAACCACTACTAACAGGCCCCACAATAAACTGTTGCTTTCGGCACCCAGTTGTGGCCGCCTGTGTTTTAACCGCACTGCAGCACTGCATCACACAGTCCACCGGTAGAGAACCGGGGGACGAACCTCTACGCGGTTACACTTATAATGCAGTGTAGTGCAATACGCAAGAAAAGTTGGAGCTTCTCTCAGCAACTGTCGGTGCATTTGTAACTATCCATTATGGATTGGCGTGTTTCCCCGGGCCATTGCCGTGAGTTGCCGTCGATTGAACGCGAATCGTGGGTTTAAAATTATGCGTGCGCACACGTACATGTTACGTGAAATGAGAATTGCAGTTTATGGAAAGTCAATCTTGTCAGTTTTCCACGGATTTCACTATTGGCCCCTACCATTGCTGTTGATTGCCGTGCATTGCTGACAGTTAACAAACAAAGCATCGTGAAAGTTCCACGGTTTTACTTTGGACGCAGCAAAATGTTATATGTAATGACAATTTAGGCTTTCTTCCTGCCAATTTCTCTTCAATTCGCCGGGAATTGGGGTATTGGCCCAGGACAGTGCTGTCGATTGCCGTTCATTGCTCGCGATTGTACATGCGCGATTTGTTGAAAAGGATTTGATTGCACTTTCAAAGCAGTGGGCCGTGACAAGTAAGATATATTTTTATCTTAGCCCAGTCACTTTCCAGTGATTTGCGATGGACCATCATGGATTAAACTTTGAACTGAGTCTAGTCTTATATGCAATGTCGATTAGAGCTTCGCGATGGCGATTTGAGGATGATTTGCAGTGGAATAGAGTGGATTGTGGTAGTTTTCCAGGTCATTTCAGGCGATTGCCGCCCATTGCCACAGTGCGAGGTTTGAACAACTTTTTTTTCTTTTACGTGGCTGTGCACACAGCACGGTGCACTTTAATATGCAATAAAAACTGAAGCTCGGCGAAATATATTTCGATTTTTTATGCTGTGGATTCTGTGGATTGAAGTGGATTTCGGTATTAGCCCGGGCTACTGCAGTCGATTGCAGCGCACTGCACGAAAACGGCCGTGCCAATTTAAGTGAATTTTTTAATGCAATTTCCACAGAGTGTGCTGTCATATGCAATCAAAAGAGGAGCTTTTTGACCAGGATTTTTTTCGTTGCATGGTGGAATGTCGTGGATTGCAGTATTGGCCTGGGCCACTGCAATCTTATTTCAGTGGACTTCGTGAGAACGCATGAGCGGAATCGCGCGAAATTTTCTGGGTACATTGTTTGTGTAGCGTAGTTTGATATTCCAGACTTTTTTGGAGCTGTTCGCAGCAGATTTGGGGAGGATTTGACGAGAACTAGAATGGATTGTGGTGGATTGCGGTACCGGCGTCCGGCGTCAAAGCTCATTTGCATAAGTGCGAGTTCGCGAAGCGACATGAAATTTTGTGGACAGATAAATTCGAACGTGTACTACAATATCAGCACAAAATTTGATCTCGGCAAAGGTTACGACTGGTCGTTGCTAGCCTAATTAGAGTAGATTGTGGTGGATTAAGGTAATTCGTCGAACCTTATCAAATAGTCTGGAGTCAGAGCCTATGGAGTTGTTTACCAAGGATAAAATCATCATCCCGTATCGATTTCTGCAAGTCACTCCTAGCTTGTCTACCGGCCTGGGAAATCAGGTGCTTACAGTTATTGCAATATTCAGCTACTAGGCTTGTCTGTCGCGAGCAGTAAAGCTGCCACATCACACTTATATGTGTCGCCGACCTGCAATGACTCCTCATCAAGCAGCATACCAACTCAAGGTTTGGTCACTCAGTTTCAGATCTCTTTATTAACTTGCTCCGGCCAACATAGAATCGGAATTACTCCCTCATTTGGCCAGGCATCATACCACACACACTTCTTACTCAACTCGTTTAGCTGTGCCTCTGACCAACCTCAAATCCTTCGGAGACCGTGCCCACAGTTCTTATGCTCTCAAACCGTGGAATTCACTCCCAGCTCATGTAACGATATACCCTGACTTGACGACATCACAAAGGAGCTAAAACCCGACCTGTTCCTCACATCATTAGCTGGGTCCTTGTGAATTGTCCTGAGTGTGCTTATAAGTGCTGACACTGTGCATGTTATCATAAACCAATGGACGTTCTTTTTTTGCTGCATATGTAAAGAGCCAAGACAGAGATTTAGTTCTCTTTTGGTGCCATACAAGTGTTTCATTATTAGTATTATGCCTCATCCTTCAAAGCTTCAAAATGATGCGATGAAAGGCACTACCAGTGCATTAATTCATTCGCGGTGTTTGGCTGCACTTATATAGTTGGGTGTACTATCTGGCCCTGAACGGTTTTCAGTACATAGGCAGCTCAACAGTGCCACTGCTTTTGCATGAGCTTGTTGTCCAGAATTGTCTCTGCGTTGTGGCACTGAGTGGTGGCCGCTGAGGAAACTGAGGCTGCTGCATGCCTGTGCAGGAACGCCAGCGACGAGCTCGATCAGGCATGCTATAGAGTACTCGCACAAGGGCTTGATAACTGCATCAGATGCAGCCGTGCTCGTCTACCTGCTTAACAGTGACGAGCTGAGTCTGGTGAGCGAAGCAGCCATGTGCATCAGCAAAAGCCAGCGCTTTCACTCACAATCAGGTGTGTAACTGTGCCTGTCACGTTTGCCTTTGCTGCCAGCATACTAAATTATGGGGCATTACAAGGGTTTAAGCTGTAAAATTTCACAAGTGCTCGGTCCTTTTACTGCAGGTGCTGCTACAGGAAGCTGGATGCACTGCGGTTCTCGTGCGTCTAATAAGTGAACACAAGAACTCCACTATTACTCGGAACGTCCTTGATGCTATAGTCAACTTATCACTGCTACACGCCTGCCAGCCAGAATTAGCGGTAAGTATCCCACTAACAACATCGCTATTCATAGGTCGTAGATGCACGGCCTGGCGAAGAAAGTCGACCAGTCTTGGGAACCATTCGGCAGGTGTAACATGCAACCTGCATGTCGGCAAGCACGGTAACTAACAATCGCCATCCAGCTTTAACCAAAATCCACAAAGACATGCTATGACTGGTGTTTTTAGGCTATCATACCCAACTTGGTGAAAAGTGCTTGGAGACAGAGACCACACCGATGCAGCAAAAGCAGTTACTGCTAAAGTGCTGACAAACCTCTCAGTGGCTAATGATCTACACAGTCACTTCACGTCCTTTGTTTAGCGATTGTTTGACCATGCAATGGGAATAAAAACTCACCTCAGACGTGCGGCTGCATATAATGCGAGTACTGGTCAACTTGTCATGCAATGCTTCCATGCTGATGTCATTGCTGTCAGCTAAGGTATGTTAAGAGGGCAAGACGCATGACGAATACCTTACTGCCGTCCATCAGTGGAATATGTTCTGCCTGCTACAGCTCTAATGCCCTTAAGTGTGATACTGAAATGTCTCAAGATGTCTGCACTATTTTTGTTACAGGTGCCATCAGCTGATTTGAACCGAATGCTCAGCAGTGAAGATGGGCGTATCGTCTTGCGATGCACTACGTTATTAGCTAACGTGATGATGAACATGAATTATACAACGTGAAGCAGACTCGATGTAAACGTTGTTAGTCCATTAGTTCTACCACCGACGATTTTAAGCAACAAGTACGACATATACATGAGGCAGTGAATAAACAGCTCCAGTAAACAGTATCCGGATCAGCTTTATTTTCATGCCACAAAAACCGCTGCCACAACTGCTGCTGCAGGCTGAGCTTCGTCTCTTTCCTTTCATCCAAACTGATCACCTAGTAATGCAGCCGAATTGGCAGTATTTTCAGCTCTTGCTTTTATCTTCCTTCAGCGTGACGGTTCTATTGAAAATCAGCTAAAAAAGAAAAGAACAAATTTTGAGAGTTATACAAATGAGACGAAGCAAGGGGTACTGCTCCTATAAACAGGCAAGAATGCACCCGAGAACATTCTCAGGAGTGTTGGGCTTTTAATGGGAAACGTAATCTGGGAAACGTAATCTTTTTAAAAGCATCGTGGTATGGGGATTACGCGATGGAATGACTAAAGAGAATTGCGTTCGTATAGCAACCAAAAGTCGCTACCCTGCCTGAGTACTGCACGAGATGCCGGTGCAGAACGACAGGATTAGAGCCAGCACACAATAGGACAGCATTAGATTAAGCAAGACGAGCATTTTTGCGAGGACTTGACTCGTTCTAACCCCACTGCGATAACGGTGACACTTAATAAAGGTGAAACACTATAATTCAGTTTCGCTCCTGAGTCATACCAACAGTAAATATTGACAAGAAATTGCCTGGTGGCAATTTCAAAGTCTCTGTGAAAGAAAGTCTAGTTTTTGAAACAGACTAAACTAAGAAACAGCCATAACATCTAGCTTGATGGTCCATGCAGCATGAGAGTAGATGTCGCTGCGAAATGATTGTGGGAGTGAGTACTACTGTCAGTAACAGCCAGCAGTTTCAAGACCCAAGGCACCGACCAGAAGTATTCCTTTCTGGAGTGTAACGAACACTGGCATTTCTCAAGAGTCAGTACTGCAAGACTCGATTGAGGTTGTTTTTACAATCGTCACTACATGAATGTTAAAAGGAGGCACGAGTATTTGCAGAATATGCTTAATAAGGCTAAATACTGACCTGTTCGTGAATAAAAAGTTCGTTTGGTAAGTTAGCACAAGCCCAAAGACACATAAAGTGCCAACGAAGTTAAAGCAGTTTCACCAGGTCAAGCTTCTGAACCTACCCCCATCCTGCCCTACGCTTTCTTATGTATGCCAAACTCCATTTGCTAGGAAAAACAAGAAAGAGATGTGTTAATGAAGTCTTGTAATAAATATACAGGGTCAGCTGACAGCTAAAGTGAGAAATCGTGTACTGGGCCACAATTGTGACCCCAATAAAGGTATTGAGCATTGGAATGACTATACCATAGTCGTTCGACACTCTGAATGTTTCAAGAATGCACAAAGTTGAAACCTCAACTGAATGAGAACTTAAGTAACTACGTCCAGTCTCCCTTGTACCATTCCTATCAAAGACACTGGAACGGGTCGTCGCAGACCAGCTGAACTCATATATCGAAACCTCACACCTTGCTAGCAAGTTCCAGTCTGGCTTTAGAGCTAATCACTCCACAGAGTCAGCATTGCTTAGGGTATACAACGACCTACTTAGGAATGCAGACATGGGTAGAGTGTCTCTGCTTGTTTTTGCTCGATCTTTCGGCAGCTTTTGATACCATCGATCACAAAGTAATTCTTGAGCGCCTCTCATCTCGCCTGGGCATCACTGGCACTGCTCTGCGGTGGTTCAGGTCCGATCTCAGTGGAAGACTCCAGAGTATTGACGTGAATGGACAAAGATCATCTGAGGTACCTCTGAAATATGGCGTACCTCAGGGCTCTGTGCTAGGTCCGGTTCTTTTCAGGGTTTATACGCTCCCTCTTGCTGATGTGATTGCCAAGCACAATCTAGGCTATCACTTCTATGCAGATGTCACTCAGTTGTACCTTTGCTTTGATCCCTCCCAGCCTTCGAGCACCTCAATTTTTTCTCAACTCACTTGCTGCATGCGTTGATGACATCTGCACATGGATGGCAGCAAAATTTCTAAAAACTAAACGATGATAAAACTAACTTACTAGTTATGGGCAAACCCAGTGTGATTCAGAGATTGGAAAGGCTGACTCTCAAAATTGGCTCTGCCAGCATATCTCCAGTTGAACCAGCTCGAAATCTAGGTGTGTTATTCCAAAGCGACCTCTCGTTAGACGACCATATCAGCTCCACAGTCAAAATCTGCCTATTTTCAGCTTCATAACATTTGCTAAAATTCGGGCTTTGTTTAGATAAGGATACCACGTCCAAATTGGTCCATGCATTCGTGACATCCCGTCTCGACTTCTACAACTCACTGCTTAATGGCCTACCGGCATGTGCGATCAGGCGATTGCAGCTGGTGCAAAACTCTGCAGCTAGGCTTGTCTGTCGTGAGCGGCGCAGTTGCCACATCACACCATTTCTCGCCGACCTGCACTGGCTCCCAGTCAAGCAACGGATTGACTTCAAGGTTTTGTCGCTCACTTTTAGGTCCCTTCATTTTATGGCTCCAGCCTATCTCTCCGATATACTCCCCCATCAGGCCAAGCATCGTACCACCCGCTTTTCGGAATCCAACAGTCTACAAATACCTCGTACGAACCTCAATCCTCTAGAGACCGTGCATTCAGTTCGTATGCTCCCAAAGCCTGGAACTACCCCTCCCGACCTGCGTCAGAACATCCCCTGACCAGACCACATTTAAAAAGAATTTCAACCCACCCCTATTTAGGACAGTATCTATTAGGTCCTTGCAATTCATCCTTCATGTGCTTATGCATGCTGTCACTAACCACACTTGCATGCTGACCCCTGTGCATGTCACCCCTAACCATGTTTATTCATGTTGTTTATCAAGCCACGTGAAACAAGTATGCCATCTTTCGGCATGACAAAAGTTCTTGCTTTAATTAGTAGAGACTGTATTACTATTATTAGCACACGGTAGAATGCCAGATGCACAGTCCAAAAATATGCCGACTATTAACTATCTCCTCAACCTCTCTCAGGTTATTACCGTACCGTATATTCTCTCGGTAACCCGATTTTTTTTTCTACATTCTGTGCCAGCAAAATATACAAGAGCAGGGAGCCCAGCCCACTGCAACATCTGTACGACGATGTGACCCTCTTTTCGGACTGCTTGCCACTACTGATTGTATCTTAAAGTCCATCTTCATGTTTGTGTAGACTAATACCCCTCAATACCTCACATCTTCAGTTCTTAATGCGTACCTCGATTTGCTGCTAATGAAAGCTAACATAGTAAAAATGTCCTTAACCTAAAGTTTTTTTGTCTCTGTATACTTCGAAGAAGAAAATTTAAAGGCCACTAATTAATAAATATACACTACAGCAAAAGAACTTATATAGGAAACTTGAAAGAAGTTATAGAGCTAGTTACTCTACATAATTTGACCAACTGCAATTACAGAACACATTTCTCATAAATATTGACTTAAACAGTGCCGTTCTGCTAGCTCTGTGTTTTCTCAGTGGCAACAACATAATTGTTCATAACATCCTTCTTGAGCATATATCATCTCACCCGGGTATTACTGGCATTGATTTCACCAGTTTGAAATCTATCTTTGATGGGAGATGTCAGAGCACATCTGTCAATTTCCACTAGGTTCCTTTTTAGGGGTAAAGTGCTTGCAAATCGCAATCCGGGTCCAGATTGCAAGCTATACAGCAAGCTATCTTTTATCGCTTGCTGTAAGTAGAAAAGCTAGCTGCTAAAGATTTTTCTGACATTATGAATGATGAAGTTAAATCTGCTTAACTTTAATAGCCAATGGTTATCTGCAGGGCCTTTAAAGTCTAGGCGACCACCAGGGATCTGTTTAAAGGTCCACTTCTGTTCATAAGTATATCCTCCCCTCTAACGGTTGTGACTGCCGAGCACAATCCTGACTGTTATTACAATGCAAGTAGCTAAATAACAAGACTGTTTAACCATCGATCCTTACTCTGTTGATTTTCAATCACTGACTACTGGCTGAAGCAGGCACTAATCCCCCATGCAATTATCTCCCAATATTGTGACCCTATCCAAGCACCGCCTACTTCAGCTGCACTACACATTCTTTGATCGCTTGCTCCGGGTGCAAACCCCAAAAAACTGATAAAAACCAAGGAATGAGATCGTCAACCCAACAACTTAACTTCGGGCTCCACTGCCAATAGCTCTCCACCGATCATTCCTGCTGAGCCAGAATATTTCTCACAGTAGCTGACCTACCCTTCGTGTGCCTTCTCCATATTTTCTTCCCAAGGCACTTCTATGTCAACTAGTGTGATGGTCTGTACGGGACCGTGGCCACAGGTCAATCGATTTTCGGTTACATATTGGTCAGCAGTACATGGGCGAATACCATGAAGGTATGCTACCACCTGCCACTCTCCCTCAGCATTGACATGCCTCAACAGATCAATAGCCTTAACAAATGTAACCCTCTTGTCCGGGATGACACTTGATGTAGGCCGTCCTCCTTTTCACTCGCATGAAACATTCAGACTGTCTCGTTCTATTCGTGCTCCATTTTAAAGCCTTCAACTTCGTCGTTTTTCTTCAGCACTGTCACCACTTGCTTGGGTCCACATATACACATTCCTAACGACTGCATGCTGTCAGCCTCACAGAATGTGCTCAAACGATCTGACTGCATAGCATCTCGCACATCGGTTGACTTCACATAGCTGCTGACTAAATTGCATGGGGTTGGCAATTTGCCATACGTCGATTGAAGCAAGAAAGCCAGCTGGGTAGGCTACATGTGTTCCATGCATCTTATGCCACGGTCAACTTATCAGTTAGACTCGGTCCGGCCAACAGCTATCTCCTTGGTATCTAATGGTTCTAGGCGACATTGCCAAAAGAAATTGCCAACTGGCAAGTCGGAGAGAAAAATAACCAGACGTGTAAACCAAGCTAAAAAGACATCGCAAGCTGCCAACATGTCATCAGATCTGCTTGGGAATCATTTGCTTTGCTGTGCAAGCTGTGTACTATAGTTGCTTGCAGTAGAATGTTTTCTACAGGGCACGAAACCAAGTCAGGTCATCACAGTTCCACGAAAATTGAACGGTATAGCGCATACGTTTGAAAGAACTAAGAATATATACACACCTTTGTCATGGTGGAGTCCGGGTCAACACTGAAGAAACCAACTCTTTCAAACTGAAACTTGTCGTATATCTTAGCACCATCTACGGATCGGTCGATCAGTGCATTGCTTAGTACAGTGAGAGTATTCTGCAACAATAAAAAAGTCCACAGCCTTGGATGATATCATCGTAGCCCGCGTACCATAGCCCTCACCGTAGCCCACATACGGTTTAATGGTGTGCATGTTGACATTGCTGCGCAGTGCTCACCTCCCGACAGTCTGTCAAAAAGCCACCGGGAACTTCTGATGTATCTTCAGGGTTCGTGTGATTAAAACTACAGCGAGTGTACAGAGTTCAAGCTAACCAAAAGATCACAGCCACGAAACTACACAAACCAACATTCACACGTTCAACTTACAGTCTTTCGTAGAGGCGCACCTCGCACGAAATAGGTCGACACACACCCAGTGAATGAATGCTTTAGGTTTATTCGTGGCGGTAAACCTTTTCGCAAGTAGCCAAGATTTCCGTTGGCTGGCCAGTTTCATCCTAAGTCACAAGTCATCAAGTTGTCACGACGGTGTAGCACACTAGGACCAATTAGGGAATTACGGACCGGCTACATGTGGAGGCTTACAATAAAGATAGTGAAAGCATTTGGCCAGAAGAGACCAACTGAAGGAACAGGTCTGCAACTAGACCTGCAATAGGCAGACAAAGTTGATCGAGTGAAAGATGAAAGGGTGAAGCAAAATGGCATTCATTTGGAGTAGCCGCTATAATCCAATTCGGATGAGTTGCTGCTTTCCACGGCAATTATGACGACCCTGATGGTGGCTACACATTGAACCCCCCGATTTGCAGCTAAACAGCTTGCTGGCAACAGCAAGGATAAAGGCTGACAGGGCGAAGCCGAAACCGACCTTTTGCACCTCACAGACTGAGATGGGACATAGCCAGCATACTTGAGTCCAACCGGTTGGCAGGGTGTCAAACGCTTGAAATCTTTCAGGTTGCAGTCCTGAAACAGGTCGTGTCATTACAAAACAAGCGATAGCTACTAAGAGACTGATTAGCTTGGTGCACTTAACAACATTCAAGAAGGATTAGCATCAATATTACGGCTGTCACTTAACTTTTCACAATGGCTGAAGAGGTGTCCTATGCATGATTAACACGAGATCGACCCTTACAGTGTCGCCAAGCTGAGTTAAGGCTACTGTCGCAAATAAGGATCTTGACATAACAAGGTTCAACGAGTTGGGATACGAGTCGCATGTGATGCAGAGATCGGAAAAATTTGTACGTTATAACATAGATATATTGCTTAAAAATCATTGATGACACAAGCGATTGCTCTTCAGTCCCTTGAATTTCGAACTCACTTCCACCATTCTTAAGGCAACGACATCTTTTTCTGTTGCTGCCGACTGTGGCGCATCCTTTCACAGCCGTCCCGACCTGCTACTCCCACGACACTCACTACCTCAACTGCGCCCCCCCTGACTTAGCTATGCTTCTCACTTTCTCTTTGTTTCGTGATTAAAGCCGTTGGGCCACCGAATGCTGCTTAGGCTTTCAGTGCGCTATACAAAAAACTCCCTCTTAACACTCGCTTAGTCTTTGTGGAGTTGCAGACGGACATACACTACATTACATTCTGATTTAGACATGCTTTGCAAAATAGTTTATTAATGCAATCCTGCTATTTGCAAACAGGAGCTCACTGCCTGTAGACTTGCTTCCCTGGGTCGTACTTGAAGCAGTCATAGTATTTCACTGAACACAAAGCTGCACCATCTTGCAGAGTGCAGGACAGACTTTCTCGATTCAATTATTCGCGATCATTAATCCTTCACACTATATATTTATAAAATGCTTATCGTTTGAAAAGGTGGGCAAACATATTCGATAGTTAGTTAAGTTCTCTCACTATTTGCTTGACCATTTATGCTTGATTTACTGTGTTATGAAGTTGGATTCCATAGGTTAGTTTTTTTTTTTATATCTTGGCACATACGAAATCGTGGAGAGCTTAAATAAATAAAAATAAATAAAATGCTAGCTGATTTAACAGCCTCTTTTGATATAGCGACAGTAGAGCCTTTCCGGCTATCACCGCCGCTTGCAGTGGCGATAAAGGATCGCCCACTGCAGGATTCGAGCCCACGACCTCGGGGCCGAGGTCGTGAAAAGCAACCGCCTTACCTAGTGAGCCCATTACGGCTCAGTGCTTACACCATTGCTAAGAAATTGTGAGTATAGCACTCTTCCACTGGAAAGGCCACTAATTAATGTGGGAGGTCGTGATTCATATGCATACCCTTAAGAAATGGTGACTTGTGACGACTGTATCTATACATCTTGTTGAATAGTTGGGCATAGTTATTGACAATAAGGGCATGCATTTAAACCGGCTCCACGGTAAACTTGACTGGTATGGCCACACATAACGAGCCTCGACTTACTGATGCTGCCCCAAGCATGTGTTGTTTTGAACACCAACAGCTTTGCCAAAAGACAAGTGAACAAGCATACCTCACTGAAGTCCGACTTCTCAATATAGACGGTTCTATCGAAATATATCTTGTGCGATCCAAGCGTCTCGTCGGCAGGGAAAATTGGGTACATCAAGCTCCGTCGGTGCGTCGCTGGGTAGATTGGTGATGGTGACTTTCAAGGGCTCTAGGACGCCCATAGCTCTAGCAATAAAAACAAAAGTGTGAATGCAACGACGGTGAAGAAAAAGGCAGACGACACGGCAGCCCGCCCGAACTTCAAACCAACCTTGGTGCCTGTACATTAAGCACGTCACGGACACAAGCTTCCAACCATGAGCGGATCTATTGCTGTCTGAGCCATCGTGACCCCGACCTTTGCACACAGAATAAGTTCACAGCCTCTGCAGGAAACCCGCGACGGCGGAGAGCTGTCAACGTGAAGAGACGAGGGTCATCCCAGTCCCTAAAATTGGAAATGACTGACTCAAAAACACGCCAAGAAGCCAAGTGCACAATATCGAGTGTGAGCAAGGAAGTTAGCTTTGTGTAGGGAAGTTAAAAGTAGGTACAACCCTAACCCTCAACGAACCGCCCTCACGTGAATGTAGCATATAAGAACAGTAAAGCACATAAACTAAAACTTTCGACCAATGCTGCTATCCCTCAACTCACATCGACACCCCATTTGTAATCTGGGCACATTTTACCTCCACGGGAGAGACAAAAGTCACTGCCTAGTCCTCGACTCTTAGAGAAGGACTTTCCTTTGACCACGCAATCTTTGCACAGTTGTTTATCGATCACTCTGCAGCCCTTCGTCCCACATAAACTTGAGAATGAATGGGGGCCCCATTCGCATGCATTCGACCCCCCGCCTTCGGGCCACTACAACTTGGCTGACAAATAATGGACCATCAAAGCATCTCAATGAACTGTTTGGGCACTACAACTTTTGACCAAACTACACAAGCATGTAGGAGAGCTAATGATGGCTGCCAGGCATGAAAGGAAGAAGACCAGCAGACGACAGAAGCTTCCTTTCCGTGAGTATCGCTAGGGGTGGCTCGAGGAACACAGGTCTTCACACTCTGTCTGCGCAAGCCCACCTGCCTTCGTGAGAACCATAGTAGCCGCAGCCCCAGCAGCCTCCGGCAGAGGCGGAGAGGGAGAGCTTGACGTGTCGGCTGCATGTCTGAACGGACCTAGTCAGGCAGCAATATTGCTCGGTCACCAGCACATAGCAATCGGCTTCAGCTTGTTGCCAGCAGCCATGCTACGATGGCCAGTTCGAGGGTAGCCGACTCGTCAATGTCTGTGGTCAGGCTGACCAGTGCCTTTCGGCTTCAGCTTGTTGCCAGCAGCCATGCTACGATGGCCAGTTCGAGGGTAGCCGACTCGTCAATGCCTGTGGTCAGGCTGACCAGTGCCTTGGTAGGTCTGACCTGTCCGAAGGCACACTGAGGTTTTTCTTTTCCCTGTGGACTTCCCGTGTCACACCCTACTGATCGCTTTCCATTGTACCAATCGATGCAGTAGATCGAAAGCACTAAAATCTCATTTGCGTCTCCGGTGATGATCAACATTTGGATTTACTATAATTTTTTTTGTTGCACATAATATCTACTTACCTTTTCCTGTGACTGTGGATTTGTTAACTAGCCTCACAGTGATACTCACCACTAGCTGCGATGGCCCAATAGCTTTTTTTCGGTAGCTCAGCCAAATCGAATTGCAATAATTCAGCCTAGACAGACAGGGGGGGGGGAGAGCTAGTTAGATATTTTTGTAAGCCACCGTTGTAGGTAGCTCCTAATTTTAGATAGGGATCGGCCACGATGGCTAGTTGTGTGAGGCAGTTTTCTTAACGAACCTTTCCAAATTTAGGCAGCTGTCAAAGAGGACACCTAAATTCCAAGAACACTGTGACGGTCGCACAGCAGCATCGCCTATTAGAAGTGATGCCTGCACGATAGCTGCCTGGATCACAGAGCGAACCTATTTCCCTCAGGTGTCGTTGTTATGCTGATTTGTATCCTTCAAACGTGAAATGGCAATCCCGAGTTCTAAAGCCAGATTACGGCTCGTGGGCTGGGTTCGGAGAGGGGAGCTCATGGAGGGGGGGGGGAGAGGTGGCAGGTGGTTCCCCCCAAGCGATGCGTCCTTTGCTCTCGTTTTAATGAAAGAGCCGAAAAAAATGCACACCTCGTCGTGCCCTTTTGCTAGCGAGTGGGAAATCCTGCTAAAGACCCTAGCTGCGCGTGAGAAAGCGCATTTCTCGAGCTTCATTCGAAGCTTCATTTCAGGTCTGAAGAATACACTTTTCACAGCAAACCTGCATGTAACTTGGTGGCAAAGCAGCAGAAATTGAAATAATCTCACCGTACCCTTTGTGACAGTGCTCGGTTGCACTCATTAGACTTCCGAAAGTTGGCCGTTTCCTCGTGGCCCAGAGAAAGAGAGAGAGAGGAGGAGAGAGGAGGAGGAGGAAAAGCAAGTCAGGGTGAGATGGCTGAATGAGTCAATGAATGAGTACAAATGGGGGAGGAGAAGAGAAAACCGTGGAAGAGTTGTCCCACTGCTCTGGGATTAGATAGACAACTCATTCTTTCTTTCTCAAATGACGCCAACTCGTGCTGAAAGAGCAATGCAAAAGCCGGCGACCATGCAGATGCTCAAGTGCGATTCCTTTCAGCGATGCCTTTCTTGCAGCGAGTCAGCTGCTCTCTTCGAAAGGGTGCGGTGCCGTGGGTCGGTTGAGCTTGTGAAACACATACATTCACGTTAAATAGTTAGGCTTAGTTATTTACACCAAGTGCCGGCATTTTTTACTGGATCCACAGTAAATTCGACTGGTATGGACACACATAGCAAGCCTCAACTTGCTGGTGCTGCCAAGTAATGGTTATTATTTTAAGCTCGAGGATATCAAACTAGTTGCAGTAACCCAGATTAACTTATGACTATCGAATAATCGGGTTCAGCATGCTCCGACTTGAAACTTACCTTGTTGAACGTCTCTTTCTATTCCGTTGTTCTACTATCATAGATACAAGAGTAACCCTCAATCACATTGGCAGCCCCCTGATCGTATCTTGGAATTAGCTTCAATGGCTAGTGAAGAATTTGTATGCCCGACATGTTTCAATTGGTTAGTATGCATAAACACCTAGGTGGCTGATTCACACATGTTGACCTTAGTGACTATCAGAGCCACCCATTCAAACGTGTCTGTGATTGCATCCAAGACATCTCAGGTAAGGAGCCATTGAGTGTATAACAACGATTCTGTAATTCAGCTTGCAAGGTACCAGGACTAACTCTGGCAGTACCTGATACTGGCCTGATAGACAGTTACATGGCCATTGAGAGAGCAGTCTTTGCCTTACTAAGTGTGCATTACTATTATAGCGAGTACCCATTTTCCCAATCTGGCTATTTACTTACTGTGAAACATCGGCTGTGGCTTCTTCATTTCTGTTTCATTGCTTCTCTACCCTAAACCCTCCAAGTCCCTTAGCAGTAGTGGTGCCTTAGATGTGCATTGCATCTTAAAATTGAGAAGTGCAATATTGAGCCCCCACAAAAAGTAGTTGCTTCCCTCAGGACACAACGTACAACACCGAGCTGCAGCCTTACATATCAATGGTTGACCCACAATCCATTCAGTGCTATTTTTCAAGATGCGTTGAACAGGATCAACCATGACGTAACAAACGAAACTTGGAGCTGTTCAAATCCAGCTGCCTGATCTCCGACAGCGTGATTGGTTGGATCAGGCTGAATCAAGCGCCCGTGGACGCAGGCACACGTCTGCCTAAGCTTTGATAGATGCAGTAGGCAGCTCAGTTCGCAGGGCTAGGATTAGTCGAAGGATCATTACTTGAACAAGAGGTAACGTAATCTAATGACCCACTCAATAATTGCAACTTTTCCTGCTGCAATGGGGAACTGCATGATGCTTGCTGCGTGCTTTCATCAGATTGCACTCACGGGAAAACTGAATATTGGACAGCCTTTGTTACAGCACATTTGGCCATATATGAGCTGCACGATCAAGAATGCAAGCTCATTTTGTGGATTATCAGCTCAATACCATAGAATGCAGCAAGATCAGTTTAATTGGATCATTAACACAAAACGTTCTTAGACTAAACCGTGTGACATCACAGGCCACCTAATAATAAATGATTTGCCAAGGTCTCATAAACCCGATGAGGACACCCATCTGAACTATGTGCATGCCTTATTCGTGTGCTTATGTCGGTTATCTAAAACCAAAGTATGAGGTGAGGCCCGAGAAGGTTAATTAAGCAGAATTATACAACACAATATTCAGCTGCCAAAAAGCAACCCTGCCTAGGCAAATGATCAACGAAAAGATCACTCAGTCTACTGGGAATAGGGAATAACAATAGCAAAATACAAAAGGTGAAGACAAATACAACAAGTCCATGCTCAGACAGCAGCAAGGGACTGAGCATGATTAGCGTGACTCACCTCACTATACCTTCTGAGATCAGCTTTGCAATTTTCCTTTTCGATATTACAGCATAGTACAAGTTCAATCTGCCATACTCCCACTGCACCGGGCAGTACAGATCCAGAGCATTGCAAAGCCAGTAGTAAGATGAACGCCTACAAGGTTTCGTCCTCAGATAGGATTGCGGCTCTCGTGATGGCAACAAGAAAGCAAAACGACAAAGCCGTCTACAAGGTTTTATGATTAATGGGATTGTGCTTCCCTCGCTCATAACAAGAAAGCAGGAGGACAAGCTGTCGTTTCCCAGTAGAACACAACGTGCTGAATACACAAACAAGTTGCACATTACAACTAGAGAATGGCTGCTAAAGCAGACTTCGGGTATACGCCCTCGGAAGGAGGTAAATGTGTCCTTACATCAGGAGTCGTCTTGTTTCAGGAATGGAAAGATAAGGGTGAGTCACGTTTTCTCAGTATGAGAAACGTGGTACAGTGACTTCATTGCACATGATGCATTATAAAAAACTGACACACAGCAAGCTACTAACAATAAATCGACTGATAAGGCCACCACTAGGAAATCCATGCTTATAGTAAGAGTGAGGAGGACTTCCAACTAGTGCGTTTTGGTCGCATAAAATCAACTGTGCACGAAAAGATTGTGCTTACCCTAACTGGACCTTATCAGGTAGGCTACAAACTGAGTGTATTTGTTACTAACACCCCGGTTAATGTTGACAGGCAAAAGGCACCTACCCATTCAGGGACTTCACCGTTTCTTTCCCTACATTCTACAATTCACCTAGTGCAAAATAACCATGCAAAACAAGCCGTCGTGTCTTACCTAACTTTCATTAAAAACGGTGTCAAGTTCTCTATTGATGCTCTAACCATGTTAGGCTTTATGACAGTCTCCATGTTATCACTAACCAGTTGATCATGCTTCCCTTACAACCTAGGTAAAGTTACTAGGAAAAGATTAAGTTCTCTGAGGGTGCTATACTCATATATTGGTATTATCATTTTGTTATTATTGTCCCCATCGGGCCGAGAGTTAGAATACCGTAGATCGTATTCAAGTATTGTTTGTGCACCATTTCATGTGCTATATATATATTTAAATATATAATTAATTTATATAGCGCCACAAGCGAACTTAATCTCTATTCAGGCGCTTCACATATGCCTCGGGGCTCGAGCCCACGACCTCGGTCAGACCTTGGTCGTGGCGAGCACCTTAACCGCTAGACCAAACCAGCTCGGCGAGTGCTACAGCAAAGCGATCGTTCAATCATAGCCAAATCACAATGATAATGCACTTGTAAAGCATACTATGAGACAAAATCTCTGAACTGGCACTCTATATTTACTAGAAAATAGGGATGTCAACTGACTAGTCACACAAAATGCACAATTTCCCAGGCATAAGAACATGCCCATAAGGTAAGGTGTAGCTTTTTCACGACCGAGGTCATGGGCTAGAATCCTGCAGGGAGCAATCCTTCATTGCCAACTGCAAACGATGATGACAACCGTTAAGGCTCTTCGGTCGCTATGCAAACGAGGCTGTTAAAAATCTAACAAAGATATAAGCAAATAAGGTGCAGCAAAATTTTTTTTGTTTCACTTTGAATGTCATCAATTCATGGAATGACGAGATGTCACTCGGCAGCGACCCTCTAGCACTGGGAGCATAAGAGCTGAAGATACCATCTCCAAATGATTTGAGAAAGACGACCAGTCGGAGCATCAGGCACTATGAGGGCAAACCTCAACTCAGGCAGTAAGCCAGAGCAAAAGAATGAACGGTGCTGACCCTGTGCATGTCACCCCTAACCATGTTATTCATTTTTGTTTGTTTTTCAAGCATGATTTTACTTACCATTCAATTGCATTTCACTTTGCAGCAAATGTAAAGCGCCTAGAAAGAGATTAGGTTCTCTGAGGGCGCTTTATCAAGTGCATTATTATTACTATTATTATTATTATTAAATAACACACAGGCCATTGAAGTCGATAAGCAATTCGCTAGAGAGCAAGTGCAGATTGGTGAGAAATAATGTTACGTGGCACCTGCAATGCTGCCGTGTTTTGCAGCACTTGCAAGCATCTCATAGCACAGGAAAAGAAAGACCTGCAAGGTAAACATTACAAAGGTTTAGATGGGACATCACGAATGCATGGACTGACTTGGCTAAAAACACCCTTATCTAAGCACACCCAAATTATTGCCAAGCTGCATAGCATAGCTGAAGGTAGGCAAATTTGACTACAGAGCTGATATGGTCGCCCTAGTGAAAAGTTCAGTTTTTCGAAACAGGACACCCAGAGTCAGTGTAGAGGCTAGAGAGGATATGCTAGCAGAGCCATTTTTGAGGCATACACTCTTGTTTCTGAGTGCTTCGATGTTGCCCATAACTATATACGTTCATTCAATTTGAGAAAGTCAGCCGTTATCTATGTGAGTGTCAAATAGCTACGTAAGGAATTTCGAGAATCAGAGGAGCTGAAGGGTAGGGTGCAGGGACAAAAGGATAGATACAGCTGCAGTGCGTCATCTGCATGGACATTAAAAGCCTAGATTGAAGTGGCAATAAAATGAGCAAGAGGCAGAGTATACCCAGTATGAAGAAGTGGACTTAGGGCATGTCAACAGGGTACCCATACTTCAAGGGCTCATCAGGTTGCATTTTGCCATTGACACACTGACGCTCTGAAATCACCCACTAAGACAAACCACTGCAGCGAAGTGCTAGCAATGCCTAGTCGAGATTTAGCTGGTGCAGCCGGTCTAAGCAGACAATGCTGACACAGCGAGGATGCTTAGGAAGATGAGACACCCACTAGTACATAGCCCAAGCAGCCAAACCGTGGCGGATCGATGACGATATACGGAAGGGGCACTAACCGTGAAAGCTTCTCAACACGGCATGATGACGTGTCCAAGCACAGCCACGAAAACCACTGCATGCATGATTACTAAAATATAGGCATACCTTGATTGGAACTCCTTTGTGCATAGTGAGTGTGTAATGTTCTCTATGGAATCGCAGAGGCAATGTGTGTAGTCGTAAGTAGGATAGATGCACCTAAAACATATAAGTGCCATTGCTGGTATGGCTCGACTCCAGACCGGCAAAGCAGAGCTCACCACTGTCTACTGCAGAACAGTGGTCAAGGCCGTGCTCCAATAGACCGTAATTAAAGCTTAGGCGGTCGGACAAGTGTGGAGCTATAACCTGCATGGGCACACAGGCAGACAATTTAGCAGCCGGTTCGACGTTAATTCAGGATCTCGGGGTCGTGACTGAGAACCAAAAGGTCACACGAGGCTTCATCTAGCAAACCAACAAGCAGTTCAGCAAAAGATAATAATCTCGTACCAGTCGTTTCCTGTACGGTGATGAGGAACAAACTTGATACGATATGCCACAGGATCTACTTTGCCATCTTCTAGTGTTGTTTTCATCCGAAGAGTAGCTTCGCTCTCACCGATCTTTCCACGCTTCATGTCCTACAAATGTAAAAGATAGGCGCTGCTAAGGCTACCACATTGCTGTGATCGAGAGTTGAGAAAATTATGGGTGCTCTGGAAAAACAACATGGAAACATCCACCTGGAGTAACTAGGAAATCTGGCGAAGTCAACAAAGCTGTGGATGCATATTTGCAGGACAAAGTGATCGATAATGCCAAAACAAGTCCTAGACTAATGTACAAGTCATAGATTACATGCTTTAAGTCTCACTCGACCACAGACAAGGTTACCTAGATCCAGAAAATCAACATATGCTCACTCAGCCATAACGATGCGACAATGGAATAGTGGCATCATATTGGTTTAAAAACTGGCAAATGCTACATCTTGATCAGTAAAGAATGGGAATACTAACTGGAGCTGTCAGAAGGCCCAAACTGTAAACAACTGTTAGGTAGGGCGCCGAAGGTCAACCAACAACTCCTAAAAGGCAGTAGCACGTGTGCCCCAAGGGTGTTTCCCAGCTCGTCTTGTTCCTGCCATTTCCAATCCACCAACAAGGGCAAGTAACTCACACAGAAACAAACCACAGCAACGACAGCAGACCGACAGGCCACGATGTGGTGACTTCACTGAAGGTTTGTGCTGTGCAACTGCACAGCTACATAATCTACTCACTGATCGATGGGAACTACACTGCATGAAAAAAGTGTTCACGGGTACAACGCCCACCTTTAATTGATACCAGCCCTGACCTACTATGGTTCCGTGTGCACAGGGATGCAACAGCCTCCGGGTCTATCATCGTCTCTTAATTATAAATGGCAATTATGGTAAGGCATTTGTATAGGACCCAGAACGACTAAATCTCTATGTAGACATTTAACATATTCTGGAAAGGAAGCATGTTGAGCTGGTTAGTGAGGACATGCAAGTGGGAGCACATATACGCACACATAGGACACTTCACAAGCACAGATACATCCGATGTCATTACTGAAGAGCATAAGTCAAAACTGCCCACAAACCGCTTCATTGACAAATCTGAGACGACTTTTCACTTCGTTGTGTAGGCACTCAAGTCACGCTATGTCCAGATTCTACCTGTGACCGGTTACTGCAATGCTTTCAGAGTTTTCGCTCGACGAAGCTACAATGACTTCAACGGATCCTAGTCTGGCAGGTTTTACACAGAGCACTCAAAGAGAAAGTCAAAAGAGTAGCTGAGTCGGGAGGGCAGTCGAGGAAGTGAGTAGCACCGAAGTAGCAGCTCAGTGCGGCTGAAAAGGATGAGCCACACGTAGCAGCCGGTGAGAAAGTCGTTTGCCTAAGAATTGTGAAAGTGACTTACACAGTCTAGGCCCTGCAGAGCAAATGCTTCTGCCTCCAATGGTCTTTAGGCTTAGGAATGAAACAGCTAATGCATTGTCCATACAGGACCAAGGGGCTCGAGGAGGCTGAAACTGGGTCAGCAGTTCAGCTAGATATGAAGGAACCAAGCCACGGCAAGGCATGTGGGTCAGAGTACGAATTTTGCTTCGTACCTGCCTTGATCGACCGGGAGTCATCGAAACTCCTCCAGCAAAGGGGATACGTGACCGAACCTCTAGGATTTGAAACTAACCTTACAGCCACCATATTCATCACGAGCTGCAAGATTTTGCGCCAGCCACCGTGGTAGACAGCATCTAATCTTACAAAAAAAAAGGAACGAACATATAGGATGGTGTAACAGCCCTCCACGCGACCTGTCGTTGCTGCTCCTGCTCCTCTCGTCGCCGCTGCTCCTCTTTCTCCTGCCGCTGCTCTCTCTCCTTGCGTTGCTGACGTTTCTCTGTCAATTGCTGCTCCTGCTTGAAGCTCCGCAGAAGCAGTATCTCCCAGGGGCTTCTCGGATTCTCTTTCATCACAGTCTCTGTGCTTGCCATTCCTTTGCCCAAATGCCAGTGGAGAGACCGTCCTAGATACCTCCGCCGAGCCACGAAATGTGACAGCCATCCCCCACGACCTGTCCTCGGGCTGGGTAGCCCGACCGAGCAGCTAGCTTGCTGGCTCCCACACCAAACACTTTATTCTCCAAACCATACCTGCAAAGCCCAGTCTACACACACTAGACAGCTGCTGTCGTCGATAGATCTAGCCCTGCCTCCGTTGTACTCCTTCACCAGCCCATTTATTCCATGTATGTTTTTTCCCCACTATCGAGCCATTGTTCGTTCCAAACCTGCTCGACAGCTGGCAGCTGTTTGTGGTAGATGGATGTCCCCACAGATTCTGGCACAGCATGAAATTGGGCAGGACTGCCGAGTCATCGTCCACCCTGCACAACTCGTGAGCCTCCGGCTGCTTAGGCAGTCGGAGACCTCGTAGGGTCTCTGCCTGGTGCTTGCTCGCAGGCTGCAGTCACGGTTCCTCACAGATGGCTAGCTCTAGAAGAGCTCTTCTTAAGGAAGCTTTCAAACTGTTTAAGCAGGTATCACCGGGGACAAATAAAATCCAAGCACACGATTACGGTCGCACTACAGCATCAACCGTCGGAAAAGCAAAGCCTACTTGCCCAGCCGAACACTATGGGTGTATCACGGCAATCTGTACCTGCTACATGTAGCACAAACCAGTTGTACACACACACCACCATCCACCGTGACAGTGCCGTGATCACCTTTAAGCTACAGCCAAGGCGACATGACAAAAGGTATGACTGATTGTGCCTGTGATCACCTTTACAAGCTACAGCCAAGGCGACATTGGCTGGAGCACAAAAGGATATGCTGGGCTGCCAGATTGCTTGCCCAGTACTAATAATCAAGATCAAACAGCGGGAGAGACTCTTCCAATAAGGGTACAATAAGGGTACGGATTTGCTTCGGGCTGTGCCCAGCCACTTGTGGTAATGACCGGAAGATCCAGCTACTCCCTCCTGATTCCGGCCTCGAGCCAATGTTATTCATCTTTCTTTTGCTTCAATAGGCCAAAGAACGATAATAGCCAAGCTGGGCAGCAAAATGCCAGATTGCCTAGCATCCCTGATACTAGTACTAGCAGAGGATGGACAAGTACCTCAAACGAGGCATATGTGGTCTTCCACGGCTTGTAACCTAAAACGGTACAATAGCTCACTTAAAATCTCATGTCAAAAATAGGGAGGATACAAAGGTGCTACACTCACAGCCATAAGTACTTGTGGAGGCCAGCAATATGGTCGTCGGACAACTGGCTTATTAACCTCCCCACAAATACAGCGATCGCCCAACATTTCTCGAGCACATGGAAAGGCCTATACTTTGTAGTGCTTTGTAGCATGTTAATATCCAAAATTCTGGTCCATAAAACCCAGAAATTCGATGCAGTGCTTCAACACAGGTGCAGGAAAAAGAGCCCCAAACCATGAATAGGCCAACAGCCCTTACTTTGCAGTGTATTGCAGGCAGTCATTTCTGTATTGCAGACATTTTCTTTGGCTTATTCGAAACCAAAGTCTGTTACTCCCAAAGAGTTGAAATATTTGCTTTCTCCTAAGCAATAAAACGAGCACCACTCTTCAGGAATTTATATGAGATGGCACGAAACTCATTAAAACCTTACAGCTTTGTGGGGGAGCTTACTCAGCCAAAGCTCATTCATGGCCACTAATCAAAAAATGTTTCTCCGAATGCCGATGCAGCAACGTTTGCCTACTAGTTTTGTTTTGCTCGATCACTTCCCCGGACCAGCTACTTTTTGATACCACTCGATCACATAAGTTAATATTAATTACTACCACCTGGCCCCGATAACTCATTAAAATATACTCCTGCCACCCCATTAAAAAAAATATACCAAAAAACACGATCAATGCACAAGCTACTTCTAAGCGCCTCTCATTTTCGCCCATCCTGCAGCTCTCATGTTTCAGTCCTTTCTCAGTGGGAGACTGCCCCCCCCCCCCCCCCCCCCCCACCCCCCAGAGTGTTGATGGTGAATGGACAAAGATCGATCTCTCTGCAGTACCTCTACAATATGGAGTACCTCAGGGCTACTGCCCTGCTAGGTCCGCCGTCCTATTTCACACCGTCTATACAGCTCCCTCTCACCTGCTGTGATTGCCAAGCACCCATACTAAGGCTTTTTCAATTCTATGCGGTGATGACATCTACAGTTGTACCTTTTGCTTTGATCCCTCCCAGCCTTCGAGCACCTCAAATTCACTCAACTCACTTGCTGCATGCATTGATGACATCCGATCCACTGCGATGGCAGCAAAATTTTCTAAAACTAAACGATGCATTAAAACTAACTTACTAGTTATGCGTGGCCAACCTAGTTTTGTTAATTCAGATTGTTGGGAAAGCTTTGCTGACTTTCAATAATTGGCCTCTGCCAGCATATCTCCAGCTACATTTGTCATCAGCCTCAGTTGAAAGGGTTCTCATATGCTACCAATTTGCCCCTATACTTCCGCCCGTTCCAAAGCGACCCTCTCGTTAGAATACCAACATCAAGCTCCACCAGTCAAAACCAGCCTTTTTTTCAGCTTGCATAACATGGGCCTGCTAAAATTAGGGCTTGTGTTAGATAAGGATACAGTCCGCACCCAGAGTTGGTCCCATGCACTTTCGTGACATCAGCCGTCTCGACTTCTTGCAACTCACTGCCCCCTTACTGAGGCCTACTCAGCATGTGCGATCAGCGCGATTGCCCGCTGGTGCCCCCCAAACTATGCCAGCTAGGCTTGTCTGCCGTGAGCCGTCGTCAATTGCCACATTACTACTCCACCATTTCTCAGCCGACCTGCACTGCGTTACCAGTTCAAGCAACGGCAATTGACTTTCATCGGTCGCAGCGGCCCTTTTGTTCGCTCACTTTTTTTTTTAGGTCTCTTTCATTTATGGCTCCAGCCTATCTTTCCGATAATACTACCCCATCAGGCAAAGCATCGTACCACTGCGCTTTCACCGCGCCTTGAATTCCAACAGTATCTAGAAATCCCTCTGGTACAAACCTTAACTCTTTACTAGTTTATGTCCCTATTGTGGATTGCACTGGACTTAGCACGCTTGGGCTAAGCTGGCCTTCCTATGGCACAGTGCAGTTATCTTCAGCGAACGGTTCTAGTGGCTCGACGTCTTGTGCTGGTGCCTAGTCGGCAGCAGTTGGCCATGAGCCCTTCCTAATGTACTTAAGCCAGATAACATCCAATACAGCCATCCTTCGTTTGATGTACGCGAGCTATCAGCCATTCTGCGTTCAAAGTACACGAGCTACTTTCCTATTGCTCCAGCCCCATTCGTGAAGGCCTTGGAGAGTACCGTGAGCAAAGTCACGGTGGTCCTCAGCCTTCATGAGCACACCCAAATGGCCTGATGCAGGCCTAATCCAGCTGCCCAAAGGGAAAAAGAGAGCAAATATCCAACTAGTTGTCATACACAATGAGCAACAAGGTGGAATGATTCCATTCTTTTCAAGGCAGACAGGCCTATACAACACACTTACTGAATAGAGGTGACTCGGCTATGCTAGCCATGTGACAGGAAACAGGGTGCATTCTCGAATGGAAAGTTATTTCCGAATCCAGCTGGTCTGTCTAGTGGGGAAGTGAGTGCAAACGTTGTTTGCCAATAGGAAAGCCATAAAAACGAACGAATTGAAAACAACTGCAAACTAACCATGAGGAGATGGGCAGTCATCCATGTGTTAGATAGGGGATCTACCAAGACATTTGGCCAAGGAAGGGGCTAGACCTTGGCCTTGATCTACATCTTTGACACGGTCACCTACCAAGCCAGTTTGACCCTGTAAGCGATTCCAGGAAAAAACTTTTCCTCCTCCTTCTCAGGGTTCGTATCATCATAGCGAAGATAGCACAGTCCTCCATGAGCCTACAATGAAACATGCGAGGATATAGGAAATAGAGAGCTCCCGGCAATGCCAGTACCATTTCGGCTACCGGTGCTGCTTTGGTTTATTAATTCACAAGCTGCCGTGCTCGACTGGCAGCAACCATGACCTGCCAAGCTAGTGAGTATGAATGGGGGCTGACAGAGGTACCAAACGGCAACACGTGAGAATTGATGCAGTTAGCTAGCTTAAGCACACGCACGTGCACCCTTCATATTTAGGTTGCTCTCACCGACTTGAGAAAGCAGTCACAGGTATGCATGCTTTGCATGCCCGATTGCCAACAAGAGGACGTATCCTGTAAATAGACTGCTAACCTATGAATTGCTGCTGGTCTCGTAAAAATAACAGAAAACCACCAACTGACTTGCAAGTGTAACAGAAATTGATTGTACCACACAGGTAGCCTAGTAAGTTTATGAAAGAAAATCAGAATCCCCGAGTCTCTGGCAGCCAAATTAAATGAAATTCTAGCTGATTTAACAGCGTCTTTTGTATAGCTACAGAAGAGCCTTGACGGCTATCACCACTGCTTGCAGTGGCAATAAAGGATTGCCCACCGCAAGATTCGAGCCCACGACCTCGGTCCCGAGGTCGTGAAAAGCAACCGCCTTACCTAGTGTGCCATCACGGCTCAGCCAAGAAAATTCATTTACAAATAAAGGTACGTGATTTTTATGTATGGGCGGCCATGTCCACAACCATGCGACTTCGAGTATGTGGCAGCACAATTCACCCAAATCCCCCCCCCCGAGCGGGTATACTGTCAAGACAGATAGAAGCAAGACATGGTATCATTCGGTGTCACCACATTGCCTGCAGACAATGCCCATCCAGTTACAAGTACACCAAACTACGACATCACGGCATTGACAGCAGTCCCAGCATTTAATTCTATAGAGACCGTGCCTTTAGGCCCTATGCACCTAGAGACGGGAAAACTCTCTACCACTGTCATCAACACGTCTCCCAAACTTGATGAATTTAAAGCAAAGCTAAAAAACTCACCTCTCCCCCACAGCAATCGATTCGTCAATGGGATTGTTCCTTAAGAAAGGTGTGAATGCTAACAATCGAGCATACTAATATCGATCATCAGTTCATACGCTTCATCGTACATAAAGTGCTAAGAAAGAGGTCAAGTTCTTCTTTTAGGGCAATAGACTAATGCACTGTTATTTGTATTATAATTTATTAATTATTAATGCTGCCACACTGGTCTATGACCAACCAGAGCAAGAGAGCAGTAAAAAAAGATCTTCTTACACTCAAGCTCTTGCCCTCTCTCCTCATTCACTCCAGCAATGCTCACAACATACCCTTTCACCTGTCTGCTGCTCCGTGTGAGCACAGCCAGCAAAGAGCAGACAGTTGGCACAGCTCCGTAAGCTGGCAGGCAGCATTCTGCAGATCTCAGTAGCGCAAATCGACGCTGCTCAATAGATACTATCAACCAGGCCAAACACAAAAAGTGAAACTGACCTCTGACCGCGCCTAAACTGTGTTACTCTAGTAGCACACCTGCTTGACAAGAAAACCGTGAACAAAACTACTTAAAAGGCTGAGAGCAAGAATGCAAAACATAAAACTGGCTAAATCAACAGCAGATTTAACACTGTGCTCTCTGAGATGTCGTGACATGGGAATGGAGAAAGAAGAAACTCCAGAGCACCTGGACGTGAAAGCTCCTACCGGAGCATTAGTCCGAACCGCTCGCTTATTAGGCAGATGCAGCATCTCCAATCGCATCACCGGCCTCCTTTAGATACGCTGTACTAACGCAGCATTAAGTGCAGACAGTATCCAGAATTACTGAGAAGAAGAAACTACACAGGGGTAGATTTCCACCACCAAATCAGAAGCCCAACTTACTTTAGCATAGCCAAAGTTGAAGTTGATGGCCTTGGCATGACCGATGTGAAGAATGCCATTAGGCTCAGGAGGAAAGCGAGTATAAACCATCCCTCCAGTGGTTTCCAGGTGCTGTCGCAGTAGATCCATGGTCTTTGGGGTAATGACATATCCATCCGTTTTGTAATTTTCACCTTAAAAACAGCATGAAGCTGCCAACCTTCAGAACCTTGACACGTGTAACCCAAAACAAAACACATACCTGATCTTCAAAAACGAAGCTTCTGCTGAGTTACATAAAAACAAGAAGAAGCCGTTGCTTGTGTTGCACACGATGATAAAAAGAACAACGACGGCAACGCAATTCTGCTTGGCTTGAGCAGATGTCAGCATGCTCTGTGACAAGAATGCTCAACAAGCACTGGACTTCGGTAGTATGCAATCATTCAGAGCTGAAAACTGGACCTGGTTTTGTGGAACTTCACGGCATCACCCATCAACTCCATAAAGGTCTGAACGTGCCCATCCGATGAAACTGAAACAAAAAACCCACACATGTTATGAGGCCACTCGGTGCACAATAAACCGAAGACTATTAGATTCGTAAGCCAGATTTTTTCATTACAGTTTCGATCCAAAATTTAAACGTCTGAAAAAACACAAGTGCAGTTCGAAACTCATGGCAGCAAAGCTAAATGCTAATGGCGCCTAAATGGATTGCTCAGTTGCCCAGTATAGCAAAACTTATCCAAACAAAATCAGATATAAACTAGTGCAATTCTGTGCAAGCAGAGCTGAACTCACGTTTAAACCTTTACCCTGATCTATGAAGTATAGGCCAAGTTATGGAATTTTTAAGGCACAAAGCTACACCAAATCTGCATAAAAGTCACAAGCATTCGTCTCAAGCTCCACTTGTGTATCTCGATCTACCAAGATTCAACAAGTTGGGACAGAAGTCGCATATGATACAGAGATCGGTAATTTTTTATTTGCAGATATGTTACTTTCGGTTTACATCCGGGATAGACATGGCTTGCATGATCGCTTTTCTTTTATGTGGAATTCAGACCTTCAGATCCGATCTCCCAACAGTTTTCTTTTTTTAAGGTACCCTAACAAATATTCGATCACTGGACCAATTTTAACGAAGAATAAATGTAGTTTACAACATTTCATAACCGAAAGCAACACTTGAGGGTTAGCCGACGGGAAAGAGTGGGCATGCAGACTCTAGTACCTGCAACCGACAGTCATATTTGGAACCAAATATCGCTGACAGATTAGGGCTGATTTGCCGTGGAAGGCGTCGAAGCTCTTCATCGGATTCAGATCAACGGTATTATATACCAGATATACGTTTACCTGTAGGTGGTCATTGGATATCAAACCCAAACACACTGCCTGGGAATCGGTATATTTGGCAGTAAGATGATGACCACAAGCACACTGCCAGGTCAGTAAAGCACTTCTTTGAAGAATCCAGTGTGGTACTGAAGCGGTGGGCATAGCCAATAGCTACATCGAAACCCTGCTGACAATTTATGGACAATTGACGAGACGACATCGACAGGGCGGCTGAGGCTTGTTCGGCATTCGGCCTCTATGGGTGGGGCAGATAAGGGAGGTCATAATGAATCAGGGTAGGGCGATGTAATAGACTAAACGCATCTAGGTGTTTTATTTAGACCATCAATAATAATATATTTGTCTGCCGTTCACGCAACTTGAGTATACCTGGGATTTTTAGAAAATCGTCTTATTATTCAAAACGAATTGTAGCCACAATGGCTGCTGGCGGAATTGTTTTCGACCAAGTGAACCTGCCAAAGCTTGATCCCTAAGTCTTTCGAGTATAGTACGAATGCAAGTGAACAAATGTAAGTGTGCATATGGAGAAAGTTGTATGATATTGCATGGATGTTCGTATGTGTTTGTGGGTGTATATGAGGTGAGGACGAGGACGACAAACGTGTCCTTGAACCTCAAACGACCAGCCCTAGAAAGTGATGCAAACACACAGATCTCAATGATCAGTGTAGGATCAGAAGACGAAAAGAAATCAATGCATATGCACAAATCAACGTACAGACACAAGGGCCTGCAAAGGGGAGGCTAAGACCAGGCAAATAACAGAAAATAATGCCTGGTATCTACATGGCCAAGGATACTTTAAACACATTAGCGCCAAGAGGGGCTAGACCAAACGCGAACGAGCGAAATCGGGCGTCTTGATGCGTGCTCATAGGTTACCAACCTCCGTCACTCTCACTTTTTGATGCATCTGCATCAACGGGCTTCTTGGTAGAATGCAAATTAATGACATCTCTCTTGGAAGCCTACAACAAAGTATCAGCTTGAAAAGAATGCAAATGTTAATTCAAGGCAACTGTCGAACTCATACCGAAACGAACAAGCATGTTCGTTATGAGAACTGAACGGATAACATGCAAACTGTCACTCAATATCTCAAGTTAAACGGTGCCAATAAGCTTACAAGATCACAAAGTGATTGAAGCAGAAATTCCTGCTGCCTCAAACTATGCCTGTATTGTGTGCTGAAAGGACACACCATTGCAGAGACAACAGCGGTTGCATTTAAAGTTATGTATACACAAGAGGCTTGAACATAAAAATACTGCACAGAATTTGCTGGCAACACAATAATACAATGCTATTACACAACAAAACGCATTCTCACAAGCACGTATAAAGACTATGAAGACAAAGACAAACAAGACAGCAGCACATATTGGCAAATGTGAGCCAATACCATGGACACGGGTTCGCAATCAAACCCTGCAGTAACTCGTCACACTGTTCAATCGGAACATGTTATGATAAACTACATACTAATGCCAGGCTTTGTAAAGTCAATGCAAGCTTTAATTAACAGAAAAAGCAGTACATGCATATAAAAAAGATTAGCTGACTCGACAGTCTCATTTTTAAAGTGACAGAAGAGCCTTAACGGTGATCTCCAATGCTTCAAGTGGGCAATAAAAGGTCGCTTTCTGCAGAATTCAAGCCTGAGACCTCGGTGGTGAAGAGCGACCATCTTACCTCCTGGGCTATCACGGCCTTATTATGTTCCCTGCATCATCATTAGGAAGAGCGTAAAGCCGAGGGATAATCGGTCAGTGTTCAAGCAAGTGCTCCTGCCAAGTCACCGCAACAATATACATAGCTAAAACAAACTTTGTTGGCCTCGTAGCACGATTGCTTACCTTGTTCTTCACTTTATTGGTGTCGATTGTCCTCCTCTGTTTTTGGGTCCAAGAAGGTCAAGTAACTACAAATGCCACTGGTAAGCAGGATGCACATGCAACTTTCACATAAAATGACACACATGACAGGATTACATATTTCAGCTATTTACTATATAACGACTCGAAGTACCCACCACTGAACAGCAGCCACTGACGTTGAGGAACCCCCGGAAGTACTAGGCACATTTCCAGTGCTTAAATAGGCATGACAGCTCACAGCACCCATGCATCTAGCAATGGCGAGTGGCAGTATCTTCATAGCAGAAATTACGATGGGGGCTAGAAGAAAACTAGATTACGACATGCACACACACACACACACACACACACACACACACACACACACACACACACACACACACACACACACACCACACACACACGCACGCACACAACACACACACACACACACACACACAACACACACACACACACACACACACACACACACACACACACACACACACACAACACACACACACATACAGCACACACACAGCATGCACACACCGACTCTGGCCAGAGAGAACACTCTATAAACGTATCGCACACGTCTGAACTAAGTCTGAACATCTGAACTAAGCTGTTGCCTTGCCAATTGCTGGGTCATCAGCAGAGGCATCTACCACTCCCATCTCCAATGTTGATGATGCATACAAGTAATTCACTTGTCCAGTCCGAGTAACAATAAGCTCGTGGCTGACAAGTCATTCTCATGTCACATTCCACCAAGAGTCAGTGCATAGACACAGCCTGGACCCACAAATTGCACAGCTAGCAGCACCGTTGACGGTAAGCACTGCACTACACGATGTCAGAGTAAACAGGTAGCAACTCATTAGCCAAATTAACGATAATGCCACAGGCAATCGATTAGCAAGCACGGTTGCTGCTACTGGCAATATGTTTCTGAACGTGAATCAGTCTTCAGAAAAACCATTTCCCGGCTACGAAGCTAACATATGCACCCAAGCATTTGTAATAACAAGTGCCTGTATATCAAATTACATCTATTTATTTTTTCTATTTATATTTATGTATATAGTACTTATTCATTTGTTTGTTTGTTTATGTGTACACAGAATTGATACGAAAAATCAATGCACACTGGAAACGAAATTAAACTATCGAATCTTTCAGTGCTTTTAAAACGCTTTGTCCACAAACACCAAGCTACCATGGATATTGCATGAGCAGGCTATATAGCAACAAATAGTACTTATTTACCAATTTATTTTGCTTTCCAAGTGCAGAAAGAAACATGTAAAAAAATGAGTATGTGATGAAGGCGTTCCTAAAAGTACGTTCCCGCATTCCTGAAGGGCTGATTAAAGAGCTTTTTTGGGCACAAATAAACAGGTGGAACCACTATAGATGCGAGTTTAGGGTGTAGTGTGCCACCTTACCCAGGTGGCCGTGCTCCAAGCATAAAAAGTAATGTATGCCCTGGAGCTAATTAAAATATTGCAGGACTAAAGGGTGCAATGACATTTTTTTGTCACTAAGATTTAGTCGAAGACAATCTAAGCTTACAACAACAAATACTTAAAAAGTGTTTAATTAACCAAATAATAATATTGCTCCAACCATCTAGACAGCATAAGGCAGTAGCTCACAGCTCGCTAAGACAAATGCTAGCATGCAATGCTCTTGGAGTAAGCATAGGTATATTTTAGAATATCTAAAATGACTTGTTTTTTAGTGAGCAACTCGAGTGCTTTGAAGTGCTTATACTAACATAACCCCCCTCATCTCTATCCAGTTGCCTGTCCCATCAAGTATATATGATCAGAATAAATATTTTCAAACAGTATATACTACCACACCACTACCTGCTACTAAAGATATTCTAAGCATAAATCAAGATGCACTGATGCTTATACGGATAGCTAGCAAGGAATATCTCAGCAGCACTTAAACTTTTTTCCATACCTGGAGGTCTACTTCTTTTTTTTACACTTCTCCCGTCGGCCCATTTCAGAGACTTTCTTACATCACCTATCAAGTAAACGGAAATGAATTAATAATAAATAACAAGAAAGTACCAAGCGTATATGTTCATGTTGAGCATTTAAGTAGTCGAGCAGCGATTAGTATATGAGGTTTATTCGGAAAGCAGCAGAGAATGCAAAAATGCAGGCCCTAACTTCAAAAGACAATGAAGACTTGCAAAGCCCAGCAATAAACCGCAGCGGTTCAGCAGTCCATGTAAACAACCGTGTGCTAGTGTGTTCCTACTTGTAATAACTATGTGGAAACCTTGTATTTGTGTGCACGAATATGGTCGTACTTACATTGCCCACATTTGCCCACCCTGTTTTTTTTTTTGAGCGCACGAAAAAGGCTCGTTGCACTGTAATCCTGACAGTAAAATCACATACTACCGCACACACACTCGCACATAGGCACGCACACAGGTTACAGTGCTTAAAGAACTAGAATCCAAACATAAAGAAGCCACGAGAGCTGCATAGCAAAAACCAGACCAGTGGCAAAGCTATCAATTAGATCCGGAGTATAATTTGGCCATCAAAATGAAGTCAGACGGGTATGGTGGCTGTTTGGGAGAGGCCTGACTTCTGACACTAGCCGTGGTCGAACTGACGCAAGATTAAAATGACAGTGGGGGGGGCAAATGGTAGAAAACTGCATGCTCTCTAATAAACAATAGAGCAACTGTCTCAAATTTGCTTAGAGGCCAGAATGTGAAAAAAAAAAAAAAAAAACACAGGGAGTAAGTAGCCCCACACTCTCCAAAACGAGATGCTGCAGCAGCATAAAATCCCAACATCATTAGGTTTCTATGCGCTGCTGCCAGCTTACCCAGAAGTATGCCTGTATTAAAGGTGTATTTTTATCGAGCAATTCCTCCTTACGAGAGTCAATTGCTTTTCCGACCTGCAAAGCCAGTGCAGCAGCTGGGAGTCGATTGAATCCCGATGCTTTGGCATAAGGCAGCAGTTACAACTCGAACAATCAGTGTTTGCTACAATGCAAACGAGACAATGACATCGAAGACGTAAAAGGCTGTCCACTTACGGCTTCCTCTATTTGTTCAGGTGATATCGAGACGCCTACACCACACGCTTCCTCGAACGATGGGATACTTGTCGGGTTGGTAGGATTGTGAAGCAAAATAAGCAAGGGCAGCTGCAAGAATCAGTACATAAAAAAAAGAATGGCTTGCTGGTTACACAGCCTCATTTATACAGTGGCAGAAGAGCCGTAACGGCTATCACCACTGCTTGCTGTGAACAATAAAAGAGGATCGCCCACTGCAGGGCTCGATGCCATGACCCGGGTCGTGAAGAGCGAGCATCGTACCTCCTGCTCAAAGACCCAGATGCATAAGGCATGTCAAAATCCAGCATTAAAAAAAAATAAGCATTTATAAAAACTGAACGACGAGCAGTAAGATACAAATTCTTCACACGCATGCATAAAAAGAGATGAAACACAGAAAGATGAGCCATATTCAATAGGCCTCAGGCCCCATCAAAAGCTAGGAAAGCTACACATGGAACAGCACACTCAATAATCAGTAGAAAAGTCTTCGCTCAACAGGACAGCCTCGAACGAGACGTGGTTTTAGCAAACTGAATAAAGCAAATCCTGTATCACAATTCCTTTACCATCCAGCTGGTCCTGAGTAGTGATCTTCCTATTGGCAACGTAGTCTACGATGAGACTTTTCTTATGCTCAATTTGGCTTTTGAGTTTGGTTGAAATCTGATACAACAGGTTACCACAAGTTTTGTCGAAACCATCAGGTGCTAGCTTATCGGCCTGAAACAAAAGTTAAGCTGCATTATGCACAATTGGCATTGCTGATTGATTAGTTATCTAGGCAAACATTGCAGCATGGGTATTAACGATGTTGGTATGCCATACATAGGGCAACAGTAGATGCAACCTAATAAAATAATACATTCGCAACCACAACTTGCAATAAGGTGATGTGAGTACTTCCAGTCAAACTATTTCCAACAACTACATCATATAACCGATAACCCTCATTTGGGGAAGGTACAAGAGAAAACAAACTGGCCTTTGTTAGGCACCCACATAAAAGTAAGCATGGCTAGAGAGAAAAATAAACAGAGCTATTCAGTGTGATCACTGCAGCTGGCTATGAATTTGGCTGCAAGGCAAGTCTTTCAAGTCCCAGAGGTTTGAGCACGTGTCTCCTTTGCTAAAAGAGCTAGGATGGATATACCGGTTGATATACGGATGTAGAGCAAAGTTCTTACTCCGATTCACAAGGCCCCACCATGGCTTGGCTCCTTCGTACCTAGCTGAACTGCTGCACCAGTTTTCAGCCTCTTTGTGCCCGCAGGTCCTGTATGGACAATAAATTAGCTGTTCCATTCCTCCACTTGAAGACCGTTGGCGACAGAAGCCTTAGCTCTGCAGGTCCTAGAACTGTGGAAACTCGCTTCCACGATTGTTACACCCAACAACAACTAATCTCCTGCTGCCGTCTATGGCTCATCCTTTTCAGCGGTCCTGAGCTGCTACTTCCACGCTACTCACTCACCCTCACTGCTCTCCTGACTTCTGCTATGCTTCCCACTTTCTCTTTGCTGCGTGAGATGAAGTCTGCTGGCTACCGAATGCCGCACCAAAAAAGCCGCTTAGGCTTTGAGTGGTGCTATACAAAAACTCTCCTGCGTAACACACACATAGTATGTGAATTTGTGGAGTTACAGATAAAGATACATTGCATTACATCATGAATGGAATACGACTAGATCATGGGATGGGCAAGACCTGAACCTGATTTCTTAAGCTGCTCATCTCCTATTATTGTTTGTTAGTGAAAAACGTGGGTGCCTTGACGTGCTTCTACTAACCTCTTTCCCATCGACATCTAGTTGCCTGCTCCATAAATGTGTATAAGATCAGCATGCCATTTACTTCCATACAGCTATAACGCCACGACGATATTTAAAGTATTTAACATTCAAAATGCGATCGCATAGAGATGCACCTACAATGTTATATAAGATTATTAACTATAAATAAGCACATACAGTACGGGGACATATAAAAACAAAAAGTCCTAGGCCTGACCACCAATAACTAACTAAAGGTTAGCAGCTGGGTCCAAAGACAACAGTAGACACCGCCTGGTAGGTCTTACAACAAAAAGCCCTTAGAGAATGCAGGCCTCAAGGCACAGCTAGAACCCGAAATCGTGGCATCTAATGGAAAACTAGGCCCTCACCACACGGAAACCCTGGATATGTAATGCAGGAGAAGCTCTCGCCGGTGGCCAGTACAGAAACGGCATGACATGGAGGCCTCCTACACGTGGTCCGGGAATGGCATGCTCAAACTATTTCTCCACATTGACATTTCGAAGCAAATTGCTGGAGGCCGTAGGCACGGGTGATCGGCTAAGCCGTGGCATGGTATTAGGTCTCTTAATGACAGATAAGCATGGGGGAATGACAGCATGCACCAAGATTTGAACGGCAAGACAGTTCAATATCGATGGCGATTCCAGGTATCTGGCGACGTGTTCCACAGTTATGCCTCCAGTGCCACAAGGGCGATTTTAAACAGAATTTAACAGCTAGAATAAAAAGTGAATGTTTTCGGTTTTTGCAAACGATACCAACATCACGACTTCGAAAACCCTGTATTGTGGGTTGCACGCTCCAGAAGCACCTGGAAATTTGGTCAAATGTCGAAACTGGGACAGCAAAGCCAACAAGCTATAAAAAGAGAAGGCACTGTAACGTGGGGTAAAATGTTGCAGTGCTGTAATGGCAGCAGCCGAAATTAGCACACCACAGTGGCATCGTTGGCACAGGTGGCGGCCTTCGTGTCAGAGAAACCGACCACATATTAATTTTAAGCAAACACGTTTTCTAATGATTTGCTAAGGCTCATAGATCCTGGCACATGAACTACGCCTCCGTGTAAATAGCAGAAGTCAAGGACGCCTGGCCCGAATGGCTTCGGATTCAGGTGCTTAAGAATGACGTGGTCCCTAACTAGTATAGTTACAAGCAGCCACTTATTTTAAAAAAAATCCTATCATCGGAGTGCAGCGGTCTTCTAACGTAGCACGAAACTTCTATGCAGATACGATGAAGTAACGTCGGGTTAGTCCACCTGCGTCAGGAAAGAATTAAAAAAAATTGCTTGGGAAACCGATTGGCCATTCAACAACGCACGCCCGTAACTCCTTATGGGGAGCCAAGCCGTATACGCTCACCCGATGAGTCGGCTGAATACCATGCCATGGCTGCACAATAAGGAGCACCACAACCTGGTATTCTGACTCGAATCGTTTAGACATATCTCCTATGAACCTCAAAACCTTCGGAGACCATGCCTTTAGTTCCTGTGCTGCCAAAGCCTGGAAGTCACTATCGACACGCATCACAACGCCCCCTGACATTTAAAAAAAGAAGCTTAAAACGCACTTGTTTATTGCAGAATTTGGTGGCTCTTTGTGAATCGTTCTTCGTGTGCCTGGTTACAATATGCCTGCTGCTTGCGGATGTTACAATCAATCATTTGGTAATGCTCTCTATGCAACATCTGTAAAGTGCTTCGGAAGAGATTCAGTTCTCTGGGGGCGCTATACAAATATATTATTGTTATGGTTGGCGAGGCCGAAGCCGGTACAGCAGTAGGTAGCCTAATTCCCACCATGGTCTATCCAACATCGCACGTAAGCTACATCGTGTAGAAGATGGTGTTGAGATCGTTATGCGACTACGCACACCCCGCCTGACAGTGCCGCACCTAAATGTTGACGTCTGGTCCGCTCACTTACGCAGAGGGCCCTCCCGATCTTGCTACCAATCGAGCGCAGCGTTTCTACTGCAGGCCGTTTCCCAACAACGCTAACCAATCGGAGCGCAGCGTTCCTGTGACTCATGCGACGAAGCTCCGGTTGGATTAACCCTTGCAAAAAGAGTTGATTAAATGTCCTTGAGTTCGGTTGCATCCCGAGTGTTCCAATTCGTTTGCTGTTTAGCAATACGCGCACACTCACGCTCACAAAACAATGGCTAGAATCACAACACTGGTAAGCTAGTAAGCTAAAAGAAAATTCAGCTAGCTGACTGAATTTGGAGCCCCAGCAGTCGCCAGCTCTTCAAATCAAATCAAACTCAGAATCAAACGAAATCAGAATCAACAAAAACCTCTCTGCGGGGTAAAGCACTATGTAGACCCCCTCCTTTTCCACAACAACCCATAAAAACCCTTAGAGACACTTGATTTATAATCGAGATACCAACAAAGCAGCGTTAACCTGCACCAGCCACGCTGAGCGATGCTGGCGGTTACGGGGATTACTACGAATGTTGGGCGGATACTTCGCGGTTCACGAATTCCTACACCATGGTATGAGATGGCTAACACAGCACCGTGTCCTCGGTGGTAAGCTCCACACAGCCAAAGCCGAATGTTCTAGTTATAGAGCTCGGCGCTATTCCGTGTGGTAGCACGCACCACTGAACGGGCTAGCCTATAGTCCTTATTACGGCTAATACGCCACTGAAAAATCTTACAAAGCTGTGTTTAGAAAACCACGCAACAGTACATGAGGCAGAGACGGATCCACAGAAAACCAGGTTACTCGCCGCCCTTCAAAAGGAATCGCAATGGTAACTACGCGAAAAAGAAGCAAACACATACAAATGATTCAAAACACGGGTCAGCGACAAGACGTTGCGTGCCGCAGTGCACAGCCATACGTGACGCTGCAGTTAAATGCGACTCCAAAGAACTATTAATGCCCGTACCTCCGCAATTACATCAAGTAACTTCCGAGTTAGTTCACCATTTTTCTGCGTCTCAGCTGCTTTTGCTTCGCTCAATCCCAAACGAAGCAGCTCGCGAGACACGTCTTCAGCCGTGGCCATTTTCCGCGTCGAAGCTGAAAGGTACATCCGGGCCTCCGGCTTAGACGCCGCTCGTTTGGCGGAAACTGCGAGCTGAGTACGCGCTCGCTTGGTATTCCTAGAATTTTCTCGAACCGCTCAGCACGTTCCCCCACAAGCGTCAGTGTGAATCTCTCTAGCTTAGTGGTCATCGAGCCTGTTATAACTCCGGCGGCCCATCTCAACGCTTGTTTTTGCAGTCCTCGCTCAACGTGCAATAAGCCCTTGGTAATAAGCGACCTTATTTCTGAAAAAAGTCTTAACCTGATCGCCTTGACTGAAACCTGGCTAAATATGGTAAACTCCGGACCAAGAAAGACGCTACCCCGACTAGTTTCCCGTTGTTTCACACCCCTAGATCAATCGAAACTGGAGATGGAGTTAATATCGTCATGCGTTCGAAATTCGACTTCAAGCCATTTGCAGTACCCTCGAAGCAGTCTTTTGAATCTATTGTCTTGATT